>VTFQ01000613.1:0-389289 GCA_036281575.1 Ancherythroculter nigrocauda | reverse complement strand
TGACGCTCTTTCTTGCTTTCGTTTTCAGGCTTTCAGACGGCTTTGCCCTTCAGCCAATCCGGATCCAACACCCTGCCCCCTGCTAGCAGAGATAATTTTAAACTAGATAAATTGCTGAATTCGGCTCGATACTATATTTCTAAAGGCATGGCTCCCTCTACACTTAACGCATATACATCGGCTTGGTCTTCATTTTTGGGTCATTCTACAGAAACGTCCACTTTTGGTATGACAAAATGTCTTAAAATATATTTCTTTTCTAACATTTAAACTTAGACCACATTATTTATTACACTTGACTTTATGAATACATAAATGACAGCTTAATGATTTTTTTTTTTTGTACATTTATTTAAAGACTGCATGTCCCCTTTTTTGTCACTGGTGTTACCTTACTTCTCTGGCATTTTTAAACATTTTTATGAAATATTATTTCACAATTTTTCAGCACATGCAGTCAGAGTTACAAAATAATAATGATAATGCAAAAATAAGGATTTTATGTGTTTTTTTTTTTATTTTAATCAGGTTAGTTAAAAGTGTGATTGAATGATGTTAATTCAATTGCACATCCATGTATTTGCTATAACAATGAAAATATTTGAAAAACAGTTATAAAAAGTAATGATGCAATCCTTTAAATCTTAATTCTTGAGTGTAGCAGAATTCAATGGATGTAAAATTATTACCATGTCACATATGACACATTTTATTTAATGTGACAGACAAAAAACAGTAACACCAGTGACAAAATGAATCTCCAGTGACGTATACATAGGACCAAAGATCCTTAATTTTTCAACTAGAATTAAGTAGATTGGACTAAATTTTTGCATTTGGTGTACAATAAAAGACTTATCATTGACACTTAGTGAAAACAGTCAGAAAAAGATCATAAACAACATTTTAAAATTGTCTGTAAAATACGCTGTCTGTAAAGTCGCTGCACTGAATTTAGCAATATATCCTTAATTTAGCCATATCTGTCCAAAGGAAGATTAACAATGAGAAAGAAAAGTTAGAATCATGTAATCTTAGTGCCATTTATGCAAAAGAACTAAATAAACAGCTTTAAATAAAGTTATCTATAAACGGGTAACACCAGTGATGGTAACACCAGTGACAATTTCATAAAAAGGTAACAACGTGGCCGTTGTCGCCGCTCAGGGCTTTGTGTCTACGTGGCCTAACGTGGCCATTGTCGTGTATATGTGGCTTTACCTAGCCGTTGTCGCCACTCAAGGCTATCGTGTTTATGTGGCTTATTGTGGCCTTTTTCTTTATGTGATCTTGTCGTTACTAAATCCTTTCATGCCTAATTATTCTTATCTCTGTTTCAGGATCTGCAAGATTCATCACTGGTGCGTATACATTACTCTCACCTTTTTTGGGGGGGTAGGCTCCGTCCAGTTGGGATATCTATTTACCATCCTTTGGGGGTCGGCTATGCCCCTGCCTTTATTCCGGGCAGGACATGCCGAGCCTACAACCATTCGGATACGTGCTACGGATGGGGCTTACGCCAAAGAACTTTATCTTTTTGTATAGCTTTCTGGTTGTTAATAAATTTCATCATTATGTTATTTTGCCTCCCGAGTCTTTCTGGTAGAACTCTTATGCTGGGCATAAATGGGGAAAACTATATCCTGTAAGACCCAAAACAGAATAGAATAATTCTAAGACGAATTATTAGGTTCGACCCAGAAAGGGTTGAGTGCGCACACAAAAAAGAATAAACCGTACGAGCTTAGAAAGCTGTAGAGTTTATTTAGCCAATAGATGTGAGATACAATCTCATATGGCAGGTCTCAGAGAGGCTAGAATAGCAAAAGAGACAGGGCTTTCTGTCAGGAGAGGGACGCCTCACTAACAGAAAGCCAGACTCTTCATTCAGGTTTATGTGAGTAATATGCTTGAATGGAAGAAAAAGTAGCTTTAAAAGTGAAATCACAGATTAAAGAAACTGAAATGAGTAAGCTGATCCTTTGGATCCTGCCCTGGGTTAGAGAACAAGCAAAATACTTAAAAGTAAATTAAAAAGTGGATGATAGGACTTAAAATGCTAAATATCTTTAAAATAAATGAAATGGTGAATATAGGATACCTACAGTTTAAAATGGCAAATTAAGGAAAAATAAAAATATACGGTGTATATATTAGGAAGTTAAAAAGAGTTCAGGAGGAAAAATGAGAGGCTATACTGTTAAAAGTATCATAATCTCAAAATAAGACATTGTAAATTAATCAGAATATATGAGTCTTAAATCACTGGGATAGATTCATATTAGCCTGGAAAAAATGAGAAGAGCTTTAATAGATGGTTGCCAAAATAATAATAAAACGGGCAAGCCCGGGGCAGAAACAGTGAGGTGTGTGAGTGTTTAAAGAGAAAGGGGCCTCAGACAAAAAGTGTGTGTAAGCACAGATAAGATCTAGGAGTGTGTGTACATTTAAATCCACGACACCACTCATATTTCTAAAAACTGTCTTTGAAACAAGGTTAAGTCTGTCCTTTGTCAGACCAGGTCGGCCTCCCTGGTGGCAATGGGGCTTGACTTCGTTCCCCTCTAGTGACTGGCCGGGGTTCCTTTCAGTTCCCTGGCCACATTCCCTTTAAGGAACCACTTTTCCTCGGAAATGTTGGTTCCAGAAGCTCTGAGCAGCCTTGGTAGGCTTTCTGCGGGAAGCCTCTTTTAGGCTCAGCATGGGCTGTTGGCCGTAGGGAATGCTGTCACTGACAGCCTTGCGTGACCCGAGGGTGAGTTGCTTCTGACGTTTCTCTCTAAACTGCTGGACGTTTGTCAAGTCATCTTGACATGCACTCTCCTTCAGCATGGCGGCATGGGTATTTCGTTCCCCAATGCGATATGAATGCAGAGTTGAAGTTCCCTTCAAAAGGGAACGTCTCAGGTTACGTATGTAACCATAGTTCCCTGAAAACAGGGAATGAGACTCTGCGTTACCCTGCCATGCTTCGGGCTGCCTGC
Organism: Ancherythroculter nigrocauda; assembly: GCA_036281575.1. Classification (NCBI taxonomy): domain Eukaryota; kingdom Metazoa; phylum Chordata; class Actinopteri; order Cypriniformes; family Xenocyprididae; genus Ancherythroculter; species Ancherythroculter nigrocauda. The sequence continues at coordinate 386,302 of VTFQ01000613.1, read as the reverse complement.
AGAACAGTCCCTCAAGACGATAGATACTGACTGTTTTTCCAGGCGCTCTTTTTACACTTCTGGGTCACGCCATATTACGTCATAGGCTGTCGCCGGCCAATAGGGATTGAAGTTGTTGGATAGTTGGCTTTCGGACACCCACCGGGTCATGTGTGACGTTCCCCAATGCGATATGAACATCTCGTTCCCTGTTCTCAGGGAACTATGGTTACATTCATAACCTGAGACGTTTATTTTAAACAGCCACTTTTATAATCATGTGAAATTTACTTAAAATTTTATTTTAATAAATTTGAATTATATCAATAAATAATTATTTAAAAAATAATTTTAATTGTAAAAAATATTTGTAATTCGAACGACATTTAGAAAACTAGTCCTGTACCAATAGTAATATAGTGTCATAGTTCAATTTTAAATGAGTGTGAAGTTATCATTTGCAGTGTGTTTTTATATTTTATTTAACCTAATTATCAAACTAATAATGTAATACTATGTTGTCAGTGGCCTACAAATACACTGGCTTGATTAGCTGCTTAAGGTGTGTTTGATTAGGGTTGGCACTAAACTCTGAAGCACAGTGAGTCTGCAAGAAAAGGGTTAAATAACTGCTCAAGGGTGTAAAACTCTCTCTCTCTCTCTCTACACACACACACACACACTGGTGTGAGGAGTGAGGAGGAGGGAAGGGGACAGAGAGAGAGAGAGTCTACGTCTGTGTGTGTGTGTGTGTGTGTGTGTGTGTGTTGTCCAGTTGTCCAGCTTAATGAGAACAATATGTGTATTGAGTTTGGTGACTGTAGTTTAAACTATTCCCCCACTTTTGTCAAAAGATGGCGCTATAGAGGCCCTCCTCCCCACCCGTTTGTACGCTTTTGCCCATGTCTACTGGTTGACATCTCTGACGTTTGTATCGAGTTTCATGCAATTTGAAGCATGCTAAGCATCTCAAAAGCATCCAAAATGAAAATTTAAGTTTGATGCGTTGCCATGGCAATTCTTTTCACAGGTCTATATCTGCTGTGTATTGACATAGTGTAATGTGAAGACATGTGAAGTTTGAAACAAAATGGGTAAAAAAAAGAGGGTGATCTCAAAGCATTTTGAAAGTGACACACTTCCTGCTGCCAATTGGTGGCGCTATAACTTTGACTCACAATAGTCACATCCATGTGATCAGCATCCTATAACGAACACACAGGTGAAGTTTCATAAAAAGCAATTAATATATGCAGACGTTATAACACATTTCCTGTTTCCCTTTTCTCGCCATAAATTTGTTGCCTCGCCACAGCCAAACCATTCAAGATATCAAAAATCCACTCACAATTTAGCATCCTCGATGTCTTGTCATCAAGCTGAACAAGTTTGGTGGTGATTGGATTAATCGTCTAGGAGTATATCAAACTCCAAAGCATGCGTTTTCCAAGCAACCCAAAATAGCCAACTTCCTGTTGAGGTGACGTATAATTAGAGCATGAAACTTGTTAGGCCCGATGAGGTCTATATGTGTATCGAGTTTCATACAAATAAGTGCAAGCGTGTTTGATATATGGACCAAAATTTTAGACACCATTCAGGGGGGCGCTGTCGAGCCCCCCTGCCACGCCCGGGTACCAGCTTCTGCCCGGCCCTGATGGCTGAAGATTCTGATGTGTGTGCAAAGTTTCAAGAGTTTTGAGCACGTTAAGGGCCCCAAAAATGCCCAAATAGTCAAAAAAAAATTCAATAATTCAATAAAAAAAAACAATAGGGCCTTCAGCCCTAATAATAAATGAGGAGGTTGTTAAAAAAGTGCACGCTCAAGATGTGTTATTAATCGTTGGCAATCAATTCACATGGACAATTCCAAAACATGCAGACACTATCACTGCCAGTCAATAAGAAGAAATGGGTTGAGATGTGTGGTCGTAAGAGTGGCTACCAGGTAGGAACTGCTCTAAAACTGTATCTAAGAGGTAAGTTTTTTTTAGTCATATTTAAAACAGGCAGCTCCATTTATTGATCACAGCTCTCTTTTAGGTCTTTTTATGTCTCTGTTCTGTGTTGTAACCCTATGTGTAAAGGAAGCATGCTTTTAATAGTCATCTGTGTCTATTTAAAACAGTATGAATGCATTTCCGTGCGTATATATATATATATATATATATATATATATATATATATATAGAATTATAGAATTATACACAGATATGCATTCATACTGTTTTAAATAGACACAGATGTCTATTAAAAGCATGCTTCCTTTACACATTCAAATCAAATGTACCTGGTACGCCAACCTCAAGGGTAAAATGAATGAGCCTGCTGGACTGCTTGTACTGCTTGTTGATACTAGCCCCCAAATGGTAGAAGTCAAGTTTAAAATTCCGATGCTTCTACACACACACACACACACACACATACATATATATCTGTCAATCTGGTAAGAAAAATAATCTTGTTTTCCATTTGAATAAGATTATTTTTCTTACCCCATTGGCAGATGTTGCTTGTTTTAAGAAATTAAAAAAAAAACGCACTTGATTTTTTCTTTCAGAAAACAAGATACTTAATATCTAGTAAATGCTTCTTGATTTAAGAATTTTTAGATATCTGGAGCTGTATTCACAAAACATTTTATCTTACCAGTAAGAGTTCTCCTAAATGCTAGTAAAAGTTCTTAGCTAAGAGTTTTCTCTTAAAACCTATTCACAAAGCTGCTGAGACCAACTTTTACTAAGGAATAGAAAGAAGTCTTAAAGGGGTAATGAACTGCGTTGTTTTATTGTTTTATAATGTTTCCTGGGGTGCACTTATAATGTTAGTATGCTTTTTTCATCCAAAATTGTCACCATTAATAAATAAAGGCATTTTTCCTACCCTGATTTTAGCCCTCTGGTTTGAATGCTCTGTTTTTAGGGGCGTGTCTGCTGTGAGACTTCAGTGTAAACGCCCACTACTGTGATTGGCTGACATCTTTCCATTTGAAATAGCCAAGTATTACTCTCTCTTTTAGTGCGTTTTTACTATTACAGCTCTCAAGGTTAACTAATCGTGAAAAGTGCTGCATTACATTTAGCGAGCTGCAGAGGAGCCTGAGTTTGTGATCTCTCAACTGCTGTTTTGGGCATCAGTGTATAGGCAGGGTGATCTGAGGATCACGGTCAGGGCTTCCCCGCCAAGCGCCGCTCCGTGGGCCCCTGCCCCCTCTACAACACTGCAGCCGGTGGTGCTGCCGTTGGGTCCCACTGGCCCCTCTATGGAGTGACCAGTTGTTTCCTTCGGCGCGCCTGCAGATGATTAGATGCCATTCGCAGCATCGGAAGGTGAACAAGAGTCCTCGGGATATGAAGACTCATCTGTGTTGCCTCCCTCTGAGACAGTAGCATTGCCCGAGGCTGATCCCGAGTTGACGGCTATGCTTTCCTGGGCTGCTGCGAAGGTCAGGCTTGTCAGGAACCCTCCACCGTGTCCCGGTCCTTCTTGGCTTGATGATTGGTATCTCGGGGTGGTCCGCGCTGGTCCTTAGCATCACGCCCCAATGCCTTTCTTCCCGGAAGTGCATGAAGAGGTGACCAAGTCTTGGAGGACACCGTATAGCATTCGTGCCAGGCCTGGTCCCTCTTCCGTCTTCACCACCCGGGATGGCGCAGAGGCTAGGGGATACACGTGGATTCCCCCAGTCGAGCGGTCCGTTGCGATTCAGCTGTGTCCAACGGCTGGCGCGGTGAGCCGCGTCTCCCATCCCGGGCCTGTAAATTCTCTTCAGGACTGACAGAGAAAGCTTACAGAGCCTGTGGACAGGCCGCCTCCGCCCTGAATTTCATGGCCCCTTTGCAAGTTTATCAGGCAAAAGTGCTTATTGATATGCCCCAGGGAGGTCTTGAACAACAGCTGCTGGGGGAGCTGCACGCCGCCACTGACCTCACCCTCTGGGTGACTAAGGTGATGGCACGTTCTGTTGGTCAGGTGATGGCTACACTCATAGTCCGGCAGCACCACCTCTGGCTGACCCTAGTTGACATGAGGGAGACCGATAAACACCAACACGTTCACTAGATTCTATAGCCTTTGTGTGGAACCGGTATCTTCCAGTGTACTCGCTTCCAGCAGCCGGTAGACGCGAAGAGCCTGTTTTAGTGTCGGCTTGCAACGCCATTCCTGCCCCCTGGGCTGGATACATGCATCCATTACAGCAGTTGAGTTCCCCGCTTGGCGAACCCTGTCGAGTTCCTCCGCCTCCCCTTACGGATCAGACATTGCGGAGTGTCTGATGGCAGGTCAAACGTCCGTCACCGACATTGATGTTTGGGTGGGTGTCATATGTTGCGACCCCTCCACATGAGTGGTCCCATATGTGTATCATCCACAGTCAACTCCCTACAGTGAGCCTGTGTCTTTCCTTTAGCAGAGCCAGTTCTGCTGTCACCTGTCAAATGAATCTCCCCCTATGCTTAGGCTGGAGCCATTCCAGGGACTCCTTATGCATACTGCCCACAGCCAGTCCATATCTGTATCTCCACATAAATTCCTCCTCCGCAGCGTCCCCTATGGGTTCGCTTCCCCAGTGTTGTCTAGTCTACTGTAGTGGGTCTTGTGGAACAGCAGTAGACTCGCTCGGTGTAAGCTCACCCCCTTCTCCGCCCCACTGGTGCGCTGGGTAGCTAGAGCTTGTGCTGGAAGGGGTCTGTAACTGTGGCGGCAGCCAGTGGTGGTGGTGGCCGTGGTGGGTCTCTACCGCACCGGGAAGTCCTACCTGATGAATCGCCTCGCAGGAAAACAAACAGGTTAGAACTATACAGGCAGCAACATCCAAAGAGCAACCCAATGACAGTTACTGCTGGTTTGAATTAAGTGTGATGTAGAGTTGATGACTTTTCATGACCAGTAACCATATTTTATGGTGATGATGTGCAAATCTGTTGACACGTAAAATTATACGTAAAATTGGAATGATGCATAAAACTTTTGCGAATTGTAACGTCTGTATAAGATCAGTTTAGCCAACCAACTTTAGAATTTTCAGAATGCTTTTAGCCTCCTGAACTGTGCATGTAAATCATGAATCGATACCATGCATTAGTCTATTTCTAAGGTCTTTTTGAGTAAAAGTTACCAATTCTGAAACCATCATAAATTACGCAAATCAAGCCGCAAGACAAGACAAAGAGAACTTTTCCCTCCTCAAAATCCATGCTGGAAATTGGCTGTTTCACCCAAGGAGGCGTGTTGGCTTGTTTTTCTTTAAAAAGACAACCACACGCATGCTCCCTTTGTCTCTCGATTGTCTTTCAATTGTCCCTCGTCATCTCGTGTACATCTCTCCGGACATCTCGGCGACCGCGCTTCCATTACATGCTCCTCTTCTCTTCGGGACGACCATATCCGGCGAAACAAACTTTCAAGTCCTCAGTTTAAATCTTCCCACGGAAACGGAAAAAGTCAACGAACTGCAGCCACGGAAGCACTGAATCCTCACATGTATCTTTTTGAAACTCAGCACGCAAACTCATGCAAGTACCACTTCTCTCTATCTTAGATGCGATAAGTTACACGACCTAACAAAGTGATACTGCTTCTTTGCTGGCTTTCAAGGATTGTCTGTAAGTTTTGCTGCTTGTCTTCTCTCTTTTCCTGTCTTTACATTTGCTTTTGTATATATGTGTATTCTTGGTGTATATTTAGCCGTATAGCCTATGTATCCGTAGTTTCATATATTAAATACATTATATTAATGCTCGATTATTTCTGCTGTTCATTCAGAAAACCAAGTCACTTCTTCGTTTTTGATTCTGTGAAACTGCTTTACGATTTAATGCTAGGAAGTTATTTCTCGTTGCCAGAGAATAATTGTATTTTATAATAGTCTATGAGAAAACTGATAGTTTGCCGGACAAACTAGGATAATTTTTCTAAACAACTATTAAACTAGAACTTATCATATATGTAATTAATTATAATCCGTTGTAATTAATTCACAATATATGTGCATGATTCCCTCTTCGGTGGATCTATTTTATAGTTAATCATAACATGTTATGATTTATTATATCACCCATGATTAAATTGATTAAATGAGCTAATTGATTAAATACCTGTAATTCGCTACAGAATAAAGCAGCATTTTCATCCAAACATTTGAAGAAAACAAAATCATCACTTCCTGAAAATTGCCAATAAATATCACTAAGAAAAATGTATATATTATATATATGATATACAAACCTGATTCCAAAAAAGTTGGGACACTGTACAAATTGTGAATAAAAAAGGAATGCAATAATTTACAATCTCATAAACTTATATTTTATTCACAATAGAATATAGATAACATATCAAATGTTGAAAGTGAGACATTTTGAAATGTCATGCCAAATATTGGCTTATTTTGGATTTCATGAGAGCTACACATTCCAAAAAAGTTGGGACAGGTAGCAATAAGAGGCCGGAAAAGTTAAATGTACATATAAGGAACAGCTGGAGGACCAATTTGCAACTTATTAGGTCAATTGGCACATGATTGGGTATAAAAGAGCCTCTCAGAGTGGCAGTGTCTCTCAGAAGTCAAGATGGGCAGAGGATCACCAATTCAGGAATACAGGAATGCTACTGTAATGGAAATCACAACATGGGCTCAGGAATACTTCCAGAAAACATTGTCGGTGAAAACAATCCACCGTGCCATTCGCCGTTGCCGGCTAAAACTATATAGGTAAAAAAAGAAGCCATATCTAAACATGATCCAGAAGCGCAGGCGTTTTATCTGGGCCAAGGCTCATTTAAAATGGACTGTGGCAAAGTGGAAAACTGTTCTGTGGTCAGACGAATCAAAATTTGAAGTTCTTTTTGGAAAACTGGGATGCCATGTCATCCGGACTAAAGAGGACAAGGACAACCCAAGTTGTTATCAGCGCTCAGTTCAGAAGCCTGCATCTCTGATGGTATGGGGTTGCATGAGTGCGTGTGGCATGGGCAGCTTACACATCTGGAAAGGCACCATCAATGCTGAAAGGTATATCCAAGTTCTAGAACAACATATGCTCCCATCCAGACGTCGTCTCTTTCAGGGAAGACCTTGCATTTTCCAATATGACAATGCCAGACCACATACTGCATCAATTACAACATCATGGCTGCGTAGAAGAAGGATCTGGGTACTGAAATGGCCAGCCTGCAATCCAGATCTTTCACCCATAGAAAACATGTGGCACATTATAAAGAGGAAGATGCGACAAAGAAGACCTAAGACAGTTGAGCAATTAGAAGCCTGTATTAGACAAGAATGGGACAACATTCCTATTCCTAAACTTGTCCCAACTTGTCTCCTCAGTCTCCAGGTGTTTGCAGACTGTTATAAAAAGAAGAGGGAACGCCACACAGTGTTAAACATGGCCTTGTCCCAACTTTTTTGAGATGTGTTGATGCCATGAAATTTAAAATCAACTTATTTTTTCCTTAAAATTATATATTTTTTCAGTTTAAACATTTGATATGTCATCTATGTTGTATTCTGAATGAAATATAGAAATTTTAAACTTCCACACCATTGCATTCTGTTTTTATTCACAATCTGTACAGTGTCCCAACTTTTGGGAATCGGGTTTGTACTTCAGTATTCTATAAAAGCAGTATATGTGTAGTAGTGAGATTAACAAATAAACCAATGAAATTTTTAAACACAGTGTGCAAAAAATACACTTTTTGATAAACAAAACTGAAATTCAAAACAAGAAAGGTCACAAAACAAAAGAAGTCTGTCACATTTTCCAATGAACAATTTGTTCCAAAATATGTTTCTACAGTCACAACCATATTCCTAAAAACTCTACAGTAACGATTGCTTGGAAGTCAGTTTAATTTCTGTGAACCAGTTAAAAAAGGGTTGCTCTGTGAGAAAGATCTCAAATTGCCTGTTCAGTTTAGTGAGTCAGTGCACAAGAATAAATGCCTGTTTTTACCTGAGAATTGCAATGTATGACTGTTTTCATAATAACTTGATTTGCCTGGAATGAAGAAAAAGATCAGCATGATTGATATTCAGAATGGCAAGCAAGCACTCTTTTCTTTACAGTTTGTATATTTGCAGTCCCGAATAGACTACTGATACTTTCTGATATGCTCAAATATCAATTTAAGTCTGACACTTTTATTTTTAGTCGGATACCTGTATTTTCATTCATTTTTAATTTAAAAAAAGTAGTAGTTTATGCACATTTTCTTCAGTTGAGTTTTTTATGTACATTTTTATCATTCATGCACATCTTACCATTCCCATCCCAAAATGCACTGGATTTGTCAGAAAACTGTAACTTTCAAACCATTTCAAAGATGTTTGTGACTTTCTCTTGTTCAGCAAGACCGTTATTTAATATGAAATGAAGCACACAAGTTTTCACAATATAAATAAGGCACTACTCAATTAGACAAGGAAGTAAACAAAATATTTTGGTGATCGGTGTTCCATGTTTCTTAGCTCTTTCTCTCTTTTAGGGTTTGCATTGGGCAGCACTATTGAGTCCAAGACGAAGGGCATCTGGATGTGGTGTGTGGATCACCCCACTAAAGCAGGAACCACTCTGGTGCTGCTCGACACTGAGGGACTCGGAGACGTGGACAAGGTGACGTAACAACCTATATGATATAGTATAGAAAAGCATGCATTAGAACCTCGGATGATAAAAATAATATATTTTCAACAACATTTATTAATAACTCCACTCAATATCAGTGGAAGGTAACAGAGAACTGTGAATCACTGAGTTCAGAAAGCACAAGACCTATTGTGGTTATCTATCAAGCTATCAAAGAATGTGCTAAGCAATATGTTTAACACTCAAAAATGACCAAACACAAGCTATAGCACAGATAACATTGAGCAGAATGCATAATTTAGCAGCTAAATAATGACTTTATTTGTGATGATATTGTGTATTTAATGTAGATTATGTACCACAAGTATATTTCTACTATAATAAATTCATCCGATTGAGTATTTCATATAATGATATACAAACCCGATTCCAAAAAAGTTGGGACACTGTACAAATTGTTAATAAAAACAGAATGCAATGATGTGGAAGTTTCAAATTTTAATATTTTATTCAGAATACAACATAGATGACATATCAAATGTTTAACCCTCAGGGGTCTGAGGATTTTTGGGGCCTTGGAGAAGTTTTGACATGCCCTGACATTTGTGTATTCAGCATAAACTAGGCTACAATAATATGTGAGGAACGTGTATGTACATGTTTGTGTTTTTGAAGGAATAACGTTTATGCGTGGTTATTGAAAAAACAAAAAACTTAAGTCACTGAAATAAGGCCAAAAAATATATATTAAATCTTTGTTCACAAGACTTCTGGGTATTTGAGGTTGTAGACTAGAGTTTTTGCTTCAAAATGAGGTAAAAATTATGCTGCCTGCTTGTTCATATAAAACAATAGAGAGATTTAAATTTTCTAAAACATCTTTGGTCAAGAAACACAGTATGCGTGGAGGCGTAAATAATCATGAATAATGGGTGATTCTCACCTGAGAAGACAAAAGAATTGCATAAAGAGCTCTAATGAGCTGCATAAATAATGAGCTCTTTCAGTCAGGTAGGCTGTGAAAAAACCCTCTGTTGATCATGTTTCAAATCTCATCATAATGTAAATCAAACATACAGAAAAAATAGCAATACTGTGAAATATTACTACAATTTAAAATAATGGTATTCTATTATATTCTTTAAAATATAATGTATTTCTGTGATGCAAAGTGTCTGAACAATTATGTTACCTCTATGGCATTTCATATAGGCTTTTAGCTTAAAAGCATGCACATTTGGAGAAATACTGATGGATTCTCATATGTTTGTCAATTTTCTATACAGAGGAGTAATATTTATTCAGGATTTATTGTCATTACTATGAGTGCTGGATACTGTGTTTTGAATTCATACTTGCAGCCGGAGGGCGCTCTGTACACCTTTAGTCCACAAATGCCTGAGCACTAAAGAAGAATAGGCAATCAAGGAACTAACCGAACTAACAGAGGCCAGAGATCGCTAACTATGGCTATTCAAAACACTTTTCAAGACAATAAATACACGATTGAGACGATGAATGCATGTATTGACTGAATTTGCCTCTGAATAGCGCTCCCCCGTGGGCGTGGCCGCATTAGCGGATAATGAGCTGAATCACGGATTTCTGACATGGCTCTCTTTTCATACAGATTACATAAACACAGAATATTTGTTTTCGATTTGACTTACACGATTTAAAACCTGACATTTCAATGTTTTTTTAGACATAAGTCTAATTTTTTTGTCATTAGTATTCACTAAGTTACAGTTCATTTTCTGAGAACTATCAGATTGGACTTCGTTCAGAGGGAGACGAGAGATCACGCATCATGTTAGTTTTCTTTATTTTACAAAAAGCACAACATTTTGTTGTTACTCTGAGTGTACACAAATAAAAGAAGATATTCCACAGATTAAAATGGTGTATAACTCTTAATTGTATGTGCAACATTGACAGAGTATTTTGAGTCTCTTTCACACTGGTTAGAAAAAAAACGCGGTGATCACGCCGGCGTGACCGCCGACCCGAGAGTGTTAAACTGAGAAAATGTATCATTTTAAGGGAAAAATAAGATAAGAAGTTGATTTTAAATTTCATGGCATCAACACATCTCAAAAAAGTTGGGACAAGGCCATGTTTACCACTGTGTGGCATCCCCTCTTCTTTTTATAACAGTCTGCAAATGTCTGGGGACTGAGGAGACAAGTTGCTCAAGTTTAGGAATAGGAATGTTGTCCCATTCTTGTCTAATACAGGCTTCTAGTTGCTCAACTGTCTTAGGTCTTCTTTGTCGCATCTTCCTCTTTATGATGTGCCACATGTTTTCTATGGGTGAAAGATCTGGACTGCAGGCTGGCCATTTCAGTACCCGGATCCTTCTTTTACGCAGCCATGATGTTGTAATTGATGCAGTATGTGGTCTGGCATTGTTATGTTGGAAAATGCAAGGTCTTCCCTGAAAGAGACGACATCTGGATGGGAGCATATGTTGTTCTAGAACATGGATATACCTTTCAGCATTGATGGTGCATTTCCAGATGTGTAAGCTGCCCATGCCACACGCACTCATGCAACCCCATACCATCAGAGATGCAGGCTTCTGAACTGAGTGCTGATAACAACTTGGGTTGTCCTTGTCCACTTTAGTCCGGATGACATGGCGTCCCAGTTTTCCAAAAATAACTTCAAATTTTGATTCGTCTGACCACAAAACAGTTTTCCACTTTGCCACAGTCCATTTTAAATGAGTCTTGGCCCAGAGAAAATGCCTGCGCTTCTGGATCATGTTTAGATATGGCTTCTTTTTTGACCTATAGAGTTTTAGCCGGCAACGGCGAATGGCACGGTGTATTGTGTTCACCGGCAATGTTTTCTGGAAGTATTCCTGAGCCCATGTTGTGATTTCCATTACAGTAGCATTCCTGTATGTGATGCAGTGCCGTCTAAGGGCCTGAAGATCACGGGCATCCAGTATGGTTTTCCGGCCTTGACCCTTACGCACAGAGATTGTTACAGATTCTCTGAATCTTTGGATGATATTATGCACTGTAGATGATGATAACTTCAAACTCTTTGCAATTTTTCTCTGAGAAACTCCTTTCTGATATTGCTCCACTATTTTTCGCCGCAGCATTGGGGGAATTGGTGATCCTCTGCCCATCTTGACTTCTGAGAGACACTGCCACTCTGAGAGGCTCTTTTTACAGCTATGGAAAAAATTAAGAGACCACTCCAAGTTCAGAAATCAATGTTAAGTGGTCTCTTAACCCTCATATTATCTTTGGGGTCTGTGAGACCCCACGCAATGTTTAACATCTCTAAAAATATGGTTGACATCTTTTTTTTTGCTTCATATTTTATGACTTTTCGTCATTTAATAGGGACTACAAGGTAAACATAAATTTTTCACTATGACATATTTTCAGTGTCCTGTACACAGTCCTATACACATCGGTGATCCCTGGGGTCAATTTGACCCCAGGCTCATTTATCTGTATAAAACATATTAGAAATATAAACATTTTACACATATTTGTTTTAGATAATACTGAGGTCATTATAAAATGCAATTTTATAATCTACAAACAACTTTCATCTGCTTTAGGGCCCTAACCTGTCATAACCATACCTGAAGGTATTGCGAGAAACACTGTCATCGGGGGGGCCGGGGTGGGGGGGGGGCATCATAATTCTCACGAAAACAGATGATGAGAATCCTAAATTTGAGACATCCTGCTCAGAATGAGATTCTTAGTGTTTTCTCTTCTGTTGTCTCTCAACCACAAGAAGGTACATTACCTTTCAAAAACGGCAATTTCTTATGGCCCCGCCCCCCACTTGAACGATAGGGTAAAGCCATGGCCAAAAGTTTTGGTGGTTCTCTGCAGTGGGTTGTAGTCTCAGAAACCCTCATTAGATTTTTGAGTTTGCTGCTTCAGTTGTGGTGTTGATCAGATGCATTTTACATACAGTATTTACAGTACATACAGTAAATGCTTCATTGGCAGAACAAAAAAGGACCTGTTTGAGGTCCTGGTAAAAAGTGAGCAGCTAGCATAATTTCACTAATCACTTCAGCACATGGGAAAGTGCAAACAAGTTTTAGTCAGGATGAAAAAGTGCTTCCAGTCATTGTGTTCTTGCGTCTTCAATGGTTACCTCTAAAGAAAGACATGTACTCATCATCGCTTTGCAGCAATTTCTTTGCATGTGAGGCCATTTTGATGCAAAGCATCTGAAAGAACCATTTACTGGATCATCAAGAACTTCAAGTTGAGAAATTCAACTGCAATGAAGAAGCCTTCAGAACATCCCAGAGTGTCCAGCAAGTTGCAGGACGGCCACCTCCTGAAGAGTCAATCCTGAACCATGTGCAGAGCTCAATACTGCCAGCAGGTGTGCATCTGTAGGCACAGTGAGGTCAAGACTTTTGGACAGTGGCTTGGTGAAGAAGGGCAGCAAAGAAGCCACTTTTCTCCAAGAAAAACATCAAGGACAGACTAGAATTCTGCAAGTACAGCAGGGACTGGACAGCAGAAGACTGAAAGAGGTTATTTTTTCTGATGAAGCCCCCATCCGACTGTTTGAGACATCTGGAAAAATGAATAGTCCAGGGAAATAAAAGGTGAATGCTACCATGATAGGTCCTGTGTCATGCCAACAGTGAAGCATCCTGACACCACCCATGAGTGGGGCGGTCCCAAGGGAGGGTCAAATTGACCCCAAACATGTTATTACCCTTGATAGCAATTATATTATATTATATTATATTATATTATATTATTATAAAATACTTATTATAAAATGCAATTTTATGATCTTCTAACAACTTTCATCTGCTTTGGGGCCCTAACCTATCATAACCATACCTGTAGTATTACATCATAATAGTGTAGGGGGAGGGGGGAATTATAATATATAGTATATAATATATTATAATAAAGCTATTTATATATTAATAAGCCATTTTTGTCCATTTTCTATGCCAATCATGAAATTTTATGGTGATTTGCACATTTTTCCATAGATGAGTAATAGGTATTCCAGATGGGGGGGGTCAGCAGAGGGGGGGTCGGGGTGATGGGGGGTGTTGTTTTATTTAAAGAGCTATTTGAGTAGTCAATGAAGAAACATAAAGTAGCTGATACATAAAACTTTGAAAATAAAATTATATTCTGGAGGTTTTAATGTGCTGGGGTCAAATTGGCCCCAGTGGGGAACCCGCGTACCTGGTTTTTGAGGATAATACGAGGGTTAATTTTTTCCATAGCTGTATACCTAATCATGTTGCCAATTGACCTAATAAGTTGCAAATTGGTCCTCCAGCTGTTCCTTATATGTACATTTAACTTTTCCGGCCTCTTATTGCTACCTGTCCCAAATTTTTTGGAATGTGTAGCTCTCATGAAATCCAAAATGAGCCAATATTTGGCTTGACATTTCAAAATGTCTCACTTTCAACATTTGATAAGTTATCTATTCTATTGTGAATAAAATATAAGTTTATGAGATTTGTAAATTATTGCATTCCTTTTTTATTCACAATTTGTACAGTGTCCCAACTTTTTTGGAATTGGGTTTGTACTTCAGTATTCTATAAAAGCAGTATAGGTGTAGTAGTGAGATTAACAAATAAACCCATGAAATTTTTAAACACAGTGTGCAAAAAATAAACTATTTGATAAACAAAACTGAAATTCAAAACAAGAAAGGTCACAAAACAAAAGAAGTCTGTCACATTTGACGGTTGATTTGACTGTGCACTATTGTGACTGTGCAATAATACGATTTGTACAATTAGCGGAGTGTGTAATGAGTGGATTGTGTAATAATGTGAATTGTGTAAAGTGAGTAATGTGCAATGTGAGGTGTGTACAATAATTGTGGATCGTGCAATATGAGGATGTGCAATAATGTTGATTGTGTAATTTGAATGGAAATTAGCCTTCGGCTACAATCCGGTGTGTTTACATTCATGTATTATCATGTCTGTTCATTAACACACACTGTCCCTATTAAATAAATTAAATAAAATAAACATTTTCCAATGAACAATTTGTTCCAAAATATGTTTCTACAGTCACACCCATATTCCTAAAAACTCTACCGTTAACTATTGCTTGGAAGTCAGTTTAATTTCTGTGAACCGGTTAAAAAAGGGTTGCTCTGTGAGAAAGATCTCAGATTGCCTGTTCAGTTTAGTGAGTCAGTGCACAAGAATGAATGCCTGTTCTTACCTGAGAATTGCAATGCATGACTGTTTTCATAATAACATGATTTGCCTGGAATGAAGAAAAAGGTCAGCATGATTGATATTCAGAATGGCAAGCAAGCACTCTTTTCTTTACAGTTTGTATACAGCTATGGAAAAAATTAAGAGACCACTTAACATTGATTTCTGAACTTGGAGTGGTCTCTTAATTTTTTCCATAGCTGTATTTGCAGTCCCGAATAGACTACTGATACTTTCTGATATGCTCAAATATCACTTTAAGCCTGACACTTTTATTTTTAGTATGATACCTGTATTTTCATTCATTTTTAATTTAAAAAAAAAAAGTAGTAGTTTATGCACATTTTCTTCAGTTTTTATTTGAATTTTTTGAATTTTTGTCATTCATGCACATCTTACCATTCCCATCCCAAAATGCACACAAAATTTGTCAGAAAACTGTAACTTTCAAACCATTTCAAAGATGTTTGTGACTTTCTCTTGTTCAGCAAGACCGTTATTTAATATGAAATGAAGCACACAAGTTTTCACAATATAAATAAGGCACTACTCAATTTGACAAGGAAGTAAACAAAATATTTTGGTGATCGGTGTTCCATGTTTCTTAGCTCTTTCTCTCTTTTAGGGTTTGCATTGGGCAGCACTATTGAGTCCAAGACGAAGGGCATCTGGATGTGGTGTGTGGATCACCCCACTAAAGCAGGAACCACTCTGGTGCTGCTCGACACTGAGGGACTCGGAGACGTGGACAAGGTGACGTAACAACCTATATGATATAGTATAGAAAAGCATGCATTAGAACCTCTGATGATAAAAATAATATATTTTCAACAACATTTATTAATAACTCCACTCAATATCAGTGGAAGGTAACAGAGAACTGTGAATCACTGAGTTCAGAAAGCACAAGACCTATTGTGGTTATCTATCAAGCTACTAAAGAATGTGCTAAGCAATATGTTTAACACTCATAAATGACCAAACACAAGCTATAGCACAGATAAAATTGAGTAAAATGCATGATTAGCAGCTAAATAATGACTTTATATATGATGACATTGTGTATTTAATGTAGATTATGTACCACTACTATAATAAATTCATCCAATTTAGTATTTGATATAATGCCGCTGACACCAGAACTTGCATACCATGAACAGGTGTTTTCTTCTTTTCATGCCTCCCAACTTTGCTGGGGGTGTGGTCAGCCGGGGCATTTGGTTAGGGAATGCCCTGTGCTAGCTAAGAATTTGGGAAACAGGAAGAGGTTGCAGTAGGCAGGACGCTGCAGACCCCCAAGCCAATGTCTTGCTCAGAGCCAGTGCAAGCAGACAGGCCTACCATGAACAATGGGATGAATGAACTAGGGGTGGCGGTGGTGGGAAGAACAGCCATATTAGATTTTTGTCATATTCTTATTTGTATTGAGGGAGTTGAATGCACCGCTCTAGTAGACACAGGGTCTACAGTGACTGTGGTTCGTCCTGAGGTGGTGCCAGAGGGAACGCAGCTAGAGGACACGGCAGTTCAGGTCTGCATAGTGACCAAGGAGCTGGCACCAATGAAAGGGAAGGGGCTGTTGACACTGACTGTGGGGGGCGTGAATGTGCAGCATCCTGTGTGGATAGCTAATGGGCAGGACAATTGTATCCTGGTTTTGGACTTTTTGAGGGACCATGGCTGTCAGTTAGACCTGTCTAAAGCCACGTTGAGTTTCGGAAATGGTCAAGTGGTTAAGATGAGGCCTCCAGGACCTTGTCACACAGATGGGCTGCCGGTTGGTTCCAGGGCATGTCATTTAGATGACGGGGACAACTCAAGCTGCACAGCACCACCCAGTGCATCCCAGCAAGAGCCCCTGCTACTGCGCACATGGCCTGGGTCTGCTCCGGGAAGAGAGGGGGAGAAAGATCAGTGCTTTGTCTGGTCAGAGGGCTGTCAAAAAGCTTTTGATACTCTGAAACAGGCCCTGGTGTGCGCACCCATTCTGGCACCTCCTGACCCCCACCTGCCCTTGGAATAGGTGCAGGCTTGTCCCAGGTGTACCCAGATGGAGAAAGAGTAGTGGCCTATTTCAGCAAGGTGCTCAGCAAAGCTGAAAAGAAGTATTGTATCACACGGCGAGAGCTGTTAGCCAGTCTCCACCATCAGTCATTTCAAGTACTATCTATGCAGTCGAAATTTCACCATACACTCCGACCATGCCTCCTTACAGTGGCTGATGAAGTTCAAGGAGCCAGAGGGCCTTTGATTTGACTGCAATGGATTATTTTATGAAATGGCCTGAGACCTTTGCACTACCTGACCAGTAGGCTGTGACTGTTGCCAATTTCTTGGTGGAGGTTTGGGGTTCCCCAGAGTATCCATAGTGACCAAGGTAGAAACATCGGCCTTTGGTCAGCCCTCAGATGCTCCACCTGTTCACCCGGGACCCGAATATGCGAGACAGCTACAGGACCGTTTGGACTCCGGCCATGCATATGCCAGGAGGCAGCTGGTGACTGCTGGGATGTGGCAAAAGAGAGCTTATGATCTGCATGCCCAGGGGCGTGACTTTGGGGTGGGAGAGCTAGTTTGAATTTACAGCCGAGTGAGGAAGAGAGGTGCCCGAAACTGGACAGCCACTGGGTAGGACCATGCCCAATATTGGAAAATCTGGGGGAGGTTGTATATCAGGTGCAGTTGCCTCCTCGGGGGTGCAAAGTGGTGCTGCATCGGGATAGGCTGGCCCCTTACAAGGGTACCACAACACCACGGGCCAGCACAGTGCTTCCTTTACAAAACGCTGAGACTCCGAGGGGGTCAGAGGGGGTAACCAAATTAGCAGAAATGGCCAGTAGTAGCCAGCAAGGTGACATTGTTACTTGACACCCCTTAGGGCGATCGGTCGCAGGGCTCAGAGGAATCGGTACCTGAAGGCCAAGCCCACACGCTCCTCAGGGGGTGTCCGAAGAGAAGGAGGAGAACCCCAGTCAAATTTAGAGACTTTGTCCTTGGGGTCGAGGACTTCAGTAAGAGGGGGGTAGTGTAACATGTTCTAAATGTTATTGCGTTGAAGATGATGAGTTTAACACTCTGAGGTCTGACGGTATCGCCGGCGATACCACCGTGGTTTTTTTCTTATCAGTGTGAAAGAGACTCAAAATACTCTGTCAATGTTGCACATACAATTAAGAGTTATACGCCATTTTAATCTGTGGAATATCTTCTTTCATTTGTGTACACTCAGAGTAAAAACAGAATGTTGTGCTTTTTGTAAAATAAAGAAAACTAACATGATGCGTGATTTCTCGTCTCCCTCTGAACGAAGTCCAATCTGATAGTTCTCAGAAAATGAACTGTAACTTAGTGAATACTAATGACAAAAAAATTACACTTATGTCTAAAAAAACGTTAAGATGTCAGGTTTTAAATCATGTAAGTCAAATCGAAAACAAACCTTCTGTGTTTATGTAATCTGTATGAAAAGAGAGCCATGTCAGAAATCCTTGATTCAGCTCATTATCCGCTAATGCGGCCACGCCCACGGAGGGAGCGCTATTCAGACGCAAATTCTGAGTCAATACATGCATTCATCGTCTCAATCGTGTATTTATTGTCTTGAAAAGTGTTTATTTGGATGTTAAAGCAATGGTTAGCGATCTCTAGAAGACATGCAGTTAGTTCCTGTTTTCTTTTCTTCTATAGATGAATTTTAGATGAGTTTTTGTTTCTTTAGCGCCCTCCGGCTGCAGTATGTATTGGAAACTCCATTCATGGAATAGCCTTTTCTTCTTTTAGATGAATTTGTGGACTAAAATGCACAGAGCGCCCTCCGACTTCAAGGATGAATTGAAAACACCAGCGCTCATAGTAATGACAATGAATATTAAATTAATATAACTCCTCTGTATAGAAAATTGACATAAGCATATGAGAATCCAATATTTCTCCAAATGTGCATGCTTTTAAACTAAAAGCCTATATTCAGACTCTTTGCATCACAGAAATACATTATATTTTAAAGTATAATATAAAACCATTACTTTATATTGTAATAATATTTTTCTGTATGTTTCATATATCATAATGAGCTTGAGACATCACAGAAGGTTTTTTTCACAGCCTACCTGACTGAAAGGCCTCATTAATATGCAAGTCATTTCAGCTCATTACTATCCAATTCTTTTGTCTTCTCAGGTGAGAATGGCCCATTATTCAGTGGTGATTCACGCCTCCTCGCATACTGTGTTTCTTGGCAAAAAGTGTCTTACAAAAACTAAATCAATATATTGTTTTATATGAAGGAGTAAGCAGCATAATTTTTACATAATTTTGAAGCAAAAACTCTAGTCTACAACCTCCAATACCCAGAAGTCTTGTGAACAAAGATTTAATATATATTTTTTGGCTTTATTTCAGTGACTTAAGTTTTTTGTTTTTTCAACAACCACGCATAAATGTTATTCCTTCAAAAACACAAACGTGTACATACATGTTCCTCACATATTATTGCAGCCTAGTTTGTGCTGAATACAGTGTAATGACACTTTTTCCATTAATATGTTTATGAACAACTGAAAAAAGCACAAATGTCAGGGCATGTCAAAACTTCTCCAGGCCCCAAATCAGCCTCAGACTCCAGAGGGTTAATGTTTATATTACATTCTATTCATTTCTGTGTTGGGAACTGTTATGATTAACTGCATTACCTGTTATTGGATGTTCAGGTTAAATATGCAAAATAGCTCCGATACCCAGGAGCAAGTCAGACATTGTTGTGAATTTCCAGTGAATTTCATCAGGAATAAAACCCCACCACAGATTACAATGCCAATGTGGTTGCACATTCTGAGAAGTCGCCAAGTATCTTGTATCTGTTAACACACGTTGCAGGTGCTGATTTTGAAAGTGAAACCAAGAGTTAAACTGCACATTGCTATTTGCTCAATCAATAAAGTGGATGTAAGTCAGCCACAGAGAATAACCAGAGAGATACTGAGAGACCAGGAACATCCCCTAACTTACTCTAGACTAATTAGCTTAAAGAGGGCGGACCTAAAGGTGTGTCTAAAATATAGATTAAATATCAGGAGGCTACAACTTGTATACAACTCAGACTGAGCTACTGAAGTTAAGTAAAGCAAAAAGGTAAGTGACTTTCCTTCATCCATGGGTTACATGGGTATTACAACGGATAGAAAATATCATTAGCTCAGCATAAATTCTATGATGGATATGGAGAGTCACCATAAGCCATGTATAAGTGTGTGTGTTTGTGTGTGTGTGTGTGTGTGTGTGTGTGTGTGTGTGTTTACGAGTGATCTCTATACCCTAAAATGTTTTATGGCCATGTCTTGTTACAGCTTCCCAAAAGCATTGTTAGCCAACTAACATCACAAGTTCCGTTGTTACTTACATAGTTCAATGATTTGGTGTTTTCCGAAACCATAGTTCAAACGAATATTCACGAACTGCATCGTAAACTTGTGTGGTTGGAACGACAGCTCTCAAGCTGTTGTTAGAAGCATAGTTTCTTGTTTTTATGACATGTGGACTTAATAAATCATTATCTTGAGCAAAATAAGCAAGCTTACATTAAGTGCAATGTATATATTTTATTTCGAATATATACAAAGGTCATTTATATATTTTAGTTTGTCAAGAGATTTAAAGCACCGTTTTTGAAGAGTGCGCATGTGCGTATGTGGTCTAGTACATCAGAACAAGCATTTGATTTAATCTGGGAATAAAGCAAAATAACTGAGGAAAATGAGAATTAGTCCTCTAATGCCATGTCCGTAATTTATAGCAGAAATTCTATCATTAATTCCACCTCAAACGGATTAATTTAAAGAAGTTATTACTCACCACCTGCGTGACGTCATTCACCAACGCGGTTGGACGACAGGTTTGTGACAATACGGTTTCGGGAAACAGTCGTGATTAGCTAGTTGATTTGATCAACGATGCATTGTACTATGGTAGTTCAGCAGCGAGATACATAGTTGTTCGGGAAACGCACCCCTGGCTAAGATTAATCCTAGTGATTTATTTGTTAGTTCCATTGTCAGTCTTACTAGAAATTAATGTGTTAGTCACTCCATGGTCCTCTGTAAATATGTTGCATCATTTTAATTATCCTGGATTAAAATACTAGATATACTGTCATTCATCTAATTATGGCTACTGTTATTTTACTGTTATTATGAAGACTGCTGTTCATATTGCTGTCAGAGATTTTATATTATTGCAGTTTGTTTTGATTTAGCCTATCATTTAATAAAGGATCATGTATGTCACTCTTTCATGTGTACATGCATTTTATTTGGCATTGGTAGCACAAACTGTGTTTATCTTCCCAAATTCTAGTTCCACTTCACTGGATCAATAACTATAGTGTACTGGACATTCATGAGACCACAGTGTTTTTGGATTGTTTAATTATACATACATACATACACATATACATATATATATACACACACACATTTTGCTGTCATCACTTGTCAGCTTTTGACAGCTTGTCAGATCTTTGGAGAGAGCAACAACAGGTTTATTCATCAAAACTTAACATGTGAACAGAACAACTACGCCATTAAACAAACACCAGGACAGACAAATGAGTGCAGAAATGTGAGTCCATATAAAAGGGAGTGCTGAAGATGAAGTGCAGGTGCAGGGAATCCGCGATCAGCAGGAGAGTTGATGAGGAAGTGAGTGCAGGTGTGGACCAGGGAGGATCATGGGAAATGGAGTCCGGGAGTGACGGGAACTGTGACAAATACATTGTGTTACAGTAATGGTTCAGTGTGAATGAGCCTTTTTTAAATGCTCAAATCAGCACAGACAAAGAAATAGGTCAGCAAACACTATTCACCCAATTTGTAATTTATTTTTCAATCAAGTCACTTACAAGCATGACATGACAAACACTTGATCTGTTTGTTCTTTAAGAAGGATAGATGAGAGATCAACAATTAGATAAAAATAGACCAACTTAGACCAAAGTTGGTCTAAGTTGTTGCTGCCTAAAATTCGCAAACATTAATTTATTGCACATTTATTGGAAAGTCTGAATTTATCAGAAGTCTGAATGTGCGAATATAAAACCAACTTTACCCAAGTCACTGTGGGCATACTTTTTTTTTTTTTTTTTTTTTTTTTTTTTTTAACGTTAAATACTTTAATTTTTGTCAATCTCACATTCACGACATGGAGGCGGCCATTTACAGCGCGTCTTCTTTTTTTTTTTTTTTTTTTTTTTTTTTTTTTATTCAACACTTGCACAGTTTACATGAGCGTTCATCTCCTTTATAAAAATAACATATTGTGCAGTTTCCAACATTGCAGGTTTTTTAACATAAACAAAAAATAAAGAAAAGACTCACATCATCATATTTTGCCAGGGGAAGTACAGACTTACAAAAATATATCAAATTGTTTACACACCTTCACAGTTTTTGTTGCCTTTTGATTAAGAGAATACTTAATCGTGTTGACATAATGCTTGACCTCAATGTTAAAAGCAATAAAAGATGTTTTGGAATGCGCAAACTTACATTTATGAATGTAAAATTTTGCCAAGAGAATAATGAGATTAATAATGAAAGTTTCATTAGGCCTAGTCTTAGTTCTGTTGAGGTCATAAAGGCCAAAAAGAACATCCTTCCAAAACAACTTGAAATCTTTCTCAATTTTTTCTGCAATAAAATTACAAATGTCAGACCAAAAACTCTGGACAAAAGGGCAGTGCCAAAACAAGTGGGTAACTGTTTCAATACTCATAGAGCAGAAAGTGCACATTACATCAATGTCTTTTTTAAATTTTTTTACAATATGATCATTAGACGGGTAAAACTTATGAATTATTTTAAATGATATTTCTCTAATTTTGTTGGTCAGCAAATATCGGTTGGGTAAGAGCCAGACCTTCTTCCAGTCAATGTTTTGCACAAACTTATTCCAGTATGGAACCACATATGGGACTGTGATAATATCTTTTTTGAACAGGGATCTAATTAGTTTATTGTTCTTACCATTGTTACAAGAAAAACAAATCTTACCAACTGAAGTGTCAGTCAGCGATAACAAAGTTAGTTGTTGTGTGTCCAATCTTGGTTGAGCTCTATATAACATGCAGACACCAGAAGAAATTGCTCCAAAGACTTTAGCATAATCTCCAGGAGACACAGGAATTTTGTATTCTTCTAGAAACTCATTATAAGAGTAAAGACAACCATCCCTGTTAAATAATTGGTCAACAAAAATAATGTTATTATTAAACCAGTAATCAATAAATAAAGATTTGTGTTTAAACAGTATGTCTTTGTTGTTCCATATGTAATATTTGTTGGGTGAAAAGTTGTGTTTGAAAATAAGAGACCATGAAAGGAAGGCCTGGCGGTGAAAGGATGCCATTTTTATCGGGACTTTATCAATATTATAATTACAGGTTAAGAAATAGCTCAACCCACACTGTGGGCATACTTAATAAGCATGTTGACATCATTCTGACATCACACCCACCCTTTCTCTTAGCTTAAGATTTCTCTCTATTCCTAAGTAAAAGTTTGTCTCAGGAGCTTTGTGAATAGGTTTTAAGAGGAAACTCTTGCTAAACACTTTTTACTGCTATTTGGGAGAACTCTTATAGTGGTAAGATAAAATGTTTTGTGAATACTGCCCCAGGGGATTTTGAATTTGGGCTGATATAGTAGCTGGACACAAACAAAGCTGACAGGATTTTTTTTTCACTGTCTCATTCAGTGTTCTTGTGTAATTTGTGCTGAATGTGTGTATGTGTGCATTATGTGAGTGTGGATGTCTGTAGGCTATGTGTCAAAAGATGTGGGTTTTATTGGAATTTCTATATATGTGTATAAGCCTGAATAGTCTATGGGTTTTGTCTGTTTCTCTATCCACACGTATATGTGTGTTAAGGTGACATGAGAAACATGTTTTTCAAAAAACTTCCCCAAACATAAAAAAGAAAAGCTGCTGATCTGGGGAATTACTCTATTGTTTACTGTAGAATTACTGGAATATTTCTCAACACACCTTAACTTTTTACCTCTAGTACACTGCAGTTACTGTGTGTATTTTAAATGTGTGTATCTGTTGGACAGCTGTATTCTCCAGTGATCATGGACAAACCAGTGTGCTTGATTGACACTGGGTCAGATGGGAAGCTGTGTGTGCAGCAGTCAGCTCTACAGATCCTGCAGCAGATCCAGCAGCCAGTGGTGGTGGTGGCCGTGGTGGGTCTCTACCGCACCGGGAAGTCCTACCTGATGAATCGCCTCGCAGGAAAACAAAAAGGTTAGACCCCCACATGCAGCGCTGATACCATCCAAAAGCTTAAAGGATTAGTTCACTTTCAAATAAAATTTTACTGATAATTTACTCACCCCCATGCCATTCAAGATGTTCATGTCCTTCTTTCTTCAGTCGAAAAGAAATTAAGGTTTTTGATGAAAACATTCCAGGATTTTTCCTTATAGTGGACTTCAATGACCTCCAAACGGTTGAAGGTCAAAATTACAGTTTCAGTGCAGCTTCAAAGGGCTTTAAATGATAAAACGATCAGTAATTTAAAAAAACAAACAAACAAACAAAAAAAAACAACTGTATATGCTTTATAAACACAAATTGGGGGTTGTGGTATAATGCTATTTCATGTATTCTGACTTATTTACACTGTAAAAGAGTTGGATTCTCATGCTAGTTTCAAAACACGAGTTGGACAAATGACAGTGTATTTCTGTGCCAAAAATACTCTTGTTCTCTTTGGGATTTTTTTTTTTTTTTGAGTATCGGCCTGAGTGATGTCAACAAGGTTGTAATTCCTTGTACAGTTACTTCTCCAGGAAGGGCGCGCACGCACGTCGACCAGAGCGAGAGTGCAAGGAAGTCGTCGGCAGCGCTGCACAGGTCACAGGACTTCATGAAATCAACAATGTCACCTATTAAGTGTGTTTCCAGCGTTAAGTGGAGCTGAGAGTTTTGTTCTCACGCAATACATTGATGCGCTCTTGATATTTGTCATTAAAAAGACCATAGAAAGTGATAGTTGCAATCGCGTTTTTGTTGGTTAAAATGAATGGGGAATATCTCTTGTTTTTCCATGGCTGTTTGAGCCCTCCAGGCGCTCAGCTGTTATTGGAAAAACTCGGTACAGCGTATGTATCTTTTATAAATATGATAAAACTAAAGACTTTTTGGAGATATGAAGGATGCACTACTACTCTATAGGAACTCAAGATTAACATGAGATTGGCAGAAACTGTGTGTGATACCCCCTCCCTTTAAAAGAAACATGCAGTTACATGCATATAAGTCATTGTGTTGTTTTTTTGTGTGTGGCTTTATCAGGGTTTGCATTGGGCAGCACTGTTGAGTCCAAGACGAAGGGCATCTGGATGTGGTGTGTGGATCACCCCACTAACGCAGGAACCACTCTGTTGCTGCTCGACACTGAGGGACTCGGAGACGTGGACAAGGTGACGTAAAAAACAAAGTACTGAAACACTACTGAAAGTAACATCAAATGTCACAAGCAGTTTCAAGTTTATAAGAACTCTCTCACTTTTCAGAGCTGTTCTACCCTTATTCAGATAGGCATGTCCAAACTCGGTCCTAGAGTTTAGCTGCAACTTGCCTCAACACACCTGCCTGGAAGTTTCTAGTATGCCTAGTAAGACCTTGATTAGCTGGTTCAAGTGTGTTCAATTGGGGTTGGAGCTAAACTTGGCAAGACAGTGGCCCTCCAGAAGCAGGATTGGACACACCTGAGATAGAATGTCACATTCAGCATGTTGGTTTGCTAGTGTTTGAAAGCTTGCTAGTTTGTTGTAAATAAGAGGCAGTGAGTGCATTTTCCCAACTACCATGCACTTTGCACTGATTTAATGCTGTTAAAAAGAGCAGCTTTCTTTGAGATTAATCTCCATGATTGTCTTTCTCTTTCTCAGGGAGACTCAAAGCATGACACCAACATCTTCTGTCTGGCTGTGTTACTGAGCAGCACTCTGGTCTACAACAGTCGAGGCACGATTGACAACAAGGCTGTAGAGGAACTGCAGTATCCTTCTAACAACCTAGATACCTATCAGGTCATTTAGCTGATGATTTTTTTAGTGTTTTTCAAATTATTACAGCCAGGTGAAAAAACAGTACATTTTTATAATGTACTTATGTGATCGGATTTTTGTGCTAATTTTGTACATAACATACTAAAACAATTCTTTAGTATTTCTTAAGAACATCTAAGTGTACTTAATTGTGCTATTTTGAGACACCATGAAATATGAACTAAAACATGCTTTTAATATACTATCTCTGTATTAAAAAAAAAAAAAAAAAATTAGATATCACTTATAGTACACTTGAACCCATAGTGTACTACAAGTGGTAACTATATATATATATATATATATATATATATATATATATATATATATATATATATTGCACAAAAATAGAGCACTTCAATTATATTGTAGAAGTGTACTTTTTTCACTTGGGCAAATACATCAATACAAGGAGACATCACTTTTTGTGAGGTGCTATGTTTATTACCTTGTGCAGGTACAATCTATCATGAGGGAATGCATTGGGTTTATGTATTTACTTATTGAGAAAGGCACAAAAAAGGGACATCTACACCCACATAATTATATCTAACTGCTTCCTTTATAGCTAGGCTTGGTGATACTGAAAAGTATTTATCACTGGTCTTGATCATTTGCTTAGTACTTCATGGAAAGACACATTTGTTTTGTTAGACAATGCATCATGTGTTGTTGTTTGACAGTCACTTGACATGCCTGAACAAACTGTCAGATACGTCACTGAACTAACAGAGTGCATTAAGGTCAAATCAGATGAAGCCGACGATTCAAGCGAGTTTGTGAAGTTCTTCCCTAGTTTCATCTGGGCTGTGAGGGACTTCACTCTTGAGCGAAAGATCGATGGCAAAGATGCAACAGAGGATGAGTACCTAGAGTTTGCTCTAAAGCTGAAGCATGGTAATTTAATAATAATAAAAAATATTTTAAGAGTCCTCATCACTATCACTTTTTGTGTAATTAGTTTTTGTCAACAGGTTGGTCAATCGATCTTTTGTATTACTCATAAAATTCATAGTTTATTGAGGTAATACATATGGGTTTAATAATATTTGAACTGAGAGGATCTACAGCATGTGCTCATTTGTTTTAGGCACATCAAAAAAAGTGATGGAGTACAACTTTCCCAGGGAGTGCATCAAAAAATTCTTCCCTTCCAGAACGTGCTTCACTTTCCCATTTCCAGCCGCCCCAGAGAAATTGTCTCATTTGGAGAGTTTGGATCCTTCTGAACTTTCCTCTGACTTCCTGGAGGTCACAGATCGATTCTGCAAGTTTGTCTTTAACAAGAGCCAAGTGAAGAAGCTGAAAGATGGAATCACAGTCACTGGCAGAGGTGATTCAAAATTAAATCTGAAGAGTTTGCATGAACTTACAGAAGACCATTGTTCAATACCTTTTCTGTATCATTTTAACTTCTTTCCTTCTCTGAAGTTCTGGGTAACTTGGTGAAAACATACGTGGACACCATCGCCAGTGGGGCTGTGCCGTGTCTGGAGAATGCTGTGATTGCTATGGCAATGATTGAGAATGAGGCTGCAGTGAAGGAGGGGCTTGAGGTTTACCAGAGTGGAATGGAGAAGCTGAAGGACTCCTTCCCTCTGGAACTGAAGGATGTATCCTCAGAACACCAACGTCTCAGCAGCATGGCGACACAAGCCTTCATGAAGCGTTCCTTCAGGGACACTGATGGGAAGTACTTGAAATCTCTAGAGGTAGGCCGGATCGGTTCACAGATTTCTAGTTTCAGTTCATTTAGGATGATGACTCAGTAACACTGGGCAACCATCTGAAAAATTCATCTCTCTTTTGGCCCTTTTTTGTTTCTGAATACATACTGCAAACCCAATAATCAGTGTGATTATTTTGCCTGGGGTTCAGTGGAGTGAAGAGATGTCAGAGCGTGCATAGATGAAATCTCTTCTCATGAATTATAAATCTGAGAACTGTTACTTGCATGTTTTTAGGAAAACATTAATAAACTCTTTGATGGATACCTGCGCCAAAACGAGCAAGCTTCAAAGAGACGATGTGAAGAACTCTTGTCATCCCTCTCTGCAAGAATGACGGAAAATCTCAAGCAGGGTTTCTATACCAAACCTGGTGGCTATGATCTCTTCTTTAATGATCTGATGGACATTGAGAAGAATTATAAAAGCCAGGCCAATAAAGAAGTCAAGGTCTTGCCCATATTACACTTCTATGAACCTCTATGCCCATACTATACATTACAGAAATATGATGTCATCACAATTATAAATTTTTTTCCGTATGTCAATAGGCTGAAGAGGTCCTAAAGGAGTTTCTGAAGCAGAAGACTGTGGATTCAGAAGCTATTCTGCAGGCTGACAAAAAACTGACTGAGAAGGAAAAAGAGATTAAGCGTGAGAGTCTTAAGCCTTTAAATCCCAATTTCCCCGTTTGTATATTCTTACCAGGTTGTTTGTATAAGAGGTGCTCAAAGATTTAGGTACTTGTGAGAGTGCTGCTGGACAGTGTTTCCAGCTGTTTTCAAAACAAAGTAGCTAAAGCCTGCCCAAAAGTTGCATCACTTCGTACTTGCATTCTGCCTGCCCAAAATGTTTTTTCTCTCCTAATCCATGCTCACATATTGTATTTTGATAAAATAGCTATAATATAGCCGAATGTCCAATAAAGATGTTCTCATTTCCTATATATATTTTTTTTTGTCAGAAAACAGAACATGTATCATATAGTGAACGACTACATTTTTTTGTCTAAATTATCTTAATTCAGAGAGTTCGGAAACTGGATGAACTTAAGCTCTGTGATATAGTGAGTATAATTGATAAGCACACGAGAAGAATGGAAATCAAAACAATCAAATTAAATTCTTTAAATATAAAACAAAGGAGAAGCAGTGATAACTCCATGGCAACACTGCGCTCATGTGTAGATCGCTCATTCACGTCAGATGCCGTGCGATCAATGGAATGTGCTGCTGCTCCTCTCAGCCACTCACTGAAAACAGTAGACGCAGAGAGAGGTGTGAATATAGTGGGAAAGCAAGACCTCATGCTTGCAGTACCGGCATTAAAAGGGCCTGAAAAGTCGCTAAATCTAGCAACAAATTCGCTAAATTGGCAACACTGCGGTTGGACACTGAAGAACTCAGAGACAAGGAAAAAATGATGTAACAGCTAAACTAGTTTGGTACAAGCTGTTTCAAGGGTCCAAGAATTGCAACCTGCAACAGCAATTGCAGCCCAGGGTGGCTGTGTATGCCATTATCATTATGAATCAAGATCAATGTGATCAAGATCAGTACTTTAAACTCTTCTGACTCCATTATAATGGTTCTAATTCAGTTCTAATTCATATAAGGCCAGAACTACATTAACAAATGTAACATTCAATATGATGACTTAGATGAAAATTAAAGTTTTTTAGTAAAATATTGGAATTTGATAATGGAAGGAAGGGTGGGTTCATCATATTAGTATGTTTATAAGCATTCACAGAAGTGTATTTCCTTAAATAATTATATATAAAATTAATATTTATCTATCTTACAGTAAAATAGACTGTTAATCTCATGGTTTAAGTCTCTATAAAGCATCTGTTTCCTTTCTCTTTTTGTCTTTGACCAGAGGAAATTGAGAAAGCAGCCCTCCTGCAGCAGGAAATCAAAGCTAGAGAGGAGAAGCTGCGACAACTCGAAGAGGTGATGAAAGCAGAGAAACAGAGTAATGAAGAGAGGATGAGACAGATGGAGGTGAAGATGAAAGAGGAGCTGAGGCTCCAGAGAGAGGAGGCTGATCGTGCCATGAAGAGTAAACTGAAAGAGCAGGCTGATCTGTTGGAGAAGGGCTTTAAGGAGAAAGCAGAGTTGATGAAACAGGAGATGGAAGAGTTCAAGAAACAGAATGCTGAAGCTGAGCGTAATAGAGCTAGAGAGTTTGCAGAGATGTTAGAGAACTCAAACAGGAGACATGAGCAGTCTATAGCTATGATGCAGCAGCACCAGAGAGAACAGATGAAGGCCATTCAGGAGAAGAATGCACAATGTAAAGGTGGATGTTGTATCTTGTGAAATGCTTTAATTCTGTGATCATCAAACTCATCAGAAGATTGCATTGCACAATGCAATCACAGTATATAATATAGAGGTATAATCTTGCAATAAAACAATACAATTGATCTCATTCTATCTTCACATGAACAGTGATATATGATATTATGGATTAGGAAATTTAAATTCACAAATGTTTTGCGTGTCCAGCGTAAATGATATATCAATTACATGTTTATATGACATTTCTAATTAATTATAAACAGTGACAAATAAGGTTTTTCAGTGACTCAATTTCTCTGGCATTCCATGTAATCATCAAATAAACAGATACAAACAAAACCTGTGTGTGTGTGTGTGTGTGTGTGTGTGTGTGTGTGTGGCAGAGGGGTGGTTAATTATTTGAGTCCTAACTATCAATATGTGTATGTAGCGGTTGTTCCTCTGCGTTGTTTTACCATGACTACTATCAATCTAACTTACTGCAGTGTGCAACAGCCGTCGAGCGAAAGCAAGGAGTAGCACTATAACAACTTTCAACACTCAAATGTATCTAATATGATAAACAGTGCAGCGTTACCCTACATACGCTTGACCGGAAGAAGTGGAAGCAGCGACTGTGGCATAATATAAAAGTCCCACTGCTCTCGAGGTGTGTGTCGCACTTGTCTCTCATTAGCAATCGCTCCAGCGGTCTCATTCAGCTCTCACAGCACTCGGCCCTGCTCTGCTTCAAACTACAGCAACATTAATAATTTCATCCATGATACTCTTGCCCCGATTCTTTTCCACCGGCTGTAGACGTGAAGACAACACCTCCTATGATTCCGTGAAATCAAGGCGTCATCAAGCTATGCCTTTGTTTTGAATAAGCGACCTCTAGGGTGAAAATTTACATATTGTGGCTTTAACAGATCAAATATTAACATATCACTGTGATCTCCTACCTAGATGAAGGTTAGTTTTAAAGTAACCAACAGTTTAATGTTTGCAAATGACTCATAATTGTATCCTAATTTAGTTATTTGATGTTTGGTAATGAAGGGCATACTTTGCATCAGCAACTAGGGTTGCCACCTGTCCCGGTTTTACCGGGATTGTCCTTCTTTTTAATAACCTTTCCTGGGAAATTTATCCACTCTCCCGGGACACTGAATGTCCCGGTTTTCGAAAGGCTACGTGAATATGTATGTTCAATTTACTATTTTCTCACTTGAAATAGCCTATGCATTGTGCACAGAGTGGTCGGTGTCTCTCATAGGGTGTCTCTTGTGTGTAGAATGCGCTATCATTGGCTCTGGGACGGGTGTGTTGTGTGACGTGACGTAGGCTATGTCATCTAGCGCATCTGTCTTGGCAGCTAGCCAGTTACTACAGGCGGCAAATTGAAGCAGTGAAGAAGATTGTACATCGTCAACATCGTTTGTTGTTAGTGTTAACATGGGTGGCGAGACGGAGGACAAAGATGGCAGTAGAAGATGGCATCTGCTTTGGATGACCATGCTAAAACGAAGAAACATCAGAGTCGCGTTCAAGTAACCAGACAAAGGCAATTTCATCATTCATGATTACAAAAAACTCAGAGGACAAAATTACTGTCGCCGAATTAACAGCTACCTATCACGGTGTGCGACATGGCCATAGCTATCTGTCAAATGACTGTGGGAACAAGGTCAGTGCAAAAATATTCAGTTACTCTGATATTGCAACTAAAATGTCTTGTGGCAGAACTAAAAGTGAGGCCTTAGTGAAAAATGTGTTGGCACCATTTAGTCAGCAAAGATTAGCAGCGGAGTTGCAGAAAGCGCACTATTTTGCAGTATGTTCTGATGCATCCAATTCTGGGCACACAAAATTGCTTCCCTACACAGTCCAGTATTTCTGTGCATCTGAGGGTGTAAAGTATGGATTGATAGACTTTTACGACGACTCCAACTGTCACGGCCGGCTCACAAGCCGCGACAAAGAAGGAGACAACACGTTGGATGAGGGTCGGAAAAAGTAATAACATTTATTAAAGTAAGAATAAAATTAAGAGGAAAACTAAATGAAAACAAAACAAACAACTGAAGAGAAAACGAGCACGACACGAGGAGGGGAGAGCGAGCGCCATCACACTGAAGGGAGCTGCTTAAATTTGCCGGCATCAGCTCCACACAGGTGTAAGTCTTCAGTAATGATGACGTCACTCACCCTAGCACCATCCTGCAAAACAAAGAAAAAACAAACCAACAAATATGACCCATACTGGGTTCATAACACCCTCCCCCATAGAAAAGGGTGTCCAATTAATGATGTTAAAATGACACCCGACCCTTTCCCAGATAGCTCACACCGCAGTCATACTCCCAATGTCCTCAGCAGCTACGGGCCCTGTAGAAGCAATTTTAAGAGAGACAAAGAGAGCAAAACGGAACGTCAACAGCTAAGAGGAATAAGGAGCTCTAGACAATGCGTCAGCCACCACATTGTCAGTGCCATTAATGTGTCTAATATCAAGGGCATAGGATTGTAGAAACAAGCACCAACAGGTCAATCGTTGGTTTGGACACCGCAAAGAATGTAAATAAATGAGCGGGTTGTGGTCGGTGTACACGACCAATGGGTCCGACACAGAACCCACATACACCTCAAAATTTTGCAGGGCCCATATCAGAGCTAAAGCCTCTTTCTCAACTACAGAATAGTTTAACTGATAAGAGGAGAACTTTTTTGAAAAATAGCTAACTGGGCGGTGAATACCTGCATCATCAGCCTGTAAAAAAACAGCTCCCGCACCCACGTTGCTAGCATCTACACACAACCTAAAAGGGCGATCAAAACGGGGAGCTGCCAACACAGGAGCGGAAGTGAGTAACAATTTAGCTGCCTCAAAGGCTTTCTGACAGA
Organism: Ancherythroculter nigrocauda; assembly: GCA_036281575.1. Lineage (NCBI taxonomy): Eukaryota > Metazoa > Chordata > Actinopteri > Cypriniformes > Xenocyprididae > Ancherythroculter > Ancherythroculter nigrocauda. The sequence goes on along the minus strand of VTFQ01000613.1, from coordinate 353,485 downwards.
CAGAAGACCAGACAAAAGCCACTTTTGCCTTAAGCAAATCCGTGAGTGGGGCTAGCACAGTAGAAAAATTCCTACAAAAACCCCTGTAATAACCCACTAACCCAAAGAAGCGCATCAACTCCTTCTTGGTGGTAGGAGGCGGAAACTGGTCAATGGCCTCAACCTTTGCCCGAACTGGCCGCACACTGCCCTGTCCCACAACCTTACCCAAGTAAGTCACGGTGGCTTGAGCAAACTCGCATTTAGCTAGATTGACTGTAAGACCAGCCTCTTTGAAAAGAGAAAGGAGGTCCGCAATACGACTCAGGTGCTGCTCCCATGAATCACTAAAAACTACCACGTCGTCTAGATAAACCACAACTCCCTCCAACCCAGAAACAACCCTATTCATAAGTCGCTGAAAGGTTGCAGGCGCATTTCTGAGGCCAAAACTCATAACGTTATAAGAGATTAACCCTTCAGATGTAATGAAGGCAGAGATTTCCTGAGCTCGTTGGGTCAGCGGAACCTGCCAATATCCCTTAAGCAGATTGAATTTACTAACAAATTTCGCTGACCCAACTCGATCAACACAATCCTCAATACGAGGGAGTGGAAATGAGTCTGGTTTAGTCACTTTATTTATTTTCCTATAATCAGTGCAAAACCGATAAGTTCCATCAGACTTATTAACAAGCAGGCAGGGAGATGCCCAACTAGAAAAAGAAGGCCAAGCAATGTCGTGATCAAGCATATACTGAACCTCACCCTTAAGATGCAGGAGTTTGTTTGGAGACACCCGATAAAAATGTTGGCGAATTGGCTCAGCATCCCCAACATCAATATCGTGCTCCAACCAGTGCATACGTGAAGGTACATCTCCAAATAAAGAAACATAGCGGTTAATAAGAGCAACCAAGTCAGCACATTTACTCTCTGGTAAATGGGCCAACATTTTATGCAAATTTTTAAGAGTCTCGGAATTTTTAAGACGACCCAACAATACCGTATCCTCTGGAAAAGAAACTCCTTCATCAACTCCCTCTTCCAAAGGAGCAGATGCAGTACTTTCAACGACCAATACAGGTTTTACCTCAGTCTTGGCATCTAACGCTTTGTGAGAACGGCAGTAATAGGGCTTCAACAGATTTATGTGACATAACTGTGTTGACTTCCTTCTATCTGGAGTGGCAATCAGTTAGTTTAAATCTGTGACTTGTTTTACTACTACAAAAGGACCAGTATACTGAGCTTGAAACGGTGAGCCTTCCACAGGTAATAGAGCCAACACCTGATCGCCTGACATAAATTGTCGTTTCTCAGTTCGCCTATCATAAAGTGACTTCATACGTTTCTGTGACGAATCCAATTGTTCTTTTGCCATCTTACCTGCTTCATACAACCTACGCTTAAAGTCATTCACATAACTTATCAAGTTTTTAGGTGGTGTACTCTCAGTCCAGTTATCACGAAGCACAGCCAGTGGTCCCCGAACGGTGTGCCCAAACACCAAGTCATTGGGACTGAATCCAGTACTTTCCTGACATACCTCACGTGCGGATAACATCAACCACGGCAATCCCTCCTCTCAATCACCTTCCATCTCCGTACAATATGCCCGCAGTAAGGACTTAAGCGTCTGATGGAAACGCTCCAAAGCCCCCTGGCTTTGGTGTGATAAGCACTAGCTTTATTGTGCTTAATGTGCAACAGCTTCAAGACCTGAGAAAACAAGTGAGAGGTAAAATTAGTACCTTGATCACTTTGCACAATCTTTGGAATACCAAAAACGGAAATGAACTGAGTCAAGGCTTTCACTACTGATTTTGCAGTGATCGTACGGAGGGGATAATCCGCAGGATACCGAGTCGAGGCACACATAACAGTGAGCAAATAAATACTACCGGATTTTGATTTAGGCAATGGGCCTACACAATCAATAATCAGATGCTCAAATGGTGGACTGACAGCAGGAATAGGAAACAATGGAGCAGGCTTGATCTTCTGATTTGGCTTGCCTGTTAGTTGACAAGTATGACATGTCTTGATGTACTTTGACACATCCTTCTTCAACTTTGGCCAAAAAAAGTGGTGAAGGATTCTGTCATAGGTCTTTTTAACCCCTAAATGACCTGCAAGTCCATCATGAGAAATCTTCAACACAATTGAGCGATACTTCTCTGGCACTACCACTTGCATAATAGGATCACCAGCAAAGTCACTACCATGCGGAACCCATTTCCTCACCAACATTCCATCCTGCAAAAAATAACTATGAGCAACATGTCTAATTTCATCAGATGACATCACACTCTCAAAAAGATTTTGGAGAGAAGAATCAAGTTGTTGCTCCTGTATCAATTCTGAAAGGGAAACAGAAAAGTCATCAGGCAATGAAAATGTTGGTCTTACTACAGTAGAATTAGAGAACAACTTTGGTTGTGCGGAGGCCATGGATCGAGTCACAGCACACGCAGTAAAAACTTCTGGAAAATTCTTGCTGCTCTCATCAGGATCTGAGATGGGAAAAATTGAGACCACAGGAGGTGAAAAAGTATCAGGCCAAACTCTGCCCCCTGCCAAATTATTTCCCATTATTATGTCAACACCGTCCACTGGCAAAGACGGACGCACACCAATCACCACTTCTCCACTCACAAGTTGAGATGACAACATTATTTTGTGTAGAGGAACAGATAAGATGTTTAACCCAATTCCTCTAATAAGCACACTAGTACCAGTGTCACTCAAAGAGGAAAATGGCAACACATCCTGCAAAATAAAAGACTCAGACGCTCCAGTGTCCCTCAATATAGTCACTAGAACTTTTGTCTCCTCACCAACAATCGACACATGCCCATAGGTAATAAAAGGTGAATAATCTCCATCTTTTATGGGGTTCACTGTTGTGGGGAAAACCTCAGAAGAAGAGTTAACAGGATTCAACACTGGTGCCACAAGGACAGCTGGCTTAACACGAGGAGCTTTTCCCCCTTTACTCTTCGCTTTAAGCACAGGGCACTCATTTTTCCAGTGGCCTTTACCACGACAATAATTACAGATCAGAGATGAATTTCTGGATGTACGATCTACTTTCTCTTCAAACATTTCATCCCTTTTCCGAAACTCAAAACTACTCTTATGCGTCAAAATATAATCATCAGCTTTAGCAGGTGTATCAGCTTTCTGCTCATTTATATATGTCGCAATGCGAGCAGGAACAGAGTTCTTAAACTGTTCAAGCACAATTAAGTTACTTAACTCCTCAAATGTGGTTACCTCCGACGCCATACACCAACGATTAAATGCAGTGGTAAGCTCTCTAGCAAACTCAACATGAGCCTCATTAACTCCCTTAGACAACGTTCTAAACTTTTGTCTGTACGCTTCTGGTACTAATTCGTACGCTTTTAAAACTGCAGCTTTAACGGTATCGTAATCTTGGCAGTCAGTGAAAGAGCCGAATAGACTTCTTGAGCCCTGCCAGTGAGCACGCATTGTAAAAGCAGTGTACGTTCTTTACTAGGCCAACCTCTTGCCTCCGCTATCCGCTTAAACAATATAAAGAAGGTATCTGGGTTTCGCTCATTAAATTTAGGAACTAAATGTAAATTTCCAGCAGTGTCAAACATTTGAGAAACACCCTGAAAAGCATCAACTGAGCCACCATTCAATCCGCCTTCTCTTATTATGTCCAAACGATATTTCTGCAGCTCAATATTGGTCTGTTCGTTCCTAGTTTTTTCACACTCTACCTCCAACTTCAAACGCTCCTGTTCAAGTTGTAACAACAATAAGCGTTCTTGTTGTTCAAAAGTTAAAGAGCCAACATGAGGTTTAACTTGACCGGCAGTAGCTGGCATCTATCAGTTTTGTTTTAAGCATTTCTCTAATTGTACTATTGTTTGAGAGAAAGGACCACAGGTGCTTAGGAGGCTATAGTTCTCGCCTTGGAGCGTCTGTCAGAACGCAGGACAGGAGGCAGGAATCAGTTTGAACAGTTTACTGAACTTTCTTCAGCAGCACAGACATACATCAGACAGCAACGTTGCCACACTTTACAATATAGGTGCAAATTTGGATGCAGCCGTTGGCACTCAGCTTATGTTTATGGAGATGGTAGGTTTAAATCATAATCATAAGCATGTTGGTTGTGTGTGTGTGTTTTTCTCAAATGGACGCACACAGTTGTTAATAATTAACCCCAACACTGCGTCGCGACTTCAGGAACAGTTTCCCTGTGGCGCAGCTGTTATTGTCATGCGCAATAACTTCAAGCACATCCACCAATGGCCACTAGATGGCGCTTTTGCGCTACCTTTGTAACAGCCGCCCCCACATTTGCAGTGTAAATGTGCTTCAATTGAATTTTAATCATCATTAGGCAATTCAGGCAGCTTTATTAACTTTACCACAGGTCTGGTAAAACTCTTGTTATCGACTTTCACCTCAGCTGCTCTTACATGTCCATCAGCACTAGGAAACACCCTCACCACTTTGCCTACTAACCATAGAGCCCTTGGCAACTGGGAATCAACCATCATCACAACAGACCCCTCTGTAAGGTCCGCAGTAGTTCCTTGCCATTTCTGCCTCAGCTGAAGACCAGGTAAGTAGTAACTTATGAACTTGGCCCAGAAGTGATCCACCAGTATCTGACTTTGTCTCCACCATCTGCGGGTTAGGCGTTCAGAATCTTGGTAGACAACTTGCGGCAATGAACTACTGGGCCGCCCCATCAAAAGATGATTTGGTGTTATTGGGTCAACATCTGAGATGTTGGATGACACATACCCCAACGGCTTAGAATTCAAGATCGCTTCCACCTCAATTAAAACTGTTCTGAGTACTTCCTCGGGAACGCTCTGTGCTCCAATTGTGGTGCCAAGTGCTGCTTTCACAGAGCGAATCTCTCGCTCCCACACTCCTGTGTGGAGCTGTTGGAGGATTGAAGTGAAAGTTGATCTGATGTTTCGCCAGCAAACCTTGCAGGTTAGGACTCATAACAGAGAAAGCCTCTCTCAACTCTTTCTCTCCTCCTCTGAAATTTGTCCCTTGATCGGAGTAAAGCTCAGCAGGGGTACCTCGGCGTGCTGTAAACCTCTGTACAGCCATTAAGAAGGCATCTGTATCAATGGAGGTAAGTACATCCAGATGCACTGCTTGAGTGGTAAGGCATTTAAATATAATACCCCACCGTTTTTCTGTACGCTTGCCAATCTTCACCTGGAATGGCCCAAAGCAGTCCATCCCAGTGGAATAAAACGCTGGCTTGAACAAACGGAGTTGAGCAGGAGGCAAGTCAGCCATCTTTGGTACAACAGGTTTGGATCTCAACTTTCGGCACTCCAGACAGGCATTTTGATGCTTCCGAACAGCCTCGCGCCCTCTCAATATCCAGTAAGACCGCCGAATTTCAGCGAAGACACGCTCTGGTCCCGGGTGGCATAATCTCTGGTCACAATCCTGGATTAACAGTTTGGTGATGTAGTGGCTCGGATCTCGCACAATAGGGTGTTTGAAGTTTGGATCCAAATCCTCCGCTCTTTGAAGGCGACCGCCAACTCGGATGATCTCATCTGTTGCATCAAACTCAGGAGCCAGAACAAGAAGGCGACTACTGGAAAGGACTGATTTGTTGGCCTTGAGAAGGTGGTATTCCTCTGGGAAACTTTCGAGCTGGGACTGTTTAATGAGGAAATAGACTATCTGCTGATAAGCTCTGGCAGTAGGTGAAACATCTTGCTCTGCTTCATCATGCTGAAGTGTGCGTGCTGTGGCCTCCACTAGTTCACTCCATGTAGCATACTGGCTTGGATCAGGGACAGACATATCAGAGCTGATTGAGATGAAATGACAGAACAAGGACCGTCGCAGCTCTGTAGGGTCTTCTTCATATGTCCAAGCTGGAGCTTCAGGCCACTCATGAGGTGGTTGCAAGAGAAAGGATGGGCCTTGACACCACCTATTTGGTTGTGCTAGTTCCACCAAGGATTTGCCCCTGGTCAGGTCATCTGCTGGGTTAAGGGTGGAGCTCACATACCTCCATGACTGCTGATCTGTGAGCTCTTGGATTTCAGCAATCCTGGTTCCCACAAAGACCTTGAATCGACATGAGTCTGACCGGAGCCACGTCAGGACAGTGGTCGAGTCGGACCACAGGATTGTACTCTTGATGGGTAAGGTGAGCTCACTGACTATCAGCTTTGCAAGTTGAGCTCCAGTGACTGCTGCACATAGCTCCAGTCTTGGCATGGATTGTTGTCTTTTTGGTGCGACTCGAGATCTGGCCAGCAGGAAAGCCAAGTGAACTCCACCATCGGCATCTTCAGAGCGTAGGTAGGCCACTGATCCATATGCTCTGTCAGATGCATCACAGAACACATGGACCTCTCTTGTCACATCTGGCTGGTCCATTGTTGTGGGAACATAGCAGCGAGGTAAGGTAATGCAGTTCTGATACCCATGCATTCCAGGCTTGCAGCAGCTCCTCAGGTAGTAATGGGTCATCCCACTCCCTTTGTTTATCCCAGAGTCGCTGTACAATCACCTTGGCTCGAGTTGTATATGGCAATATTAGCCCCAAAGGGTCATACTGTTTGGCCAAAGTACGGTACACAGTACGCATTGTTGTTGGGCCGTAGTCATCCAGTCAATGCTTATAGCCGATGGTATCTGTAGGGCAGTGCCATCTTAGTCCTAATGTAGACTCTTGAATATCAGCAGAGTTTTGGGTGAGCCACAGTTCAGCATTATCTGAGCGAGCTTCTTGAGGAAGATGGCTGAGAATTTCGGGGGCATTACTAGCCCACTGGCGGATTTCAAAGCCCCCTGATGCCAACAAGACTCGTAATTTGTCAAGTAATTCTTTGGCTTCAGCTTTTGACGGTAGACTCTGTAGACAGTTGTCTACATAGAAACAGCTATCTACTGAATTCCTGACATCTTCTCCCTCATTGCTGTGATCGTGTACATGTTTTTGGAGGGCAAAGGTGGCACAACAAGGAGAACATGTGGTGCCAAATGGCAGGACCTGCCACTCATACACCACAGGAGGAACATCACGGCAGAGGTTTCGCCACACAAACCGAAGAAGGGACTTGTCCTCAGGCAGGAGGCAGACCTGGTGGAACATGGCCTTTATGTCTCCACTTATTGCGATGGCATGCTCGCGAAAACGAAGCAGAACCCCCAGGAGTGACGGACTAAGGGTAGGCCCAGGAAGAAGAGATTCGTTGAGGTTGTGGCCCTGAAATTGGTAAGAACAATTGAATACTAGGAGGTTCTTCCCATTATGATGTACTTGATGATGGGGAATGAACCATGATTCCTCACTCTGTGCAACCTCTTCCTCGGTCAGCTTGCGTACTGAGCCTGCCAGTTCAAGTTTGCTCATTTCTGTGATGTATGCTGAGGCTTTGTCTTCATCTTTAGCGAGTCGTTTCTCTGTACCTCTGAGACTTGGCATGACAGCATCTTTGGTTGCGTGGAAAGGAGAAGTATTTCTCTTCCGTAGCAAAGGGGTTGCGTAGTGCTGGACCTTATTATGCTCAACACAGATGGTTTTACTTTCCAACAGTGAGAGTGCCTCTTGATCCTCTCGTGATTGAGTTACCTGTTTCTCTGATTTGAATGGCAGCGTGTCCACCTGCCACAACTTCTCCACATTTCTCAGAAGTTCAGCTGTTTCAGGGTTTACTGAGGTCAGGTAACAGTTCTGAGATCTAGGATGGTGTGGTAGACCTCTGGCTGGGCCTTGTAGTGTCCACCCTAATCTGGTCCGTATAGCGACAGGTCCTCCTGGTGGTCCCAGACGCACTGGTTCTGTTGGAGTGATCAAATGAGGTTGATCGGCTCCAATGAGAAGGAGAGGAGATACTCGATCGAATGGCTCAAGTGGTAAGGCAAGGCAAGGCAAGGCAATTTTATTTGTATAGCACATTTCATACACAATGGTAATTCAAAGTGCTTTACATAAAAAGAATAATAAAAATAGAACATAAGAAATAGAAATAACAGTAAAAACAGATAATTTTGCTATCTGGATGGAAGAGCTAGGAAGTCTCAGGGAGTTTATTGTTGTTGTTGTTGTTGTTGTTGTTGTCGTCCATCAGAGTTGGATCTAAACGGATCTATTCATCAGAGCAGATCAGAATGGATCTTCCTCATCCAACAGGACTGCTACCTGTTAAGGCACTTCAAACTGATAAACATAGTTTCAATCTCCCCTTTTGCCAAGACACCTCAAACTGCACCACACAGCCCTAATCCCCCTTCCGGAGATATCTTACCTATGGAACGCAGTTCAAATTTCCCCTTTGGAAATTTCCCCCTTTGGAAAGTGTCCTGACTGTAATCCAGAGATATCCTAACTATGCACTACAGCTTAAATTTCCCCATGGTTTGTCAAATTTACCAAATTTTAACCTAATCAATTTCTTCCTAATTCTCCCAGCTCTTTCAATCAGACAGCAATAATGCATTAAAAGTCAGAATAACAAGATGATACATAAAAGATATAAAATACATTAAAAATGAAATAAAAACAGGAAAAGGAATTAAAAGAATAAAAAGATAATACGTATAAAATAAAGTGCAAACAGTTCGGACATAGCACAGTGCTCAATCAGCAAATGCATAGATAAAAAGATGTGTTTTGAGTCTGGATTTGAATGTGGCTACTGTTGGAGCACACCTGATCTCTTCTGGAAGCTGGTTCCAGCTGCGGCTGGCATAACAGCTAAAAGCAGACTCTCCTTGCTTTGAGTGAACCCTGGGTATTTCTAAATGACTTGATCCTGATGATCTGAGTGATCTGTTAGGTTTATATTCTATGAGCATATCTGCAATGTATTGAGGTCCTAGGCCATTGAGTGATTTATAAACAAGTAACAGTACTTTAAAATCAATTCTAAATGCAACTGGAAGCCAGTGCAAGGACCTGAGGACTGGTGTGATGTGTTCATGTTTTCGGGTTCTGCTCAGAATCCTGGCAGCAGCGTTCTGTACGAGCTGCAGCTGTCTTATGGTCTTTTTGGGAAGACCAGTGAGGAGCCCATTACAATAATCCACCCGGCTGGTGATGAAAGCATGAACAAGTTTCTCTAAGTCTTGACTGGAGACAAAGCATCTAATTCTTGCAATATTTTTGAGATGATAATACGCTGATTTAGTTATTGACTTTAAATTGCCACTGAAACTCAGGTCTGACTCCAAAATCACACCAAGATTCCTGACTTGATTTTTAGTTGTTTGACCCCTAGAGTGAAGGTACATGTTCACTTTGAAAACTTCATCTTTGTTTCCAAACGCAATGACTTCAGTTTTGTCTTTGTTTAACTGAAGGAAGTTTAGACACATCCAATTTTTAATTTCATCAATGCACTGGCACAGGGAGTCAATGGGGCTGTAGTCGTTAGGTGATAGGGCTAGGTAAATCTGGGTGTCATCTGCATAGCTGTGATATGCAATTTGGTTCTTTCTCATTATTTGGCTCAGTGTCAGCATATATAGGTTGAACAGGAGGGGTGCGAGTATTGAACCTTGAGGGACTCCGCATATCATGGATGTCCACTCAGACTTATGGTCACCGATACTCACATAATAACCTCTCCCTTCTAAGTATGACCTGAACCATTTTAGGACCATCCCAGAAAGCCCAACCCAGTTTTCCAGCCTGTCAAGAAGAATGTTGTGATCGACAGTGTCAAACGCAGCACTGAGGTCGAGTAGAACCAGCACTGTTAATTTACCTGTATCTGTGTTTAGGCGAATATCATTTATTATCTTTATGAGTGCTGTCTCTGTGCTGTGATGCGGTCGGAAACCAGATTGAAAGTTATCAAAGTATCCATTCAAGCTTAAGAACTTGTTCAGCTGATTGAAAACAACTTTTTCAATGATCTTGCCTATGAAAGGAAGATTTGAGATTGGCCTGTAGTTGCTCAATATGGTGTTATCCAGATTGCTCTTTTTCAGGAGGGGCTTAACAACTGCAGTTTTCAGGGATTTTGGAAAAGTCCCAGAGAGAAGTGAAGCATTTACCACTTCTAGGAGATCTGCTTCTAAACAGTTTAACACTCTTTTGAAAAAAGATGTGGGAAGTGTGTCAAGGGCACAGGTTGATGTTTTAAGGTGCTGTACTGTTTCTTCCAAAATTTTACCATCAATTGCTTTGAAATCAGACATAATAGCTACTTTCTGAGGTTGTGATCTGATCTGTTTTACCCCAGTGCAGCTCAAGGATGTGCTGATCACCTTTCTGATATTATTAATTTTCTCAGAGAAGAAGGAAGCAAACTCACTACATTTGCTGTCTGAGAGCATTTCACTGGGAATCTGACTTGGGGGGTTTGTTAGTCTCTCTACTGTAGCAAAAAGAGTGCGGGTGTTGTTTAAGTTTAAGTTTCTGTTTATAATATTTGAGAAGAAGGTCTGTCTAGCTTTGCCTAATTCCACATTGAAAGCATGAAGAATATCTTTATAGATGTTATAATGGATTTCAAGTTTTGTCTTTCGCCACATGCGCTCAGCTTTTCTGCATTGTCTTTTCATATTTTGCACTGCTGTTGAGTTTCTCCATGGTGCTTTTTGTCTGTTACTTTTCTTCCTGACTTTCACAGGAGCAATGTTATCAATAACATTCTGTATTTTTGAGTTAAAAGAATCAAGGAGAAAATCAACAGAGTCTGCAGATATGCTTGGTGTTAAAGATATAGCCTTCATAAACAGTGCACTAGTGTTCTCAATTAAGCATCGCTTTTTGACCGAGACAGATCTAGCTTCAACAGTCGGACAGATCAATATTTCAAAGAAAATACAGAAATGATCAGATAGCGCTACATCCTTAATGACAATGGATGAAATGTTTAGACCCTTACTGATAATTAAATCTAGAGTGTGTCCACGATTGTGTGTAGGTCCATGTACATGCTGAGTCAGATCAAAAGTATTCAAAACAGTTATGATTTCTTTTGCCATATTGGATTCTGCATTTTCTATGTGGATGTTAAAGTCCCCAGTAATAGCAAAACAGTCAAACTCTGAGGAAATTGCTGATAACAGTTCTGTAAAGTCCTCCACAAAGGCTGGAGAGTATTTTGGAGGCCTGTAGATAACTATAAGTAGAATGCGAGGAGCACCTTTTAATACAATACCCAAGTATTCGAAAGACAAGTAATCACCAAATGACACTTGCTTGCATTGATAGACATCTTTAAATAGAGCAGCTACACCTCCACCTCTCCTAACAGCTCTGCAGACACTCATAAAAGTAAAGTTAGGAGGGGCTGTTTCATTCAGGATTGTTGCACTGCAGCAGTCTTCAAGCCATGTTTCATTTAGAAGCATAAAATCTAGGTTGTTTGTGGTTATTAAGTCATTGACTAGAAGTGATTTATTTTTAAGTGAGCGTATGTTTAGAAGTGCTAACTTAACAGTCTTACTTTCTGTCTCTACAGTAATCTTAGTTTGACGTGTAATAGGTAGCAGATTAAATGGGTTTGCCAAACGGTTTGAAAAGGCCTTAGGCTTTCTATAACGTAATAAAACAGAAATAGAGAAAGCTGCAGGTACACTGGGTTCCCGCTTGTTCTGTAAACATTTGATAAAGTCACTGTTATCATAGCGGGGACCCGACACACATCACTGAGAGCTGTTATCGGTTGTTTTTAATTCACCTAGAACAGTTGAAGGAGGGTGAGGGCGCTGGCGTTGTGGCAGGGGCCGAAGAGCTCTCGCAGGAGGAGGGGGAGGGCGAGCTGGGCCCACAGGCTTTGGTGGTTTCGGGGCTTGACGCTTTTTTGTTGATATCTGGGGGCTCGCAGCAAAAGAGTGGGAGAGTTTGGTTCCAGCGTACACCAGTTCCTCCATTTTCTCTGAGAAGCACAGAAGAGGGGATGCTGGAGAGAGGGATAACGTGTCCGGTGAGAGGGGCTGTTGCTCTGGTGTTACCGGAGGCTGTAATATGCTGTCCTGGCTTCCCTGGCTGTTTTCCCGAAAGTCGTCCTTGGGTGCTGAATCTTGGAGCAGTTCTAACACGTCACTGTCTCTCGGTGAGCTCTGTGGGCAGGGCTCAGTCAAGATTGTGTCCGTGAGCAGTGGTTGTTGTGGCTGCGTGGTGTTATCATTGACCTTGTGGGATGTGTCAACCGCATGTCCATTCAGGTGCTGAAATGAAGTCCTGTGGTCAGTTGTACTCTGTCCAGGTGTGTTTGTGCCATTCAGGTTGAGTGAATTTGCACACACTGCTGAAGGATGATGGAGGGAGAAGTAGATATTGTCCTTTAGCACTCTTGAGCCCAGTTTGTTTGGGTGCAGGCCATCATGAGTGAACAGTTGTCTCTGACTCCAGAACAGATTGAAGTTGTCGACGAAATTCAGTCCTTTTAAGTTGCAGGTTTTTTGCAGCCATGTGTTAAGTCCAAGCAACCGTGTAAATCTATTTGTTCCTCTTGCTGGGAGTGGTCCACTGATGAACGACTGAACTTTTAGTCTTTTAAGCATTTCAAAAAGTTCATTGAAATCCCTCTTAAGGAGTTCTGACTGCTCCTTCCGAATATCATTCTTCCCCACATGAATGATTAGTCGATTTGCAGTTTTATTTGTTCAACCTTGAGCGGCAGTTAGCATCGGTGTTAGCTGCTGGCTGATTTGATCTGTGTCTGATCATGTTTGGGGAATCCTCACTCACATTAGATTCCTCACCCACATTCATTAACACTTCAAATCTGTTCTCCAGAAGTATTGGCGGTGGTAGGGAGCTAGTGTTTGGGGTAGAGGATGCTACTGCATTAATGTGTGATACTCGTGACAATCTGATGTCTCGAGTGCCTTTGGGTCTCGCTCCCTGTGTGTGCCATCGATTAATATGCTGATCAGTTCCGGCACTGAGTACGGTCTGTTTAGGGGCATTAGATTCATGGGACTCACCGACTGTGGGCTGAGGACGTCCATGACGAAGCTCTGTTGTGTGTTCCTTCTGGTTTGGTAGTCCCGCAAGTAACTTTGTTTCAAGAACTGCAATCCTTTGTAGAAGTCTGTGGCAGTTTGTGCAGCAGGTAGATTCTTCAACCAGAGGAGGCATATTATTTCTAATCCTTTTGGATGTAGGCAGCTGTGTTTTCTCTTCTCCGGAATGTAAGCTGATGGCTGCCGTCAGTGGGAGGCTGGTTGGATAAAAATTCCCCTTTTTTGTAGCAATTCTTCCAGTTAAAAAGATTGTTGTTGCCAAGATTTGTTGTTTGAGCACTATGTTGATTTCCTGAAGTTAAAATTAGGAGATAAAATATAAAAGCAATAGAGCAAAGCGCGGAGCTGTAAGCAAGAGCGTCCGAACAGTAGCGAAGCAGGAAGCAGAAATTGTTATAGGTCATTTATTGTTATGGTATAATCGGCTCCAATGAGAAGGAGAGGAGATACTCGATCGAATGGCTCAAGTGGTAAGCCTCTGAGGTGCCGGTACCTTTTCTGTAAGGTGGCTAGCGGGTAGGAATGATCAGCCAGTCCCAGATTCTGAGCAGTGAATGCTCCACTAATATGGTAATTCCGTTTAGGCTGTGAGGCAGAGGAAACACTGAAAGAGACAGAGGCTCCTTGAAGTACTTGGGTTTCTTGCCTGATTGTTCTCAATGCCAGTTCCTCAGGAATTCCACGCAGGCCAAGCTTATCTGCTGCTTCACATAGAAGAATAGTCCTCTCTGAACCGTCGTCGAGGACAGCATAAGTCTCCAGAGCTCATTCATGATACTGCAGACGAACTTTCACCACTTTCAGTAATACCCGGCTGCAGTCTGTTGGACGATTCAAGTAAGCAGTGCCAACTGCAGAGCTCAACATGCATATGCCCTCTTTACCTGACTTGGATTTGACTTCATGCAGTATCTGAAGGTGTTTGTTTTGACAAATGCTGCATGGTTTCTTAAGAGTGCAATCTGCAACAGCATGAGATCGACCACATTTTATGCACTTCTTGTTCTCAGTAATCCATGTATGGATCTGCTCAGGAGTGAAAGTCTGGAAAGTAGCGCACTGACTTAAGAAATGTTCAGAGCTTTCACAATATGGACAATAAGGTAGCACTTTACCTCTTTTCCTGCCCGAGGTGGATGTTTTAGTTCCTGGATCTGGGCCCTTTATCTGTGAGGCAGCTTTGGCACCATGGAGGACCGTGGCTGGTCTGGTTAGGCGGGCTGGCTTGGTTCGGCACTCAGGATTTCTTTTGATGAGTGGTTCGGTATGGCCCTGACACCATGCTTCGTACTGGAGCCATTTAGAGAATTCAGGTAATGTATACACTGAATCAGACTGATAATACAGGTGTCTGCGGAAGTCTGCACGCAGCTCTGGAGGTAGTTTGCCAAGCAGTCTGGCAACATGGGAACCACATTTCAACTCCACTTCTCTCTCTACACCAAGAGTTTCCAGCATCCCCACAAGAGCTCTGATCTGTAGTGCAAACCTCTGAAATGCCTCATGATCCCCTCGCTTGATGTCAGGAGCATCCATGACTTGGGCAATTCTTTTGAGGGCTAACTGATGCGGTTGACCAAACCTCTCGTTTAAGGCTATCATTGTGTCAGAATATGGGGTGGCAGAGTTCAGATAAGAGTCAGCAATAAGGGAGGCTTCCTCTAATTTGAGATGGTCAACCAATATCTGGTATTTAAAGAGCTCGGTTGCATCAGCTGGCAGTAGATTCTCCAATGACATCTTCAACCTGGCGAATTCTGCAGGATCCCGATGAATCAGCATGGGGATTCGTGGCTTAGGGCCTAGATAGACTTTCTCCTGTGCTGGCAACGATGTAGGAAAGGTGTCATAAGGTGATGGCTGTGGCTGGCTGTATGGCATTTCTGAGTGTGTAAGCCATGGTTCAGTCTGTTGCACTGATCGTGGAGCATACATGGATTGTTGCTGAGCTGGCGGAGAAACATTCAGCCAGGGTGTAGAATAAGGCCTTGAATATGGAGCTTGAGTTGGAGGGCGTGCGAGGGAAGGATACAATGAACTGCTCTGACCCCGTGTATCTTGTGGAATTGGGTTAGTTCTTATATCCCCTTGGTCAGGTCTGAGTGAAGGATTCTGGAATGAGTTTATACCGACTGGAACATAATGTGCATAGTAGGGCTGTGCTACTGCTCTCTCCACAGGTAGTTCCACTGGGTTTGAATAACTAATAGAAGTAGCATAACTGACTGGGAATTCACGCTCTTCCCTAGCTCTGTATGGTATATCATCACATACAGGAGGTGGTGGTTCAGGCCATGACTCGTCCTCCAGAGGAGGTGGATTTACTTCCAATGTTGTTCTGAGTCTCTGTGGTGTTAGGTGGGTAACTGAATGGGACTCGCCTGAGGACACAGCTGATACTTGGGACTGGAGTGATGAGACTTGGGATGAGGCAGAGAAGGAGGCTGGTGAGGATGATAAGTGAGCAAGGTTTGAAAGGGGCTGCCTGATTGCAGGCGAAGAACCTCTGTCATCTCTCAGTAATGGGCGTGTATCTGCATGTGGGATTTCCTCCCCACAGCATTTGGATAATACATGCTGGCGCACTCTATCTCGTAAACTCCGTATGAGCTGGGTGTCCTGGCCAAGCTGAGCTTGAATGTCCTCTAATTCAGCATAAAAGGTTCCCCACTCATCTCTTGCCGAATACTGACTTCCAGGTCTGGCCAATGCTGAACCAGCTGAAGACATCTTCCTAGCAGTTCCATCACTCTCTGCACTGCACTCCTCTTCACGTCTAAATGTAGTCTGTGCTGCAGTATCTGCTGTATAAGAGGAAGCCAGTTCTTTGTGGCCGGTTACATTCACTTGGTAGTCTGACAAATAGGCTGGCAGTCGGACTTGACGTTTTGGCCGCACAGATTCTAGAACGGCTTCACTCTTGTCTTTAGAAGTAGCCATCTTTAACCAAGGTAAGCACTGAGCTCCGGCTCGAAGGACCAAATTTTGAGAGAAAGGACCACAGGTGCTTAGGAGGCTATAGTTCTCGCCTTGGAGCGTCTGTCAGAACGCAGGACAGGAGGCAGGAATCAGTTTGAACAGTTTACTGAACTTTCTTCAGCAGCACAGACATACATCAGACAGCAACGTTGCCACACTTTACAATATAGGTGCAAATTTGGATGCAGCCGTTGGCACTCAGCTTATGTTTATGGAGATGGTAGGTTTAAATCATAATCATAAGCATGTTGGTTGTGTGTGTGTGTTTTTCTCAAATGGACGCACACAGTTGTTAATAATTAACCCCAACACTGCATCGCGACTTCAGGAACAGTTTCCCTGTGGCGCAGCTGTTATTGTCATGCGCAATAACTTCAAGCACATCCACCAATGGCCACTAGATGGCGCTTTTGCGCTACCTTTGTAACAACTATCCTTTACCCTCTTATCTCCAATTTCAATTCCATAGTGATCTGCAATTTTAAGTAATTGATCTTTTGCACACGAATCGAGCAAAGCTTCAGACGGAGAACTAATAAAATCTTCGACTAGAGTAGACATTCTACCACTTTAAATACACGCTACAAAATAGAAGACGTGTTTTACAAACCCCAGCAGGAGGAATAACAACAAGTTCCCTTCCCCTATCTACAAAAAAAAAAAAACTAACTAACTCACCCCTAATCTTCGTGTGGTTACTGGTGAGGGGTATTTAAGCACTAACTCCCGCTGGTACAAGAAAAGCAACCAGCACGCTGGCGACTCACTCATACCACGGATATGCTCCCGAGACAACTGCTCTACTCACGGTCACCAACACAAAAATAAAAAACATTACATTACCCCACTCGTTCCAAAAGGGAACGAGCAGCTACACCTAACAAGGGAACAAAAATACTATTCAAAATTCCCCCACGATAGGATTTGCAAAATCACGTACCTTCTAAAACTTTGCATCAAAAGACAGCTAAATTACGGATACAGCAATCCATCGCACTCCGTCCTTAAAACAGCCAAATCCAACGCGTATTTCCTTCAAAACGATGCATAAAACATCCCAAACAATAGCGCTATAGAAACAATCATTCTTCCGGTTTTACAGTCGGTTAATCAACACACTGAATTTCCTTACAAAATAACCGAACGCAAACAAAACAAAGCGCTTTCGAATCACGTCAAAAACAACAGGTATTTTCCAAAAATTAAAGGACGAGCCCCCATTTGTCACGGCCGGCTCGCAAGCCGCGACAAAGAAGGAGACAACACATTGGATGAGGGTCGGAAAAAGTAATAACATTTATTAAAGTAAGAATAAAATTAAGAGGAAAACTAAATGAAAACAAAACAAACAACTGAAGAGAAAACGAGCACGACACGAGGAGGGGAGAGCGAGCGCCATCACACTGAAGGGAGCTGCTTAAATTTGCCGGCATCAGCTCCACACAGGTGTAAGTCTTCAGTAATGATGACGTCACTCACCCTAGCACCATCCTGCAAAACAAAGAAAAAACAAACCAACAAATATGACCCATACTGGGTTCATAACACCAACGAATCGAGTGAAGCCATATTCAAACAAATAGTGTCTATTACTGAGAACAATGGACTTTCAGTCAGCCAGATCAGTGCCTATGGTGCAGATAACGCATCAGTTAATTATGGTCGGCACAACTCAGTTTTTCAGAAACTCAGAGAAGCTAACCCACAAATTGTTAAGGAGCATTTGCAAGTGTCACATCATAAACAACACTGTCAAAGCAGCTAATCGTGTCTTTAGTGCTGGAGGGTGTGACGTGGAGGCCTTTGTGCTGAAGGTGTATAGTGAATTCAGTTGTTCTGCTAAAAAAGTGGAATTGCTTAAGGACTTCTGTGAATTTACTAATACAAAATACAGGGAGATTCTGAGGCATGTCCCCACACGCTGTCTGTCTTTGCTGCCAGCGATACAGAGGATTTTAGAGTGTTGGCCAGCTTTAAAGTCTTATTTTGTATCCCTGGGAAAGGAGGACTGCCCAAGTATCATCTGGACATTCGTGTGTGGTGCAAGTGATGCAGAAAATGTAGACTGTACTGTAGCTGAATGTATCCTTGCATTCATGCACAATGTGATGCAAGAATTTGATTCATCTATTAGGGTGCTCGAGAGTGACAGTGCTACTGTGATTGACGTTTACTCTGTGATGAACTGATTGCGCAGTCAGCTGATCGCAAGGCACACAGACAAATTCTATGGCAGCAAAGCAAAACAAATACTGAGGAGCCTTTTACCCCAGCAACAGGAACAGTTCAGGAGCCTGGTGGACAGATCTTTTGAGAAGGCAGTGCTGTATCTTGAGGATAAACTTGACTTCAATGACCAGGTTCTTGCACACATTGGCTGTCTCAGCCTTCATGAAGGACAATCACTCCAGTGGTCAGAGTTGGAAGTTTTAGTGGAAAAACTGGCCCTGGATGTTGAAGAAGACAAGCTGTATGGTGATGTAGTCATTCTGAATGAGGTCTTACACACCATTCCAACAGACCTTACCACAGACAGAAAGTGGGCCTATTTTTTTAGTAGGCAACTGAATCCACCGAGCTGTTGGAAGTAGTTGCTTTTGTTTTTTCCATACCAATCAGTAATGCCTATGCAGAAAAAGTGTTCAGTCATATGGAGGATGTTTGGTCCGATAAAAGAAACAGATTGTCAGTTGCAATGGTGAAGTCTGAGCTTCAGGTCAGATTGAATTTCAAATTGTCATGCACTGAATTCAAGACATTCATTGAAGAACAGAAACCACTGATAGCTGCAGCAAAGGGAAACACCAAGTATAGATGGAAGACTAGGTAAGCTAAGCCCTATTTATGTATAATTTTGTTATTCCAATGTCTGATTGAGACATACTAAATAAAAGTGGCTATATATGTGGCTAAGGTATGCTAAATGCAAATCTAATCAGGTCATCCCTCTACTAATTTCTTTAGCAAAGAGGAAGCAAAAGCAAGAACAAGCACCAGTATCTAAGCAATCAGGTAAGCTATAAGTTAAGTAAGATAAGTGAGAATACTTGAGATGTTTAAAATATTCATGTTTAAAATAGTCATGACTATGCACAATCTTACTGCACAAAGGCTAATTTTGTCTTATGGGTCTAATGTCTAATGGACATTTTCACTTGTGAGCAAAGCAGTCGGTCAGGTCATCGATATGTCCAGGTTTTTTATCAGACATAGGTGGCAACCCTATCAGCAACACTGACTCAATGACAACAAGTAATTTAAAAGAAGACAACTGATGGCACCTGTATTCATAGCAACTTTTTTATAACTAATTAATCATTTGATTGTTAAACATGAATATAGGGGGCTGCTGCTCTGTATAATTGTTTTCAAGAACATTATGTAAATTGGTAAACTATTTAGCCTAGGCTAGCAAAACAAACAGCAATTTATGCAAAAAATTGATGGATGTCAGCCTGCATGTTTCTTACCTTGACCACCTTCTTCCATATGGATCAATTTTCTGTTCTGATCTCAACAAGTCTCTGCAAACTACTTAGTAGGCACCAATGAGATGCCGCAATTTTATGATGCCATCATGTAGACTTCTTACAAAGTATTTTACAGTATTTTAAAAATACAAAACACTAAAGTATTTTGATACAAAATACAAAGCCATTTTCATCAACCCTATCAAATACAAATTACAAAATACTATTTATTTTGTATCATAAATACTGCCCATCCCTGATTATACACATCTTTTTATTAAAACATTGATCTATTATTTATAAATATATTTATCTATATTTAAATATTACTTGAGATATTAATTGAGATGATCACACACGTGACACACACACTTTGCCGCCATCTCACACAATGCACTATTTACCCGTAAAGAGCACTCAAATAAACTACATTTAACAAGTTGATAACACGAATAGTCAAATATAACATCCCATAGAATACTTTCTCACATTCGGTGTTAATTTCGTTGCCGAATAATTTTCGTCAACAACATTTTTTCACAGACGAAAACAAGACGATGACTAAATAAAAATGTGTTTTGAATGACTAAAACTGTGACTAAAATCTACTCTAATTGTCATCAACGAATAAAAACGAGACGAAAATGAAAGAGAGGGACGATTTTGGAAGATATCCAGTCAGGACTGCTGACATGTGTGGAAGATGCACACATTTAAAGTGTAACGTGCTGATCTAACCGCGGGAAAAGCGGCGCTGTTGCGCTCTCTACACAGTGTTGGGCGCTCTACAGGCTCGTGCAGCAGCAGCACTTCAGACTGCTTCACAATTAATGAATAGTGCACATTTATGCCAAGCGATTGCTTATAAGCTGTTGATATCAGCCGCACCCTGCTTCATTAGGAAATGCAACTTTTCTAGGCTACTTGTACCTCTTCTGCTTATAAAGAATACACAACTGAGACTTAAGAGGAAAAAACATTTATTGAAATAAGTGATTTATAAGTAATAATAATAGTAATACAACTGTGATTTGAAGGTAAGGAAAAAAAAAGAAGAAAAAAACTGTATGAAGTACAGCTGTCATAAAGAGATACCTTGGAGGAAGAAACATGTTCAGTGACATGTTTGTGTGTAAAAAAGTGAAAAGAAGTTAGCTGTTTATGTAGTACAGCTGTTATGAGAGATATATAGATAACTTGTTTATGGGTAAACAGTGAAAAAATTATGATTGATAGCTGTTCATATAAACGGAAAGATTGATATCTGTTCATGTAAACGGAAAGATTGATATCTGTTCATGTAAACGGAAAGATTGATATCTGTTCATGTAAACGGAAAGATTGATATCTGTTCATGAAACGGAAAGATTGATATCTGTTCATGTAAACGGAAAGATGTGATCACATCAAAAGAATGTAGAAAGAAAAAGAGCCTAATAGCATATATATTAACCATTGAAGAATGAAAGAGAACCGGTATTGTAATGCCTTTATTAAAGCATGTATTAATCACTTATTAAAGTATAGAAAACAACTGGTAATGCATTTGTTAGTAACATATTAGTAGATTAGAAAGAAAATAACATGTGTTAGAAAGAAAGGCAGAGTTACCGTTGAAGGATGTCTTGATCAGAAGCGCAGGACGCAGCAGAGGAGAAGAGTCCAGACGAGGCCTCTATATATAGACTCAGATGAGGGGAATTCCCAAGAAGATGACATCAGGTGGTCAGATAGTCTATAAAAGGCTGGACCATGAAGAGAACAGGAGGGGCTGCTTCACACCTGAGGCTACACCTCCAACACCAGAACCAATGCTGATGATGCTTCCATCGCTGATATTGCCTTGACTGAAGAACTTTTTAATACTTATACTTTATTTAATTACTTATATAGAATGTTAGTAGAATATATGTAATGCTAGTAATACTAATGTAATAAATAAATGAACTTATAACTTTATAACTGAACTCGGCCTCATGTGGCATTAATTTAAAGGTGCCCTAGAATCAGAATTTGAATTTTCCTCGGCATAGTTGAATAACAAGAGTTCAGTACATGGAAAAGACATACATTGAGTTTCAAACCCCATTTCCTCCTTCTTATGTAAATCTCATTTGTTTAAAAGACTTCTGGAAAACACTCGAATCTCAACATAACACCGACTGTTACGTAATAGTCGGGATCATTAACACTCTGAGGTCTGAAAACGCACCGGCGCGTTTTGCAGGTTTTTTTTCACATTGCAGCAAAACAGACTTAAAATACTCCGTCATTTTTTGTCATAGAGACATATGTAATATATCAATTGAAACTATAGAATATCTTCTTTTATTTGTATACACTCAGAGTAAAAACACAATGTTGTGCTTTTTGTAAAATAAAGAAAACTAACATGATGCGTGATTTCTCCTCTCCCTCTGAACGAAGTCCAATCTGATAGTTCTCAGAAAATGAACTGTAATTTAGTGAATACTAATCACAGAAAAATTAAACTTATGTATAAAAAACGTTAAGATGTCACGTTTTAAATCATGAAAACAAACCTTCTGTGTTTATGTAATCTGTATGAAAAGAGAGCCATGTCAGAAGTCCATGATTCAGCTCATTATCCGCTAATGCGGCCACACCCACGGAGCCAGCGCTATTCAGACGCAAATTCAGAGGCAATACATGCATTCATCGTCTCAATCGTGTATTTATTGTCTTGAAAAGTGTTTATCTGGATGTAAAAGTCATGGTTAGGGAGCTCTAGAAGACATGCAGTTAGTTCCTGTTTTCTTTTCTTCTATAGATGAATTTTAGATGAGTTTTTGTTTCTTTAGCGCCCTCCGGCTGCAGTATGAATTGGAAACTCCATTCATGGAATAGCCTCTTCTTCTTTTAGATGAATTTGTGGACTAAAAATGCACAGAGAGCGCCCTCCGACTTCAAGTATGAATTGAAAACACCAGCGCTCATAGTAATGACAATGAATATTAAATAAATATAACTCCTCTGTATAGAAAATTGACATAAGCATATGAGAATACAATATTTCTCCAAATGTGCATGCTTTTAAACTAAAAGCCTATATTCAGACTCTTTGCATCACAGAAATACATTATATTTTAAAGTATAATATAAAACCATTACTTTATATTGTAATAATATTTTTCTGTATGTTTCATATATCATGAGCTTGAGACATCACAGGAGGTTTTTTTCACAGCCTACCTGACTGAAATGCCTCATTAATATGCAAGTCATTTCAGCTCATTACTATCCAATTCTTTTGTCTTCTCAGGTGAGAATGGCCCATTATTCAGTGGTGATTCACGCCTCCACGCATACTGTGTTTCTTGGCAAAAAGTGTCTTACAAAAACTAAATCAATATATTGTTTTATATGAAGGAGTAGGCAGCATAATTTTTACATAATTTTGAAGCAAAAACTCTAGTTTACAACCTCCAATACCCTAAAGTATTGTAAACACAGATTTACTATACTTTTTTTGGCCTTATTTCAGTGACTTAAGTTTTTTGTTTTTTCAATAACCACGCATAAATGTTATTCCTTCAAAAACACAAACATGTACATACATGTTCCTCACATATTATTGTAGCCTAGTTTGTGCTGAATACAGTGTAATGACACTTTTTCCATTAATATGTTTATGAACAACTGAAAAAAGCACAAATGTCAGGGCATGTCAAAACTTCTCCAGGCCTCAAATCAGCCTCAGACTCCAGAGGGTTAATATGTATGACCCCAATATTTGAATAATGCCAGCCCATTCAACGCATTAGACAAGGAAAGGCAGTATTAACGTCTGGATCTGTGCACAGACAAGGTAAGCAAGCAAGAACAACAGCGAAAAATGGCAGATGGAGCAATAATAACTGACATGATCCATGATATTATGATATTTTTAGTGATATTTGTAAATTGTCTTTCTAAATGTTTCATTAGCATGTTGCTAATATACTGTTAAATGAGGTTAAAGTTACCATCATTTCTTACTGTATTCACGGAGACGAGAGTTGTTGCTATTTTCATTTTTAAACAAGTGCAGTCTGTATAATGCATAAACACAACTTCATTCTTTATAAATCTTTCCAACAGTGTGTAATGTTAGCTTTAGCCCATTAGCCACAGAGCATAGCCTCAAACTAACACAGAATCAAACGTAACCATCTAAATAAATACTTTACTCACATAATTCGAAGCATGCATACAGCATGCATGACGAACATCTTGTAAAGATCCATTTGAGGGTTATATTAGCTGTGTGAACTGTGTTTATGCGATGTATATATAGTTGAGAGCTCGTGTGGCAGAGGAAGCGCATCTCTTAAAGGGGCCGTGCTGAAAAAATCAGTGCATAGTTAATGATGCCCCAAAATAATAAGTTAAAAAAATTAATTAAAAAAAATCTATGGGGTATTTTGAGCTGAAACTTCACAGACACATTCAGGGGACACCTAGGACTATTACATCTTGTAAAAAAACAATCTAGGGCACCTTTAAGTCGTTAAGCCTGAACAGACCACGGAGAAGTCTTCTGTCTGATTGTAAGTATATTTAAAGCGGAACTCGGTAAGATTTGCGAAGCTCCCCCTACAGGTTCCTTCAGTGAATCACACTGTCGTAAATACTCCAAGCGCAGCTCTGGACTACAACGACTACAACGCTCAGCAGCGCAGTAGTTTTGCAAATACAGTACAAGAAATCTCGATGGAGGTGGGTAATTTTCGAAATTGTCTTATAAAGTCATAATATATACCTTGTTTTTGAATTACCGTAAAGCATTTTGTCACTCTCGTGTGAACGTGAACATGAGGCGAGATTGTATTGGGTCGGCAAAGCTCAACTTGCAAGTGCTGTTTTCTGGCGTAGACGTGCCAGAGGGGGTTAGTGCACACCTCAAACACACCACTACAAGTCAATTAACCATCGTAAGGACTTAGAAAACTATTTATGAAGGTAAAAAAAGTTACTTAGTTCTGCTTTAAAATGCTTATAATTTAGGTCAGATTTGACTTTCTTACCTAACCTGAGAATAATAAAAATAAGGTAAAGGTGCTTAGAGACGCATCATAAAACATGGCGCCCAACGTGGGGCAGATTGATCGTCAGTTACTGGCCAGGACTGATGACCAAATTGCTTGACAGTTGGCTTAATACTCGCTTGTGTGTTAAATATGTAGAGCATGAGATGAGAAGATGCTGAGGAAGAAAACTATATCCTGTAAGACCCAAAACAGAATAGAATAATTCTAAGACTAATTATTAGGTTCGACCCAGAAAGGTTTGAGTGCGCACACAAAAAAGAATAAACCGTACAAGCTTAGAAAGCTGTAGAGTTTATTTAGCCAATAGATGTGAGATACGATCTCATATGGCAGGTCTCAGAGAGGCTAGAATAGCAAAAGAGACAGGGCTTTCTGTCAGGAGAAGGACGTCTTACTAACAGAAAGCCAGAC
This sequence comes from Ancherythroculter nigrocauda, assembly GCA_036281575.1. NCBI lineage: Eukaryota > Metazoa > Chordata > Actinopteri > Cypriniformes > Xenocyprididae > Ancherythroculter > Ancherythroculter nigrocauda. The sequence goes on along the minus strand of VTFQ01000613.1, from coordinate 328,626 downwards.
TCTTCATTCAGGTTTATGTGAGTAATATGCTTGAATGGAAGAAAAAGTAGCTTTAAAAGTGAAATCACAGATTTAAGAAACTGAAATGAGTAAACTGATCCTTTGGATCCTGTCCTGGGTTAAAGAACAAGCAAAATACTTAAAAGTAAATTAAAAAGTGGATGATAGGACTTATAACGCTGTAGTGAACAGCACATTCTAGGGCCCAGTTTATGGCCGGGCCCCTCTCTGTCGTAACAGCGGACAAAGGTTTGCTACATTTTGATTGGATCTCGGTGGACTAACACAAACAAACTGTCCTACGCCATCAGATAAAGATGGAAGGACAACATCCAGACCTCTCTTAGAGGGTAAGAAGAAGACCTCTTGTACCAAGCCTGGGAAGGACAAGACTTCTCATTGGTCCACAGGCAGTTACTGCCCTTCACCCATCTAAACACTACTTCCTAAGGTTGGCCAGAGACTGCCATAAAAATTCCTTGGGACCTTAGCAGCAATGGGTGAAACAAAGAGAGATCACAAAGATTCATCCAAATCTATTCAAAACTATGTTGGAAAACCTTAGAACTGATGCAAACTACACATCCATTTCATACTTATTCACAGAAATAAGTATTCTCAGTGACAGCTATTTGTAGTGCAACCTCTGACGCAAATTCAGCTGTTAATGTACAATTGAATGACAGTTCAATCTTTTTCCATCATGTTTAGTCTCTATTTGTTTAGAATATTGCCAAAGGTATTCTGGTGGTGGTTTGGAAAGTGAGAAATGCATTGGTAAACTTTAAAGACACTGTAAAGATTTCCAACTTTGTGCTTTATGCAAATGAGTTCCACAGGAGAAAGAAGGGTGGGTCACACTCTGTGTGTCCCCTCTGAAGCCAGCAGCAAATCACAGCACTCGAATGGAGAAGCGCCAAAATGCAATCTCCTCCTCATCGGAAAGGGATAAAGGTACCCTTTCAACAGACACTCCTTGTTCTAAGTCCCGGCTTGCGAAGCTGAGACACAACAGATACACGGTTCTGAGTCTGCCCTTCAAACAGGGAAAGACCTAACAGATATTGTTCTGGGTCTGCCCATCAAAAGGGGAAAGACACAACAGATACACCGTTCTGAGTCTGTCCTGCACGGGGATAGACATTAACAGATACAACACCGTTCTGAGCCTCTGGTACATCCAGAGAGACAACAACAGATCCCATGATCTGAGTCTACAGCTTGTGAGGCAGCAACAGAGACGACCACGTTCTAAGCCTCTAGCTTGTGAGGAAAGAGACATCAACAAACACTATGTTCAGAGTTTCCGTCCAGCGAGACAGTGACGACATCTGCAACAAGGTTAAGCTCAGGAGAGCAAACCTTCAATCCAAGGTACCTTCGTCTGCGTGTTCCAGATTGTTAAGGACCTTCTGCACCTACACCAGGGCCTCATCTGCGTGTTCCAGATTTTAGGACCCTTTGGTGCTCCAGGAGATCAGCATCCCACAGAGCTTCGTGTTCAAGACTGTTGAAACAGATTCTGGCTCCTCTCCCCACTGCATTGTCACCCAGCACAACCAGTGGAAGGCGTCACCGTCATCGGACTCAACCAAGTGGAACGTAAATATCACTTAACCAAACCTCTTTCCAGAGACCTTGGCATTGTTGTATTTTATCAGTATATAATTTCCTAATTTCCATTAGATGTAATATAGCTGATGTTAGTTAATAACAAATAATCTTTCGTTTATTTGTTTTGGTGCATAATAAGGTTCTCCACCTTATTATTTTCAGAGAAACAGTTTATCCTTCCATAAGATAACGTAACTCTTCCATAGCCACACCCAACTTAATCACTTGTATTCTATGTATCTTATGCACTTTATTCCTTTATCATTCATGGTATTCATTTAGTAGTTGTGTTAGTTATTCTTGTTTATCTTTTTGTTAATAAAATTTATTTTATTACACTTGTGTCTTCCTTGTGCTGATAATACAGAAAAGGCTCTACAAGTTAGCAATATTACCAATCTTTTGAATAAATCAGCTGACCACTTTAAATAAATTCTAAATGAATGAAAAGCCCCTGTTGAGAGTGTTCTCATACTGCCAAGGTAAAATACCTTGACTGGTGCCCTGAACTAGGGAAAAAGGGGGAAGTGGTCATCTGATGTACTCATGACCACACCTTAAGAGACGTGTGATCCAAAAATTACAACATTGTACCAATCCCTATTTTACTTCGCGTCCTTGGATGAACAAAGTAAAAATCACTACAACGCTAAATATCTTTTAAATAAATGAAATTGTGAATATAGGATAACTACAGTTTAAAATGGCAAATTAAGGAAAAATAAAAATCTACAGTGTATATATTAGGAAGTTAAAAAGAGTTCAGGAGGAAAAATGAGAGGCTATACTGTTAAAAGTATCATAATATCAAAATAAGACATTGTAAATTAATCAGAATATATGAGTCTTAAATCACTGGGATAGATTCATATTAGCCTGGAAAAAATTAGAAGAGCCTTAATAGATGGTTGCCAAAATGATAATGAAACGGGCAAGCCCGGGGCAGAAACAGTGAGGTGTGTGAGTGTTTAAAGAGAAAGGGGCCTCAGACAAAAAGTGTGTGTAAGCACAGATTAGATCTAGGAGTGTGTGTACATTTAAATCCACGACACCACTCATATTTCTAAAAACTGTCTTTGACGCAGAAAAGTGCCTGGAGTAACATCAGGGTCTAAACAAATGTATGCATTTTCCTTGTCAAAAGTACGACAGGTTGTTGAAAATTTAGGTAATAGCTTCCATAACTGAAAGTGAGGCATACGTGTGTTTTCTCATGTGTGTGCGTTCATTCTAAGAATCACACATGCGCACGGGTGAGAAAATATCGGTCAAAAAAGGGTCAAAAATAGGACCTTTTATTCATTCTAAGAACGAGGCCCATGGAATCTGTGTAGATCTCTGAGAGGAGTGACAGTGCAGATAAGATCTGTCTTCTGGTAACTGAGCTAAAGCAAAAGCCTATTATTAGAAAGGATTGATGTAAGGAAGCTTTATCTGCAGAGCAGATTTAATGTTTAGAAATAAAAACCACACAAATAAAAATAAATAATACTAAGAAGCAAATAGGATAAATACATTTAACTTTAATTGAGACAAGACAATTTGAACATCCAGTAAAATTTGTAATTGATATGTGAAATTACGGATGTAACTGAAAGAAAATAAAACAGTAAATATGTTAAAAATGACAAATTAGAGAAAACAAAAGAACAAATGTAACAGATAGAAATGATAAGCAGGAAATAAGCAGCTAAGATAGTTGTGGCCCGTCAGCAGCCTGTGAAATGCCTGCAGTGAGAAGAAGATTTACTACAGTCACTGTGAGACAGCTGTGTTAGTGAGAGTTTAAATGACTTTATAGCATATATAGAGCAAACAATAGTGAATCACATTATAAAATACTAAAGTTAGCATTTATTAAAAGAGGTTGACTAACTGTGATATTGTATGGGAAAAACATAAAAATATATATAGTGGAAAAAAAGAATAAGTGTAAAAAGTGAAAGGGACTAAAATTAAATAAAGGCAAAAAGACTTGTTAATGAAAATGACAAGTAAGTTGTCCCAAGAAGAAATTTAACTAACAAAAAGAAAAGATTAATTAGTTGCAGAGAGTTATGCAGCTTGAGAAGTGATTTATGACTGAAATAAAGTATACAGGACGATTGCAATTTAGAGAAGAATAAAACAATTGATGATAATAGCCGAATGAAAATAACACTATTTAGAACAAGTAGTCTAAAAAGATTATTATTAAAAAGGAAAAATAAAAGAAAGAGGACCTTTGAAATCTGTCTAAAACCTGAGAGAGAGGGGGAGAAGAGTCTCAGAGAGCAGAGAAACAGATAAACCAGAGACATGAAAATTTACGATTACCCCAGACACTGGGAGTTTAGTGAGAGCAGAAACAGAGAACAGAAGGTCTAAAGAAATCAAATTACAAAATACGAAGAATGTAAAAATAAGTATAGTAACTCGTTGGATTTAAAATGCTGATTTGAAACAGAGAATAAGGGAACAAGAAATTATAGTCCTGTATTAAAAAGGTAAGGTGAGGCACATGAGAAGTGAAAAAAAAAAAAAAAAAAAAAAAAACCCTCATTCCAGAATAAGAATGTAACTTGTAAGTAAATAAGAACTACTGGTTAATTAGCCCACATTACATTGTACAAACAACTAAAAACAAGAATTGTAAGAAATGTGGATAATGTTTTTGGACAGTGGTAATTTAACAAAAAGAAGGGAAAACTGAGCTATAAGTGTTTAAAACCAAACAAGGACTCTAAAAAGGAAAATGAGCTGGATGAAATAATAACCAAAGGGAATTAAAAGAAGTAATATGTGTTAAAAAATTAGTAGCATTAGATTATTGAAAAGCTTAAGTAACATAAAAGCAGATCTGATGAGATGCATCCATGTACTCCTGACAGTAAAACAGTTAAGTAATCTAGCCAGACAGCTTGATTGTACGAGCCTCAGAGGAAGCAGACTAGAAATCAGAGTAAAAAACTTAAGGATGTTAGTGTTAAAATTATAAGAGATAAACAGAAGATATAAAAAAACAAATAGGCGATGAGGAAAACGTCTCGGGTTACTTGTGTAACCCTGGTTCCCTGAATAAGGGAACGAGACGCTACGTCGAAACGACGTGATGGGAACCCTCTGCGCATTGCGTCGTGAAGCACTTCTGTATCCAACCAATGATGAGACGGGACGTCAGAGGCGGGTGACGTCACGGACCAGGAAGCTATAAAGCACACCCAGAACAAAGAACGCTAGCTTCTGGAGTATGTCTGAAGTAAGCGCTCATAGGTATGCCGGGGGTACGGCAACGTGACGTAGCGTCTCGTTCCCTTATTCAGGGAACCAGGGTTACACAAGTAACCCGAGACGTTCCCTTTCATGGGAACTATCGACGCTACGTCGAAACGACGTGATGGGAACGCTATCCCAACTAGGCCGTACAGCCAAATACATGTCTGTTATCTTGTTGACAGTACCGCTGAACCTGGAGTGGAGTTAATATCTAGATTGTAAAATCTAATAAAAGTGTGCTGGGATGACCATCCAGCTGCATCACAAATATCCGACATGGGAACTCCTGACACCAGGGCCTTAGAGGCCGCCATACCCCTTGTAGAATGAGCCCGGACCACCAAAGGACATGGTTGTCCGGCTGCTTTGTACGCAAGAGAAATGGCCTCGACCACCCACTTGCTCATCCTCTGCTTAGACGCTGGGCCCCCTTTCTTAGGGGACCCATAACATACAAACAATTGGTCTGTCTTACGCCACAGGGCAGCTCTGTGAACGTAAGTATCTAGGGCCCGGACAGGGCAAAGCAGATTAAGTTTTTCCTGATCCGCACTCCTAAATGGAGGAGGACAAAAGGCCTGAAGTACAATAGGACCCGGAACATTAGTGGGGACCTTGGGCACATAGCCCGGTCTAGTGTGTAGGAATGCCTTCACCATTCCTGGTGCAAATTCCAAACATGATGGCAAAACTGATAACGCCTGCAGGTCTCCAATTCTTTTAAGAGACGAGATTGCCAATAAAAATATGGTCTTGAGTGTAAGGAACTTCGCAGAAACTTGTTCTAGTGGTTCGAAAGGTGCCTCAGCTAACCCTTCTAACACTACAGCCAAATCCCAGGCTGGAGTCCTAGAACGTACCACAGGTCTCAGTCTTAGAGTGCCACGGAGGAAGCGTATTACTAGGGGGTCTCGACCCACCGAGGAACCCCCTAAAGGAACATGAAATGCAGAAATAGCTGCAACATAAACCTTTAGTGTTGAGTGAGTTAACCCTTCCGAGAATTTTTCTTGGAGGAACTGAAGCACCAAATTTACAGGTGCGTGGACAGGGTCCGTTCCGTGTTGATTACACAAAGCAACGAACAACTTCCATTTATATAGATATAACTTCCTCGTGGAGGGAGCTCTGGAGTTGAGAATGGTCTCCACAACCTCGGTTGAGAGACCAGAGTCTATGAACCTGGCCCCTTCAGAGGCCAGGCCCACAGTTTCCATAATTCCGGGCGAGGATGGAGTATCGTACCGCCCGCTTGTGACAGAAGATTCTGTCTGAGTGGAAGCTCCATCGGGGAGCCGTCTAGTAGAGATATTAGGTTTGCAAACCAAAACCTTGTCGGCCAGTATGGGGCCACCAGTATTAGACTGACCCCTTCCTGGCGGATTTTCTCCAGTACTCCTGGGAGCAGAGCAACCGGGGGAAAAGCGTACAGACGTAGCCTCGGCCACGTCTGCGCCATGGCATCCAGCCCTAGAGGTGCTGGGTGCGTTAGAGAGTACCATAGTGGACACTGAGTCGACTCTTTTGAAGCAAATAGATCGACTTCCGCTCGACCGTACTTCTGCCATAGGAGCTCCGCCACCTCGGTGTGGAGTCTCCACTCCCCGGGCCTCGGCCCCTGTCTCGACAGGGCGTCTGCCCCCACATTCTGATTCCCTGGGATATATGCCGCTCTGAGCGAGAGGAACTTCTCCTGGGACCACAGGAGGATCTGCCGTGCCAAGTAGTATAGTTGGCGAGACCGTAGACCCCCCTGGTGATTGATATAAGCGACCACCGTCGTGTTGTCCGTGCGGACCAACACGTGATGGTCTCTCAGGTCTGGGAGGAAGTATTTTAATGCAAGAAATACCGCCATCATTTCCAGCCGATTTATGTGCCAGGAACGTTGATGGTCCTCCCAGAGACCCTGAGCCGAGCGACCACTCATGATCGCCCCCCAGCCCGTGAGGGAAGCATCTGTCGTAAGCATTCTGCGACGACGAGAAGTCCCCAACACAGGGCCTTGGGACAAGAACCAAGGTTTCCTCCACACGGCCAGAGCTCGAAGGCATCGCCGCGAGACTTTGAACGTGTGGAGAGGGTTTCTCCTCGGAGAAAACCCCTTGGTCTTGAGCCACCACTGTAAGGGTCTCATGTGCAGCAGGCCAAAAGGTATCACGTTGGACGCAGCTGCCATCAGACCCAACAGTCTCTGAAACTGTTTCACAGTGAGTGACTGGCCTATCTTTACCCCATTCACGGCTCCGAGAATGGAATTCACACGAGCAGGTGACAGATAAGCCTGCATCGTGGTGGAATCCCAAACTACCCCTAGATAGTTGGTAATTTGACTCGGAACCAATGCACTTTTCTTTGCGTTGAGCCTCAGCCCAAGCTTTTTCATGTGTGACAGAACAACATCTCGATGCTGAGCTGCCAGCTGCTCCGTTTGAGCTAATATCAACCAATCGTCGATATAATTCAGTACGCGGATGCAATTCAGTACCAGGGTTACACAAGTAACCCGAGACGTTCCCTTTCATGGGAACTATCGACGCTACGTCGAAACGACGTGATGGGAACGCTATCCCAACTAGGCCGTACAGCCAAATACATGTCTGTTATCTTGTTGACAGTACCGCTGAACCTGGAGTGGAGTTAATATCTAGATTGTAAAATCTAATAAAAGTGTGCTGGGATGACCATCCAGCTGCATCACAAATATCCGACATGGGAACTCCTGACACCAGGGCCTTAGAGGCCGCCATACCCCTTGTAGAATGAGCCCGGACCACCAAAGGACATGGTTGTCCGGCTGCTTTGTACGCAAGAGAAATGGCCTCGACCACCCACTTGCTCATCCTCTGCTTAGACGCTGGGCCCCCTTTCTTAGGGGACCCATAACATACAAACAATTGGTCTGTCTTACGCCACAGGGCAGCTCTGTGAACGTAAGTATCTAGGGCCCGGACAGGGCAAAGCAGATTAAGTTTTTCCTGATCCGCACTCCTAAATGGAGGAGGACAAAAGGCCTGAAGTACAATAGGACCCGGAACATTAGTGGGGACCTTGGGCACATAGCCCGGTCTAGTGTGTAGGAATGCCTTCACCATTCCTGGTGCAAATTCCAAACATGATGGCAAAACTGATAACGCCTGCAGGTCTCCAATTCTTTTAAGAGACGAGATTGCCAATAAAAATATGGTCTTGAGTGTAAGGAACTTCGCAGAAACTTGTTCTAGTGGTTCGAAAGGTGCCTCAGCTAACCCTTCTAACACTACAGCCAAATCCCAGGCTGGAGTCCTAGAACGTACCACAGGTCTCAGTCTTAGAGTGCCACGGAGGAAGCGTATTACTAGGGGGTCTCGACCCACCGAGGAACCCCCTAAAGGAACATGAAATGCAGAAATAGCTGCAACATAAACCTTTAGTGTTGAGTGAGTTAACCCTTCCGAGAATTTTTCTTGGAGGAACTGAAGCACCAAATTTACAGGTGCGTGGACAGGGTCCGTTCCGTGTTGATTACACAAAGCAACGAACAACTTCCATTTATATAGATATAACTTCCTCGTGGAGGGAGCTCTGGAGTTGAGAATGGTCTCCACAACCTCGGTTGAGAGACCAGAGTCTATGAACCTGGCCCCTTCAGAGGCCAGGCCCACAGTTTCCATAATTCCGGGCGAGGATGGAGTATCGTACCGCCCGCTTGTGACAGAAGATTCTGTCTGAGTGGAAGCTCCATCGGGGAGCCGTCTAGTAGAGATATTAGGTTTGCAAACCAAAACCTTGTCGGCCAGTATGGGGCCACCAGTATTAGACTGACCCCTTCCTGGCGGATTTTCTCCAGTACTCCTGGGAGCAGAGCAACCGGGGGAAAAGCGTACAGACGTAGCCTCGGCCACGTCTGCGCCATGGCATCCAGCCCTAGAGGTGCTGGGTGCGTTAGAGAGTACCATAGTGGACACTGAGTCGACTCTTTTGAAGCAAATAGATCGACTTCCGCTCGACCGTACTTCTGCCATAGGAGCTCCGCCACCTCGGTGTGGAGTCTCCACTCCCCGGGCCTCGGCCCCTGTCTCGACAGGGCGTCTGCCCCCACATTCTGATTCCCTGGGATATATGCCGCTCTGAGCGAGAGGAACTTCTCCTGGGACCACAGGAGGATCTGCCGTGCCAAGTAGTATAGTTGGCGAGACCGTAGACCCCCCTGGTGATTGATATAAGCGACCACCGTCGTGTTGTCCGTGCGGACCAACACGTGATGGTCTCTCAGGTCTGGGAGGAAGTATTTTAATGCAAGAAATACCGCCATCATTTCCAGCCGATTTATGTGCCAGGAACGTTGATGGTCCTCCCAGAGACCCTGAGCCGAGCGACCACTCATGATCGCCCCCCAGCCCGTGAGGGAAGCATCTGTCGTAAGCATTCTGCGACGACGAGAAGTCCCCAACACAGGGCCTTGGGACAAGAACCAAGGTTTCCTCCACACGGCCAGAGCTCGAAGGCATCGCCGCGAGACTTTGAACGTGTGGAGAGGGTTTCTCCTCGGAGAAAACCCCTTGGTCTTGAGCCACCACTGTAAGGGTCTCATGTGCAGCAGGCCAAAAGGTATCACGTTGGACGCAGCTGCCATCAGACCCAACAGTCTCTGAAACTGTTTCACAGTGAGTGACTGGCCTATCTTTACCCCATTCACGGCTCCGAGAATGGAATTCACACGAGCAGGTGACAGATAAGCCTGCATCGTGGTGGAATCCCAAACTACCCCTAGATAGTTGGTAATTTGACTCGGAACCAATGCACTTTTCTTTGCGTTGAGCCTCAGCCCAAGCTTTTTCATGTGTGACAGAACAACATCTCGATGCTGAGCTGCCAGCTGCTCCGTTTGAGCTAATATCAACCAATCGTCGATATAATTCAGTACGCGGATGCAATTCAGTACCAGGGTTACACAAGTAACCCGAGACGTTCCCTTTCATGGGAACTATCGACGCTACGTCGAAACGACGTGATGGGAACGCTATCCCAACTAGGCCGTACAGCCAAATACATGTCTGTTATCTTGTTGACAGTACCGCTGAACCTGGAGTGGAGTTAATATCTAGATTGTAAAATCTAATAAAAGTGTGCTGGGATGACCATCCAGCTGCATCACAAATATCCGACATGGGAACTCCTGACACCAGGGCCTTAGAGGCCGCCATACCCCTTGTAGAATGAGCCCGGACCACCAAAGGACATGGTTGTCCGGCTGCTTTGTACGCAAGAGAAATGGCCTCGACCACCCACTTGCTCATCCTCTGCTTAGACGCTGGGCCCCCTTTCTTAGGGGACCCATAACATACAAACAATTGGTCTGTCTTACGCCACAGGGCAGCTCTGTGAACGTAAGTATCTAGGGCCCGGACAGGGCAAAGCAGATTAAGTTTTTCCTGATCCGCACTCCTAAATGGAGGAGGACAAAAGGCCTGAAGTACAATAGGACCCGGAACATTAGTGGGGACCTTGGGCACATAGCCCGGTCTAGTGTGTAGGAATGCCTTCACCATTCCTGGTGCAAATTCCAAACATGATGGCAAAACTGATAACGCCTGCAGGTCTCCAATTCTTTTAAGAGACGAGATTGCCAATAAAAATATGGTCTTGAGTGTAAGGAACTTCGCAGAAACTTGTTCTAGTGGTTCGAAAGGTGCCTCAGCTAACCCTTCTAACACTACAGCCAAATCCCAGGCTGGAGTCCTAGAACGTACCACAGGTCTCAGTCTTAGAGTGCCACGGAGGAAGCGTATTACTAGGGGGTCTCGACCCACCGAGGAACCCCCTAAAGGAACATGAAATGCAGAAATAGCTGCAACATAAACCTTTAGTGTTGAGTGAGTTAACCCTTCCGAGAATTTTTCTTGGAGGAACTGAAGCACCAAATTTACAGGTGCGTGGACAGGGTCCGTTCCGTGTTGATTACACAAAGCAACGAACAACTTCCATTTATATAGATATAACTTCCTCGTGGAGGGAGCTCTGGAGTTGAGAATGGTCTCCACAACCTCGGTTGAGAGACCAGAGTCTATGAACCTGGCCCCTTCAGAGGCCAGGCCCACAGTTTCCATAATTCCGGGCGAGGATGGAGTATCGTACCGCCCGCTTGTGACAGAAGATTCTGTCTGAGTGGAAGCTCCATCGGGGAGCCGTCTAGTAGAGATATTAGGTTTGCAAACCAAAACCTTGTCGGCCAGTATGGGGCCACCAGTATTAGACTGACCCCTTCCTGGCGGATTTTCTCCAGTACTCCTGGGAGCAGAGCAACCGGGGGAAAAGCGTACAGACGTAGCCTCGGCCACGTCTGCGCCATGGCATCCAGCCCTAGAGGTGCTGGGTGCGTTAGAGAGTACCATAGTGGACACTGAGTCGACTCTTTTGAAGCAAATAGATCGACTTCCGCTCGACCGTACTTCTGCCATAGGAGCTCCGCCACCTCGGTGTGGAGTCTCCACTCCCCGGGCCTCGGCCCCTGTCTCGACAGGGCGTCTGCCCCCACATTCTGATTCCCTGGGATATATGCCGCTCTGAGCGAGAGGAACTTCTCCTGGGACCACAGGAGGATCTGCCGTGCCAAGTAGTATAGTTGGCGAGACCGTAGACCCCCCTGGTGATTGATATAAGCGACCACCGTCGTGTTGTCCGTGCGGACCAACACGTGATGGTCTCTCAGGTCTGGGAGGAAGTATTTTAATGCAAGAAATACCGCCATCATTTCCAGCCGATTTATGTGCCAGGAACGTTGATGGTCCTCCCAGAGACCCTGAGCCGAGCGACCACTCATGATCGCCCCCCAGCCCGTGAGGGAAGCATCTGTCGTAAGCATTCTGCGACGACGAGAAGTCCCCAACACAGGGCCTTGGGACAAGAACCAAGGTTTCCTCCACACGGCCAGAGCTCGAAGGCATCGCCGCGAGACTTTGAACGTGTGGAGAGGGTTTCTCCTCGGAGAAAACCCCTTGGTCTTGAGCCACCACTGTAAGGGTCTCATGTGCAGCAGGCCAAAAGGTATCACGTTGGACGCAGCTGCCATCAGACCCAACAGTCTCTGAAACTGTTTCACAGTGAGTGACTGGCCTATCTTTACCCCATTCACGGCTCCGAGAATGGAATTCACACGAGCAGGTGACAGATAAGCCTGCATCGTGGTGGAATCCCAAACTACCCCTAGATAGTTGGTAATTTGACTCGGAACCAATGCACTTTTCTTTGCGTTGAGCCTCAGCCCAAGCTTTTTCATGTGTGACAGAACAACATCTCGATGCTGAGCTGCCAGCTGCTCCGTTTGAGCTAATATCAACCAATCGTCGATATAATTCAGTACGCGGATGCCCTGGAGTCTCAATGGAGCCAGAGCTGCATCCACGCACTTCGTGAAAGTGCGGGGTGATAAGGATAGGCCAAATGGTAGAACCCTGTATTGGTAAGCTTCGCCCCTGAAAGCAAACCTGAGGAACTTCCTGTGAGAAGGATGGATGGATACGTGGAAGTATGCGTCCTTCAGATCTATCGCCACAAACCAGTCCTCGGACCTGATCTGTGGGACAATCTGTCTGAGTGTAAGCATCTTGAACTTTAGTTTTTGTACAGAACGATTTAGTATTCGTAAATCGATTATGGGACGCAACCCTCCATCCTTCTTTGGAACGATAAAGTAACGGCTGTAAAACCCTGACAGCTTGCTGGGAGGAGGAACCCTTTCTATAGCCCCTTTTTGCAAAAGTGTCATAACCTCTTGTTCCATAACCAGAGACTGCTCTGGGGTTACCACTGTGGGAAGAACCCCGTTGAACCTGGGCGGTTGAGAACCGAACTGTATTCTGTAACCCTGTTCTATAATGAGCAGCACCCATTTCGAAATATTCGGGAGAAGTTTCCATTCTTCCATAAATTCTACTAAGGGAACCAGTCTCTCGAGACTGGCCTCTGGTGTTTTTTGAGCACTTGGCTCGTTGGTCTGGACCGGCGCACCAGTAGACAAACGAATCAAGTGACCGACCCTCCTCGGAGGATCGGTGGGAACCGCTGCGCCCTGTCGCACACTGGGTGGCAGGGTTGGCAGAACGGCCCCTTGAGGGCACCGAAGAGGCGCTGACACTTGGTGTTTTAATATCAGGACCTCTCCGGAGGGGACTGCCCTCTGAAACCCTGGACGACTGGCGTCAGGATTTCTTCGAGGCCTTCCGAGAGATAATAACGGTCCTCAGATCCGTTCTACCTCTGGAAGGCCTCGCCTGCGTTGACCGCCCCGGTCCCCAAGCTTTTTGCGGGGGAGCACGGGTGGCCACGCTGGCTTTTTGTTGCTCTCTACGAGCAGAGGAGCTGGCTACCGGCCGAGGCTGCTCCCGCCCAGCAGTCTCGGGGGGATTAATGCGGCGGGGAAGGAATCTCTGGAAGGCCGCTGACTGATTACGTGTCTCCTGGAACCTGTCGACGACTGATGACATAGCATCGCCGAACAGGCCCACAGGAGACAGCGGCGCATCCAGGAGGACATTTTTATCCTTATCCTTGATGTCAGATAGATTCAGCCACAGATGCCTTTCCGTGGCCACCAGGGCTGCCATAGAGCGGCCGATTGACTTGGCCGTCTCCTTGGTGGCCCGGAGAGCAAGATCTGTGGCTTTACGGATTTCCTGCACCGTTTCAAATGTCGCTTCCCCGCTCTCGTCGATTTCCCCCAGCAGGTCAGCTTGGTAGGCTTGTAATATTGACATGGTATGTAAACAAGCCGCCGCCTGACCTGCCGCCGAATAAGCCTTGCCCACCAAACCCGATGTTGTTCTTAGGAGCTTAGTGGGCAGTGTCGGGGTCTTGAGGGACGATGCTGACTCAGGCGAGAGATAGCTCGCAAGCGTCTCTTCTACCTGAGGCATCGCCCCATAGCCGTAGTGTTTCAGACCCATAATATTACTATATGTGGATGTTTGGGGGCTGAAAACACGATATTGGACTGGACGATTCCACGACCTCGACACCTCGGTGTGGAGATCGTGAAAAAACGGCAGACCCCGACGCTGTGGTAGTGACCTAGCTGGGAGAAAGCGCTCATCGAGTTTGCTTTTCTGTTTTGTGTCGCTTCTCTCCGTGGGCCAGTCGATCTTGAGCTTATCGACCGCCCGTGTCACTACCTCCAGCAGCTCCTCATATGCTGGTGATGAGGATGGCGGTTCCTCATCACCAGGGTCGACGCTTACTACATCAACCTCCTCGGAGGAAGATACATTAAGCGCCGGTGCCTCTCTCCGGGGGGAAGAAACCGCAGAGCGTGCTTCCACCGCCAGAGAAGAGACACTGGGTCTGGCAGGTAAGGGAAGAGATGAGGCAGAGCCCGTCTCAACCCCCTCCACCAGATCCATCTGTGAACCCCACGAATGCAGCCTTCGCTGTGCCTCAGCAACAGCGGGACCGGACCCGCGGGGAACACGGGACGCAGCACTCTCCTCGAAGAGTGCTCGCCGTGATCTCAGGACTCTCAACGTGAGCCGTTCACAGTGGACACAGACAGCTCCCTCGAGAGCTGCCTGTGCGTGTTCGGCTCCCAAGCAGATAACGCACATCTCGTGTGTGTCCCCACCAGAGATGAATCTAGTGCAGGGATGCACACACTTTCTGAAAATCTGCTTATCCTGAGCTGTGTCTTTTTGTTTCTCCGCCATTGTTGTTTTCTACACTGAAATATATATATATATATGTATATAGTGATGTGCTTTAACTGAATCTTGTCCTCAGACGAAGATATCAGCAACGTGGTAGACAAACAACACCAAATAAGACACACAAGATACAGATAGCGCTTACTGAAGACAACAGAAGCTAGCGTTCTTTGTTCTGGGTGTGCTTTATAGCTTCCTGGTCCGTGACGTCACCCGCCTCTGACGTCCCGTCTCATCATTGGTTGGATACAGAAGTGCTTCACGACGCAATGCGCAGAGGGTTCCCATCACGTCGTTTCGACGTAGCGTCGATAGTTCCCATGAAAGGGAACACAAAAATCAGATATATTCTGATTAAGTGAGAAGGACTGAGAGAAAGTCCAACTATGATTGATGCTAGAGCATTACCTAAGATAAGGTTATTAGAATGATATTACCACTTAAATTAAAGAAGCATTTAAGTAAACATAAAATGAGCAATTGAATTACATGACCAAAGGAACACTAAAGTATAGTTAGAGAAAGAAACTTGGTCAATCAGTTTTATTAAAGTAAGCTACAAAAGCATAACATTTATGAGACAGTGTCAGAGTGAATGGAAAAAGTCACTTTTGAAGTTGGATTAAACACAAAGGTAATAGAAAAAGACAGTGTCATACAATAAAGAAAAAGTGCTGGAAAATAGCTACTAACATATTTGTTTAGAAAAATAAATAAATAAACAATTAGAATGACAGAGAAGATCAAAATTATGAAACAGATTAAGCTATGGAAAGGCTTTAGTGAAAAAAAAAATGAGCTTAATAAAGAAACAAATGTAACCAAGAAAAAATAACGACATAAAATAATGTAAAATTAATTACCATACAAGTAATTAAAAGTAAAATAATGACATTATATATCAACGATACATGATACAGACGTATGCAAAGACAAGCAACATACTAAGAAATATAAAGGAAAAAGAGGATACAAATTTAAATTGTAAATTACAAGGTTCAGAACTGAGGAAAAATGAATAAATTAGATAATACAAAAATATATTTTTATAAGAAACATGTGTAAAGATGGACAAAGATACATGATCCATAAAAAATAATTAAATAACACATTTAGCAGATATTGTTGAAGAAACGCTATTAAGGAAAAAAGGTGAGAATTAACTGCTTTCTCTATAAACAACAAAGAAAGATTGCCATAAGGACCTACAATGTCCCTGTAGGTGATAATACTTTATAGCAGGGATGGTATTTAAAATAACATTTGTCAGTTTTAGTCAATGCAAAGACTATAAAGATAACAATAAAGATACTTGGAAAAGCAGGACTAAATGTGAAGAATGATGACAAATGAATTGTTGACAAATACGTGTGTAGATGTGAGGCGTAGATGTAAAAGATGTGATCACATCAAAGAACGTAGAAAGAAAAAGAGCGCAATAGCATATACTGTATATTAACCATTAAAGAATGAAAGACAACCGGTATTGTAATGCCTTTATCAAAGCATGTATTAATAATTAATTAAAGAATAAAAAACAACTGGTAATGCATTTGTTAGTAACATGTTAGTAGATTAGAAAGGAAATAACATGTATTAGAAAGAAAGGCAGAGTTACCGTTGAAGGATGTCTTGATCAGAAGCGCAGGATGCACCAGAGGAGAAGAGTCCGAGAACAAAGAGACGAGGCCTCTATATATAGACAGATGAGGGGAATTCCCAAGAAGATGACCTCAAGTGGTCAGATAGTCTATAAAAGGCTGGAACATGAAGAGAACAGGAGGAGCTGCTTCGCACCTGAGACGGCTTCTCCGACACCAGAACCAACCCTGATGATTGCCTTGACTGAAGAACTTTTTAATACTTATACTTTATTTAATTACTTGTATAGAATGTTAGTAGAATATATGCAATGCTAGTAGTATTAATGTAATCTCCTGTCATGTTCACATGTAAATTGTGTGAACTCATTTTGTCCATTAGATCAAAAAAATCTGAAATTTAGATCTGAAAAATCTGAAATAAAATTCCATACATTTACCCTCCCATTGAAGAAATCAGGTTGAAAGTGCATAAAAGAGACGGATTAAAACAATATTTGTAAATGAGGATGTGTCTACTTGTGATCTGATCGACCAAAACGCATCTTAATACCAGGAGTAAACAGTGCCTAAGCAAAAGTGGCTCGGGGATGGGGGGCCGCCCATGCACTGGAGAAAGGAAATACCAAGGTGGCACTGGTGGAACTGGATACCACTACGGCAGATCAGATGAGGCTGATAACCACCAGGGTGGAGTTTATGGAGCGGATGGAGGTGTTGACTACCTCCTCAGTAGAGTCGGAAAACACCATGGTGGATTTCGTGGATCAGGAGTCCCTGGTGGAGAAAGAACTAAATCTTCCTTGGCTGGATCTGTTGCTCCTCAAAATGAAACTGAAACCAGTTGTGCTCTTCTTCTGAGGTAAATTATTCCAGGATTATTCCTCACTGTGTCTCAAGATGACATACAGTACATGAATCTGATTAAACTTGATGCATCTTACAGAGTTGATGTGGACGTTGTTTGCATGGATAGAGCACATGCTAAATCAAATGTTCTGAGGCTGTGTTCACATTAGCCAATAATGAGCTAACACGAGAACAACTGACATCTCTGTTTTCATACAGATTACATAAACAGAATATTTGTTTTCATTTTGAATTATACTTAAATTTTTGTGAAACTCCAGAAAAAACTTCATGGAAACCTAGATGGCAGAAATCACCAGATATGTTCACAAGACCCTAAAGGCCAAGTCCAAGTCAAGTCATTTTTGCAAATAGACTTTCAGCTAGTTATTGTAATTAACAGTGTTTTGAAATATCAAAATTAATTTCTACTTCAAAAAATATCTAATAAAGCACACAAAGTATTACTTAAATACTTTTAAATTCACAATAAAATAAATAAATAAATTACTTTCAAACTATATAAAGCAGGGATGGTCACCACGAGAAAAAAAAACGTGCTGTGTATTTTGAGCTTCCAATGAGCGTTACAGTTAACAACGCAAAGAACAACATTCCCGTCTGTGTGTCGTTTGTGATAAGTTGATATAATAACACACCGACTCAAGAAACCAATCGGTGTAAATGAGTTGGAAAATACATGTCCATTAAAAGGACATGGAAATGTGTAGACTACATCTTGAAAATGGACACTGATATTGTTATTAACTAATATCAGCTATATTACATCTAATGGGGATTAGAAAATCATATAGAGATAATATACAACAATGCCAAGGTCTCTGGAAAGAGGGTTGGTTAAGTGATATTTACGTTCCACATGGTTGAATCTGATGACTGTGACGTCTTCCACTGGTTGTGCTGGGTGACAATGCAGTGGGGAGAGGAGCCAGAATCAACAGCCTTGAACACGAAGCTCTGTGGGATGCTGATCACCTGGAGCACAAAAGGGTCCTAAAATCTGGAACACGCAGATGAGACCCTGGTGTAGGTGCAGAAGGTCCTTAATGATCTGGAACATGCAGATGAGGCCCTGGTGTAGGTGCAGAAGGTCCTTAACGATCTGAAACATGCAGATGAGGCCCTGGCGTAGGTGCAGATGGTCCTCAATGATCTGGAACACGCAGATGAGGCCCTGGTGTAGGTGCAGAAGGTCCTCAACGATCTGGAACATGCAGATGAGGCCCTGGCGTAGGTGCAGAAGGTCCTTAACAATATGAAACATGCAGACAAAGGTACCTTGGAGTGAAGGTTTGCTGTAGAAAAGCTGTAGACTCAGCTCATGGGATCTGTTGTTGTACCTTTGGATGAACCAGAGGCTCAGAATGTTACAGTGTATCTGTTGCAGTCTCACCTTCGCAGACCCAAGACTCATAACGTCATGTCTATTATGTCTCACTCGATGGGAATCTCAGAACAAGGTACAGTGCACAGCATAAATGAGTACACCCCCTCTGAACAAATACAAAAGATGTATTCTCTTTATGATCATTAATACAATTCATGGAAAGATGGCAAAACTCAAATGTATTAAACATAACAACATAATAAATACTAAGAAAAATATGTCATTAATAGCCATAAAATAAGTAAATTTGCTAATTTTGTTTTTTATTGCAGTAATGAGTACACCCTAGATTTAATTCAACAAATGTATAATATTCTAGCACTTCGTATGCCTTCCATAATTTTGAAAAGACTGCTCTGACCCTCCACCAAAATCCAATCAAAATGTAGCAAACTCAGAGTACTCCCCCGGGTGTGGTAAAAGTAGATAGAACTAGAAGTGAGGAGATGGGTGGAGGAGGGATGCTGATAAACTCTCAGATGAACAGAGGTAAGTCTGCTGAATTTATACCTCTTGACATTGGTTGAATTGATTAACTGAATGCTCTCCACCTGTGCTAATTGCGTTTATTATCTGAACCTACTCCTCCTGAATTTTGTTGATAAAACATCATTTATGCACAAATATATCCACTTATCCACTGTTCTAATCTCTAAAGTATATAGAAAGAATAAACTCATGGATTTCACTTAAAAACTTATAATCTGCATGTATAATAAACCATAGTAAAATGTATTTACAAAACGATTTTTGCAGGTTTTAATAAAATTTTATTATGTTAAATGTTAAAATATTAACAGTAGTCATAATAAGCATATTTCCAATACATGCCTCATGCTTGGATGGTATTGTCAACTCACTCATCGGACTCCTTGGTGATCCTCGGCATACCTCGACAGCTAGTTGAACCAGCTCATTCTGTTCTTTTTGAGTCCTCTGTAATCCTCACCGTGGTATTTTACAACAGATTGTGCCAAGCTCCACCAGCTGCTACACAGCTATTGTGCAGGCCAGCGGAGGGGCAGATCTAACAATAACACCTGCCTGCACTCCCTCCACATCTAATTCCTCAGAATTAGACCTTACATATTACACAGTAAATACTTAACCTTATTTCTGTGTCTAGTTCCTCAGAATTAGCTCTAATTAGCACATTTAGTGCATTTAACCCCATCAGGAGTAAAGCGCTCTAAGTTCAAGCCCTAGTCTATGTCACTCTGAAAGAATCATATCAGAACAGCATGACTGCATCACTATGAGTGCCTTCAACTCCCTCGAGAGCCGCACATGCTTCCTAAAAACATCTGCAACCAGTATCGGAATTGGCCGGTTTGCTTGTAAAACTAAATAAATCTGAATCTGAATTAGCCATGAAAAAATTATCAATACAATCTGGGCCATCTTTTTCTATCAATTCTTCAATAGGTAGATCTCGTCTTTCATCAAGGTCAAGGTCAGGGATCTTGGACTTAAAAAATTAGAGACCACTGCTCTAGAGGATGCAATGCAAGTTCCCATTCAAAAGGGAATTTCCATTATAACAGACATGCATATCCCCAAACCTGAATATAAAGTAAAAATGAACAGGCAGTTTTTATAAGAAAATATAGCTGCAAGCAGCAATGACGGGCCAAAGCCCGGAGGCACCGCCACCCCGGTGGCTTCACGGTAACTGTGCATGACGGGCAATGGGCATTTAAAACGGTTAAACATAAAAGAACTTTGTCAAATTCACACCACATTTACTGCAAGCATCAGATGCTCCTATGATCACAAACCACAACAGCCACATCCATGAGATTGTTTAAATTGAGATGACTTTCATGTCATAAGTCAATTTCAAATGAGTGCAGAATATCATCCTAATCTGTCATGTCTGTGTTAATCCAGCCTTAATGCGAATGTCTGTGATTCCTGATGTTGTATAATCCTAGCACTTTTCTTTATGTGTTTTTGACCTCCCTGAGCTGTTGTTTGTGCACCAATCTTATGCACCAAAAGCATGCTTTCATTTGATTTAAGTATGTGTGGTATAAGATGAAAAAATAAAATAAAAAAATTAATTTATAGAGCCAAATCACAGAACCCGCAATTTTAAAGACAATTTTAATGTCAGTCTCAGGTAATAGTAAGGTACATGTCTATATTTTTCTGCTCACTTATGCAAGTTCCCTTTTGAAGGGAACTTTAACTCTGCGTTCATATCATATTGGGGAATGTCACACATGACCTGGTGTCTGAAAGCCAACTATCCAACAACTCCAATCACTATTGTCCGGCGACAGCCTAAGACGTAATATGGCGCTACCCGGAAGAATAAAAGGAGCGCCTGGAGAAACAGTCAGTATCTTTTTGTCGTTCGGGTCTGTTTTGTCTGATCGCGACTATATCAACTCCGGTAATTAATCCAATTCTACAATATGCCTTACAAACATTCAAGAGTGTGTTCATCTGTGTCCCGGGTTTTGACACTTGATATACACATTTCTGGGCGTTTTCTGTCTGGAGAGGGATGCGCATAGACAGTGCTTGAGGGCGCCATCTGTGTGTTTGTCTGTTTACTCTTCTCGAGGGAAAAGGTGTCCGCATCTGTGCCTGGTGATTCTGGCCCCGTTTGTGCTGAGACATAATGGTGGCTGCAATCATAGGGCTTGCAGGTGGGCTTGTTGGGTAGTTTGAGAAAGTTGTATTTTCTCTCAATTCCCCCAGGGCTGATGAGGATGAGTTGTTGGATGGCCATGACGTCCATGTTTATGCGGAGCTGCTGGTGTTTTTGGGACGCGCTTTTCGGCAGGCTGCAGCTGTCGTGAGGGCGCGTTAAGAAAGGGGCCATGCTTGGACGGCTTGGCGAGTGGTTCCTTTCTGTCCATGAACGCTGCAGCTCCCATAAACTTTCCATTCCTTCCTGATCTCCGTGTTTGAGATCAGGAGTGCATGGAAAAACCCCTAGCCATTCAGATTTGTATCTGAGCCCAGACAGATGGGAGGAGGAAGAAGCAAGAGTGAGGTGGGTGATCGATTGTAAACACTGTTGTGTTTGTAATTGATCCCCCAGCTGTAAAAGGGCGATTTATATCTACCCTCTCCTCTTCTTCTTCCACCTCCTATCTATCTATCTATCTATATATATATATATATATATATATATATATATATATATATATATATATATATATATACATATACATATACATATATATATGTGCATGTATATATAGACATATATCATCCTCAGATGCTTCTTATGGTCAGACTGATGGCTGGGCCCATAGTGATTATTTCTGTCGGCCCGCTTTTCCAGTTTGATAGTGAGAGGATCTTTTAGGCTTAAAAGAACCCTGGATTCTATGGGTTCACATGTCTGGCTGAGGTTATAGGCCTCGGGGGGCCTTCCTTAGCACGTGTTGGAGTATGTTGTACTCCTCTCGCTTTAGAGAGTAGAAAGGTGCTTTTACCGAGTACACTGCTTGTTGGATTGTGTTGGATGGACTGTTTTGTGGGCACTCACAGTTACTAAGCTTTGTGGTCATTCTTGCTCCCAGCAAGTTCATTTTTTAGGTGTGCGGCCTTGTAGGTCACCCTTGGAATACCACTATGTGATTGAGTATTCTGGTGTGATATATAGTTCTTTATGCAGAACTTTAGTCATGTTGTAGGCCTCTTTCCGGCCTCCATTCTTTCACATGCACCTCAAAGATCGAGTTTAATTGTGAGTGTAAAGTAGGGGCGGCATGACGGTGTTTTGCCTAGAGCAGCAGTTGAGCTTGCGCCGGCCCTGATATATATATATATATATATATATATATATATACACAGATATGCATTCATACTGTTTTAAATAGACACAGATGTCTATTAAAAGCATGCTTCCTTTACACATTCAAATCAAATGTACTTGGTACGCCAACCTCAAGGGT
Source organism: Ancherythroculter nigrocauda (assembly GCA_036281575.1). Classification (NCBI taxonomy): domain Eukaryota; kingdom Metazoa; phylum Chordata; class Actinopteri; order Cypriniformes; family Xenocyprididae; genus Ancherythroculter; species Ancherythroculter nigrocauda. The sequence continues at coordinate 306,308 of VTFQ01000613.1, read as the reverse complement.
AAAATGAATGAGCCTGCTGGACTGCTTGTACTGCTTGTTGATACTAGCCCCCGAATGGTAGAAGTCAAGGTAAAAATTCCGATGCTTCTATACACACACACACCTACACACACACATACATATATCTGTCAATCTGGTAAGAAAAATAATCTTGTTTTCCATTTGAATAAGATTATTTTTCTTACCCCATTGGCAGATGTTGCTTGTTTTAAGAAGAAAAAAAAAAAAAAACACACTTGATTTTTTCTTTCTTTCAGAAAACAAGATACTTCATATCTAGTAAATGCTTCTTGATTTAAGAATTTTTAGATATCTGGAGCTGTATTCACAAAACATTTTATCTTACCAGTAAGAGTTCTCCTAAATGCTAAAAGTTCTTAGCTAAGAGTTTTCTCTTAAAACCTATTCACAAAGCTGCTGAGACCAACTTTTACTAAGGAATAGAAAGAAGTCTTAAAGGGGTCATGAACTGCGTTGTTTTATTGTTTTATAATGTTTCCTGGGGTGCACTTAAAATGTTAGTATGCTTTTTACATCCAAAATTGTCACAATTTATAAATAAAAGGCATTTTTCCTACCCTGATTTTAGCCCTCTGGTTTGAATGCTCTGTTTTAAGGGGTGTGTCTGCTGTGAGACTTCAGTGTAAACGCCCACTACTGTGATTGGCTGACATCTTTCCATTTGAAATAGCCAAGTATTACTCTCTCTTTTAGTGCATTTTTACTATTACAGCTCTCAAGGTTAACTAATCGTGAAAAGTGCTGCATTACATTTTGATCTATGGCATTATATTTAGATTGTGGCATGAAAGGTTGCAGAGATGAACACTGTGTAGCTGATCACATATGTTGAGCACATGAAAGCAGTTATCTTGTCATTGCAACTCAATTTCTGTACACTAACAAATGCTTTCATCTTTACTAACAGTGCAAACGCAATATAATTAAGAGATTTGTTGAATAAAACAGGAGTTCCCTTTCAGTCGGTCATGTTCGACGTACATCAGTAGTGACTGACAAAAAGGGATCTCGCTAGAGAGCCCTGTCAGCTTCGAGTAAACTAAAACAAGCCAATGAAATTGGCGTGCGATAATTGCAGAATGCGCACCGCCTCCGTCAGGTGGTATAAATAGGAAGCAGATGCAATCGCACTCTGTCTTTCGCTTCGGAGCCAACCATAGTGTTCCTCTAAGCTGTTGACTGAGGGTGAAACTCTTAAAGCCAAGAGAGATTGTTCAGCGGTCTTGTGTTGGTGTGACGGCACTTTACAGCGAGGTCGCGAGCTGCAGAGGAGCCTGAGTTTGTGAGCTCTCAACTGCTGTTTTGGGCATCGGTGTGTAGGCAGGGTGATCTATGGATCACGGTCAGGGCTTCCCCACCGAGCGCCGCTCCGTGGGCCCCTGCCCCCTCTACAACACTGCAGCCGGTGGTGCTGCCGTTGGGTCCCGCTGGTCCCTCTATGGAGTGGGCCCAGACAGCAAGCAGGCCCAGACAGCATGCCTCACTGAGGAGTGTTGAACTGCCTGAGTACGCTCAAGCGCAGGACAGCGGCCCCACTGAAACTCTTTCAGAGGCTCCTGGGGCATATGGAATCCACAGCCGCAGTCACACCACTCGGATTGCTTCATATGCGGCCGCTTCAACACTGGCTTCACAGCCAGGTCCCGAGATGGGCGTGGCAGTGCGGTATGTTCCGTGTCCCCGTGACACTGAACTGCCATCGCACTCTCCCCAAGTGTTCAGACCCTTCATTCCTGCTGGCTGGAGTTCCCCTTGAACAAGTGTTGCTATGGAGTCAGAAGCATCTGAGGTCGCTTCATGCCATTCATGTCCCAGGCATGCTCAACCGTGCAGCCGACGAGCTCTCACGGCAGCCTCTGCTTCTGGGTGAATGGAGACTCCATCCCAGGCGGTCCAGCTGATTTGGCAGCACTTCGGGGCTGCACAGATAGATCTGTTTGCTTCCCCGGACACTGCACACTGCCAGTTGTCCGAGGGCACGCTCGGCATGGATGCTCTAGCACACAGCTGTCCCCAGGGCCTACGCAAATATGCATTTCCCCCAGTGAGCCTTCTCGCATAGTTCCTGTGTAAAGTCAGGGAGGATGAGGAGCAGGTCTTGCTAGTGGCTCCGTATTGGCCCACTCGGACCTGGTTTTCGGATCTGACGCTCCTTGCGACAGCACCTCCTTGGCCCATTCCTCTGAGGAAGGACCATCTGACTCAGACCCTCTAAGCATTGAAGTGGATCATTTTCAATCAGATCTGTGCTCTCCTTCCTCAAGAGGGCTTGGAGCGACGGCTGTCTCCCTCCACCCTCAAGGTGTATGTTGCCGCTATTGCCGCACATCACGACGCAGTCGATGGTAAGTCTTTTGGGAAGCACGATCTGATCGTCAGGTTCCTGAGGGGGGTGAGGAGATTAAATACGCCCCGCTCTTCCTCTATACCCTTATTATAACTTATTATAATATAATATAATATATTAATATAATATATAATATAATATATTTATAACTTATTATAGCAGAAATATACTTGTGGTACATAATCTACATTAAATACACAATGTCATTACATATAAAGTCATTATTTAGCTGCTAATCATGCATTTTACTCAATTTTATCTGTGCTATAGCTTGTGTTTGGTCATTTTTGAGTGTTAAACATATTGCTTAGCAAATTCTTTGATAGCTTGATAGATAACCACAATAGGTCTTGTGCTTTCTGAACTCAGTGATTCACAGTTCTCTGTTACCTTCCACTGATATTGAGTGGAGTTATTAATAAATGTTGTTAAAAATATATTATTTTTATCATCAGAGGTTCTAATGCATGCTTTTCTATACTATATCATATAGGTTGTTACGTCACCTTGTCCACATCTCCGAGTCCCTCAGTGTCGAGCAGCACCAGAGTGGTTCCTGCTTTAGTAGGGTGATCCACACACCACATCCAGATGCCCTTCGTCTTGGACTCAATAGTGCTGCCCAATGCAAACCCTAAAAGAGAGAAAGAGCTAAGAAACATAGAACACCGATCACCAAAATATTTTGTTTACTTGTCAAATTGAGTAGTGCCTTATTTATATTGTGAAAACTTGTGTGCTTCATTTCATATTAAATAACGGTCTTGCTGAACAAGAGAAAGTCACAAACATCTTTGAAATGGTTTGAAAGTTACAGTTTTCTGACAAATTTTGTGCGCATTTTGGGATGGGAATGGTAAGATGTGCATGAATGATAAAAATGTTCATAAAAAAACTCAACTGAAGAAAATGTGCATAAACTACTACTTTTTTAATTAAAAATGAATGAAAATACAGGTATTGTACTAAAAATAAAAGTGTCAGACTTAAAGTGATATTTGAGCATATCAGAAAGTATCAGTAGTCTATTCGGGACTGCAAATATACAAACTGTAAAGAAAAGAGTGCTTGCTTGCCATTCTGAATATCAATCATGCTGATCTTTTTCTTCATTCCAGGCAAATCATGTTATTATGAAAACAGTCATGCATTGCAATTCTCAGGTAAGGACAGGCTTTTATTCTTGTGCACTGACTCACTAAACTGAACAGGCAATCTGAGATCTTTCTCACAGAGCAACCCTTTTTTAACCGGTTCAAAGAAATTAAACTGACTTCCAAGCAATAGTTAACGGTAGAGTTTTTAGGAATATGGGTGTGACTGTAGAAACATATTTTGGAACAAATTGTTCATTGGAAAATGTGACAGACTTCTTTTGTTTTATGACCTTTCTTGTTTTGAATTTCAGTTTTGTTTATCAAATAGTGTATTTTTTGCACACTGTGTTTAAAAATTTCATGGGTTTATTTGTTAATCTCACTACTACACATATACTGCTATTAAGAAATACTGAAGTATGAAGTTGGGACACTGTACAAATTGTGAATAAAAACAGAATGCAATGATGTGGAAGTTTAAAATTTCTATATTTTATTCAGAATACAACATAGATGACATATCAAATGTTTAAACTGAGAAAATGTATCATTTTAAGGGAAAAATAAGTTGATTTTAAATTTCATGGCATCAACACATCTCAAAAAAGTTGGAACAAGGCCATGTTTACCACTGTGTGGCATTCCCTCTTCTTTTTATAACAGTCTGCAAACACCTGGGGACTGAGGAGACAAGTTGGGACAAGTTTAGGAATAGGAATGTTGTCCCATTCTTGTCTAATACAGGCTTCTAGTTGCTCAACTGTTTTAGGTCTTCTTTGTCGCATCTTCCTCTTTATGATGCGCCACATGTTTTCTATGGGTGAAAGATCTGGACTGCAGGCTGGCCATTTCAGTACCCAGATCCTTCTTCTACGCAGCCATGATGTTGTAATTGATGCAGTATGTGGTCTGGCATTGTCATGTTGGAAAATGCAAGGTCTTCCCTGAAAGAGACGACGTCTGGATGGGAGCATATGTTGTTCTAGAATTTGGATATACCTTTTAGCATTGATGGTGCCTTTCCAGATGTGTAAGCTGCCCATGCCACACGCACTCATGCAACCCCATACCATCAGAGATGCAGGCTTCTGAACTGAGCGCTGATAACAACTTGGGTTGTCCTTGTCCTCTTTAGTCCGGATGACATGGCGTCCCAGTTTTCCAAAAAGAACTTCAAATTTTGATTCGTCTGACCACAGAACAGTTTTCCACTTTGCCACAGTCCATTTTAAATGAGCCTTTGCCCAGAGAAAACGCCTGCGCTTCTGGATCATGTTTAGATATGGCTTCTTTTTTGACCTATAGAGTTTTAGCCGGCAACGGCGAATGGCACGGTGGATTGTGTTCACCGACAATGTTTTCTGGAAGTATTCCTGAGCCCATGTTGTGATTTCCATTACAGTAGCATTCCTGTATGTGATGCAGTGCCGTCTAAGGGCCCGAAGATTACGGGCATCCAGTATGGTTTTCCGGCCTTGACCCTTATGCACAGAGATTTGTTCCAGATTCTCTGAATCTTTGGATGATATTATGCACTGTAGATGATGATAACTTCAAACTCTTTGCAATTTTTCTCTGAGAAACTCCTTTCTGATATTGCTCCACTATTTTTCGCCACAGCAATGGGGGAATTGGTGATCCTCTGCCCATCTTGACTTCTGAGAGACACTGTGCCAATCATGTGCCAATTGACCTAATAAGTTGCAAATTGGTCCTCCAGCTGTTCCTTATATGTACATTTAACTTTTCCGGCCTCTTATTGCTACCTGTCCCAAATTTTTTGGAATGTGTAGCTCTCATGAAATCCAAAATGAGCCAATATTTGGCATGACATCTCAAAATGTCTCACTTTCAACATTTGATATGTTATCTATATTCTATTGTGAATAAAATATAAGTTTATGAGATTTGTAAATTATTGCATTCCTTTTTCATTCACAATTTGTACAGTGTCCCAACTTTTTTGGAATCGGGTTTGTATATCATATATATATATAATATACATTTTTCTTAGTGATATTTATTGGCAATTTTCAGAGAGTGATGATTTTGTTCTCTTCAAATGTTTGGATGAAAATGCTGCTTTATTCTGTAGCGAATTACAGGTATTTAATCAATTAGCTCATTTAATCAATTTAATCATGGGTGATATAATAAATCATAACGTGTTATGATTAACTATAAAATAGATCCACCAAAGAGGGAATTATGCACATATATTGTGAATTAATTACAACGGATTATAATTAATTACATATATGATAAGTTCTAGTTTAATAGTTGTTTAGCTATCCTAGTTTGTCTGGCAAACTATCAGTTTTCTCATAGACTATTATAAAATACAATTATTCTCTGGCCATGAGAAATAACTTCCTAGCATTAAATCATAAAGCAGTTTTGCAGAATCAAAAACGTAGAAGTGACTTGGTTTTCTGAATGAGCAGCAGAAACAATCGAGCATTAATATAATGTATTTAATATATGAAACTACGGATACATAGGCTATACAGCTAAATATACACCAAGAATACACATATATACAAAAGCAAATGTAAAGACAGGAAAAGAGAGAAGACAAGTAGCAAAACTTACAGACAATCCTTGAGAGCCAGCAAAGAATCAGTATCACTTTGTTAGGTCGTGTAACTTATCGCATCTAATATAGAGAGAAGTGGTACTTGCATGAGTTTGTGTGCTGAGTTTCAAAAAGATACATGTGAGGATTCAGTGCGTCCGTGGCTGCAGTTCGTTGACTTTTTCCGTTTCCGCGGGAAGATTTGAACTGAGGACTTTCGCCGGATATGGTCGTCCCGAAGAGAAGAGGAATACATGATAGAAGCGCGTCGCCGAGACGTCCGGGAGAGATGTGCACGAGATGTCGAGGGACAATTGAAAGACAATCGAGAGACAAAGGGAGCATGCGTGTGGTTGTCTTTTTAAAGAAAAACAAGCCAACACACCTCCTTGGGTGAAACAGCCAATTTCCAGCATGGATTTTGAGGAGGGAAAAGTTCTCTTTGTCTTGTCTTGCGGCTCGATTTGCATAATTTATGATATTTTCAGAATTGGTAACTTTTACTCAAAAAGACCTTAGAAATAGACTAATGCATGGTATCATAACAGAACATGCATAGTTAATTAAAGAATCCTGACAGTATTCGTTTAAGACCACACATGCCAGGGTGCAACAGACATAAAGACATAGATACAATCTTACTATATGCAAGTGTAAGGTTTGGGGTACAATTCACACAACTATAGTCATAGCTAACCATATATACTAGGGATACATACATGCAGCTTGAAATACAAAGACGGGTACACTTTGGCACAGTCATATTTTGAAGATAAATGTACATACAATCTCTATGCGTGTTTGTGGTGTGTATTGGGGTTTGGCTGATGCCTATGACCACATGGCCCTTAACCCACATGGGGTGATTCTTTTGAAGTCCCCAGAGCTGGGGACTGGGGTTTTCTGTTTAGCTTCAGATGGGCCACAAAGATGGCAATGGATCCATTTGGTCCCAGACTTGCCGGAGCCGATTCATGATTTACATGCACAGTTCAGGAGGCTAAAAGCATTCTGAAAATTCTAAAGTTGGTTGGCTAAACTGATCGTTACAATTCGCAAATGTTTTATGCATCATTCCAATTTTACGCATAATTTTACGTGTCAACAGATTTGCACATCATCACCATAAAATATGGTTACTGGTCTTGAAAAGTCATCAACTCTACATCAGACTTAAATCAAACCAGCAGTAACTGTCATTGGGTTGCTCATTGGATGTTGCTGCCTGTATAGTTCTAAGCTGTTTGTTTTCCTGCGAGGCGATTCATCAGGTAGGACTTCCAGACCCAGACCCACCACGGCCACCACCACCACTGGCTGCCGCCACAGTTACAGACCCCTTCCAACGCAAGCTCTAGCCACCCGGCGCACCAGTGGGGCGGAGAAGGGGGTGAGCTTACACCGAGCGAGTCTACTGCTATTCCGCAAAACCCACTACAGTAGACTAGACAACACTGGGGAAGCTAACCCATAGGGGACGCTGCGGAGGAGGAATTAACGTGGAGATACACATATGGACTGGCCGTGGGCAGTATGCATAAGGAGTCCCTGGGATGGCTCCAGCCTAAGCATAGGGGGAGACTCATTTGACAGATGACAGCAGTGCTGGCTCTGCTAAAGGAAAGACATGGGCTCATCGTAGGGAGTTGACCGTGGATGATACACATATGGGACCACTCATGTGGAGGGGTCGCAACATATGACACCCAGCCAAACATCAATGTCGGTGACGGACGTTTGACCTGCCATCAGACACTCCACAATGTCCGATCCGTAAGGGGGGGCGGAGGAGCTCGACAGGGTTCGCCAAGCGGGGAACTCAACTGGTGTAATGGATGCACGTATCCAGCCCAGGGGGCGGGAATGGCATTGCAAGCCGACACTAGAACAGGCTCTTCGTGTCTACCGGCTGCTGGAAGCGAGTACACTGGAAGATACCGGTTCCACACGAAGGCTATAGAATCTAGCGAACGTGTTGGGTGTCGCCCAGCCCGCAGCTCTACAGATATCTGTCAGCGAGGCACTGTGCGCTAGTGGAGTGGGCTCTCAACCCGAGCGGGCAAGGCACGTCTTGGGACTGATAAGCCAAGGCTATGGTGTCCACTATCCAGTGGGCCATCCTCTGCTTGGAGACAGCCTTTCCCTCCTGCTGGCCTCTGTAACAGACAAAGAGCTGATCTGAGGTCCTAAATCTTCTCGTTCTGTCCACATACAGGCGCAGAGAGCGGACGGGACAGAGCAAAGCCAGGGCTGGGTCTGCCTCCTTCGAAGGCAGTACTTGCAGGTTCACTACCTGATCTCTGAAGGGAGTGGTAGGATCCTTGGGGACATATCCAGTCCGGGTCTCAGGATAATGTAAGAGTCACCGGGCCCAAATTCCAGGCACGATTCGTCGACCGAAAATGTATGCGCTACCCTCTTCATCGAGGCCAATGTAACCAGGAGGACGGTCTTAAGGGACAGTACTTTTAACTCAGCTGATTGCAAAGGCTTGAAGGGATGACCCCGGAGAGATGTAAGTACCAGGGAGAGATCCCAAGAGGGTATAGAGGAAGAGTGGGGCGTATTTAGTCTCCTCGCCCCCCTCAGGAACCTGACAATCAGATCATGCTTCCCCAAAGACTTACCATCGACTGCGTCGTGATGTGCGGTAATAGCAGCAACATACACCTTGAGGGTGGAGGGAGACAGCCGTCGCTCCAAGCCCTCTTGCAGGAAGGAGAGCACAGATCTGATTGAAAATGATCGGGGGTCCTCTTGGTGAGAGGAACACCATTCGACGAACAGGTTCCACTTCAACGCTTAGAGGTTCTTTGTGGAAGGAGCTCTAGCGGAAGTGATAGTGTCTACAACCGACTGGGGGAGATCACTTAGAACTGCCCCGTCCCATCCAGGGACCACACATGGAGTTTCCACCGGTCGGGACGCGGGTCTGAGTCAGATGGTCCTTCCTCAGAGGAATGGGCCAAGGAGGTGCTGTCGCGAGGAGCGTCAGATCCGAAAACCAGGTAGCAAGAAATGGCGGGCGAGTTGCGACATGCGGCAGAAGCGTAGACCACCCTGATGTATTGATGTATGCGAGCGGACCAGTACGTGCTTGTCTGTCAACAACTCCTTGAAGCAGCTCAGTGCAAGACATACTGCTAGCAACTCGTAGGTAATTGAAATGCCACTGCAGTTGAGGCCCCGTCAACAGACCTTACACTGCATGCCCATTGTACGTGGCACCCCATCCTGTGGCAGAAGCATCTGGACCACAGCATGCCTAGACACTTGTTCAAGGGGAACTCCAGCCAGCAGGAATGAAGGGTCTGACCACTTGGTGAGAGTGCAATGGCAGTTCAGTGTCACAGGGACACGGAACATACCGCACTGCCACGCCCATCTCGGGACCTGGCTGTGAAGCCAGTGTTGAAGCGGCCTCATATGAAGCAATCCGAGTGGTGTGACTGCGGCTGTGGATTCCATATGCCCCAGGAGCCTCTGAAAGAGTTTCAGTGGGGCCGCTGTCCTGCGCTTGAGCGTACTCAGGCAGTTCAACACTCCTCAGTGAGGCATGCTGTCTGGGCCTGCTTGCTGTCTGGGCCCACTCCATAGAGGGACCAGCGGGACCCAACGGCAGCACCACCGGCTGCAGTGTTGTAGAGGGGGCAGGGGCCCACGGAGCGGCGCTCGGTGGGGAAGCCCTGACCGTGATCCATAGATCACCCTGCCTACACACCGATGCCCAAAACAGCAGTTGAGAGCTCACAAACTCAGGCTCCTCTGCAGCTCGCGACCTCGCTGTAAAGTGCCGTCACACCAACACAAGACCGCTGAACAATCTCTCTTGGCTTTAAGAGTTTCACCCTCAGTCAACAGCTTAGAGGAACACTATGGTTGGCTCCGAAGCGAAAGACAGAGTGCGATTGCATCTGCTTCCTATTTATACCACCTGACGGAGGCGGTGCGCATTCTGCAATTATCGCACGCCAATTTCATTGGCTTGTTTTAGTTTACTCGAAGCTGACAGGGCTCTCTAGCGAGATCCCTTTTTGTCAGTCACTACTGATGTACGTCGAACATGACCGACTGAAAGGGAACTCCTGTTTTATTCAACAAATCTCTTAATTATATTGCGTTTGCACTGTTAGTAAAGATGAAAGCATTTGTTAGTGTACAGAAATTGAGTTGCAATGACAAGATAACTGCTTTCATGTGCTCAACATATGTGATCAGCTACACAGTGTTCATCTCTGCAACCTTTCATGCCACAATCTAAATATAATGCCATAGATCAAAATGTAATGCAGCACTTTTCACGATTAGTTAACCTTGAGAGCTGTAATAGTAAAAATGCACTAAAAGAGAGAGTAATACTTGGCTATTTCAAATGGAAAGATGTCAGCCAATCACAGTAGTGGGCGTTTACACTGAAGTCTCACAGCAGACACACCCCTTAAAACAGAGCATTCAAACCAGAGGGCTAAAATCAGGGTAGGAAAAATGCCTTTTATTTATAAATTGTGACAATTTTGGATGTAAAAAGCATACTAACATTTTAAGTGCACCCCAGGAAACATTATAAAACAATAAAACAACGCAGTTCATGACCCCTTTAAGACTTCTTTCTATTCCTTAGTAAAAGTTGGTCTCAGCAGCTTTGTGAATAGGTTTTAAGAGAAAACTCTTAGCTAAGAACTTTTAGCATTTAGGAGAACTCTTACTGGTAAGATAAAATGTTTTGTGAATACAGCTCCAGATATCTAAAAATTCTTAAATCAAGAAGCATTTACTAGATATGAAGTATCTTGTTTTCTGAAAGAAAGAAAAAATCAAGTGTGTTTTTTTTTTTTTTTCTTCTTAAAACAAGCAACATCTGCCAATGGGGTAAGAAAAATAATCTTATTCAAATGGAAAACAAGATTATTTTTCTTACCAGATTGACAGATATATGTATGTGTGTGTGTGTAGGTGTGTGTGTGTATAGAAGCATCGGAATTTTTACCTTGACTTCTACCATTCGGGGGCTAGTATCAACAAGCAGTACAAGCAGTCCAGCAGGCTCATTCATTTTACCCTTGAGGTTGGCGTACCAAGTACATTTGATTTGAATGTGTAAAGGAAGCATGCTTTTAATAGACATCTGTGTCTATTTAAAACAGTATGAATGCATATCTGTGTATATATATATATATATATATATATATATCAGGGCCGGCGCAAGCTCAACTGCTGCTCTAGGCAAAACACCGTCATGCCGCCCCTACTTTACACTCACAATTAAACTCGATCTTTGAGGTGCATGTGAAAGAATGGAGGCCGGAAAGAGGCCTACAACATGACTAAAGTTCTGCATAAAGAACTATATATCACACCAGAATACTCAATCACATAGTGGTATTCCAAGGGTGACCTACAAGGCCGCACACCTAAAAAATGAACTTGCTGGGAGCAAGAATGACCACAAAGCTTAGTAACTGTGAGTGCCCACAAAACAGTCCATCCAACACAATCCAACAAGCAGTGTACTCGGTAAAAGCACCTTTCTACTCTCTAAAGCGAGAGGAGTACAACATACTCCAACACGTGCTAAGGAAGGCCCCCCGAGGCCTATAACCTCAGCCAGACATGTGAACCCATAGAATCCAGGGTTCTTTTAAGCCTAAAAGATCCTCTCACTATCAAACTGGAAAAGCGGGCCGACAGAAATAATCACTATGGGCCCAGCCATCAGTCTGACCATAAGAAGCATCTGAGGATGATATATGTCTATATATACATGCACATATATATATGTATATGTATATGTATATATATATATATATATATATATATATATATATATATATATATATATATATATATAGATAGATAGATAGATAGGAGGTGGAAGAAGAAGAGGAGAGGGTAGATATAAATCGCCCTTTTACAGCTGGGGGATCAATTACAAACACAACAGTGTTTACAATCGATCACCCACCTCACTCTTGCTTCTTCCTCCTCCCATCTGTCTGGGCTCAGATACAAATCTGAATGGCTAGGGGTTTTTCCATGCACTCCTGATCTCAAACACGGAGATCAGGAAGGAATGGAAAGTTTATGGGAGCTGCAGCGTTCATGGACAGAAAGGAACCACTCGCCAAGCCGTCCAAGCATGGCCCCTTTCTTAACGCGCCCTCACGACAGCTGCAGCCTGCCGAAAAGCGCGTCCCAAAAACACCAGCAGCTCCGCATAAACATGGACGTCATGGCCATCCAACAACTCATCCTCATCAGCCCTGGGGGAATTGAGAGAAAATACAACTTTCTCAAACTACCCAACAAGCCCACCTGCAAGCCCTATGATTGCAGCCACCATTATGTCTCAGCACAAACGGGGCCAGAATCACCAGGCACAGATGCGGACACCTTTTCCCTCGAGAAGAGTAAACAGACAAACACACAGATGGCGCCCTCAAGCACTGTCTATGCGCATCCCTCTCCAGACAGAAAACGCCCAGAAATGTGTATATCAAGTGTCAAAACCCGGGACACAGATGAACACACTCTTGAATGTTTGTAAGGCATATTGTAGAATTGGATTAATTACCGGAGTTGATATAGTCGCGATCAGACAAAACAGACCCGAACGACAAAAAGATACTGACTGTTTCTCCAGGCGCTCCTTTTATTCTTCCGGGTAGCGCCATATTACGTCTTAGGCTGTCGCCGGACAATAGTGATTGGAGTTGTTGGATAGTTGGCTTTCAGACACCAGGTCACGTGTGACATTCCCCAATATGATATGAACGCAGAGTTAAAGTTCCCTTCAAAAGGGAACTTGCATAAGTGAGCAGAAAAATATAGACATGTACCTTACTATTACCTGAGACTGACATTAAAATTGTCTTTAAAATTGCGGGTTCTGTGATTTGGCTCTATAAATTAATTTTTTTATTTTATTTTTTCATCTTATACCACACATACTTAAATCAAATGAAAGCATGCTTTTGGTGCATAAGATTGGTGCACAAACAACAGCTCAGGGAGGTCAAAAACACATAAAGAAAAGTGCTAGGATTATACAACATCAGGAATCACAGACATTCGCATTAAGGCTGGATTAACACAGACATGACAGATTAGGATGATATTCTGCACTCATTTGAAATTGACTTATGACATGAAAGTCATCTCAATTTAAACAATCTCATGGATGTGGCTGTTGTGGTTTGTGATCATAGGAGCATCTGATGCTTGCAGTAAATGTGGTGTGAATTTGACAAAGTTCTTTTATGTTTAACCGTTTTAAATGCCCATTGCCCGTCATGCACAGTTACCGTGAAGCCACCGGGGTGGCGGTGCCTCCGGGCTTTGGCCCGTCATTGCTGCTTGCAGCTATATTTTCTTATAAAAACTGCCTGTTCATTTTTACTTTATATTCAGGTTTTGGGGATATGCATGTCTGTTATAATGGAAATTCCCTTTTGAATGGGAACTTGCATTGCATCCTCTAGAGCAGTGGTCTCTAATTTTTTAAGTCCAAGATCCCTGACCTTGACCTTGATGAAAGACGAGATCTACCTATTGAAGAATTGATAGAAAAAGATGGCCCAGATTGTATTGATAATTTTTTCATGGCTAATTCAGATTCAGATTTATTTAGTTTTACAAGCAAACCGGCCAATTCCGATACTGGTTGCAGATGTTTTTAGGAAGCATGTGCGGCTCTCGAGGGAGTTGAAGGCACTCATAGTGATGCAGTCATGCTGTTCTGATATGATTCTTTCAGAGTGACATAGACTAGGGCTTGAACTTAGAGCGCTTTACTCCTGATGGGGTTAAATGCACTAAATGTGCTAATTAGAGCTAATTCTGAGGAACTAGACACAGAAATAAGGTTAAGTATTTACTGTGTAATATGTAAGGTCTAATTCTGAGGAATTAGATGTGGAGGGAGTGCAGGCAGGTGTTATTGTTAGATCTGCCCCTCCGCTGGCCTGCACAATAGCTGTGTAGCAGCTGGTGGAGCTTGGCACAATCTGTTGTAAAATACCACGGTGAGGATTACAGAGGACTCAAAAAGAACAGAATGAGCTGGTTCAACTAGCTGTCGAGGTATGCCGAGGATCACCAAGGAGTCCGATGAGTGAGTTGACAATACCATCCAAGCATGAGGCATGTATTGGAAATATGCTTATTATGACTACTGTTAATATTTTAACATTTAACATAATAAAATTTTATTAAAACCTGCAAAAATCGTTTTGTAAATACATTTTACTATGGTTTATTATACATGCAGATTATAATTTTTTAAGTGAAATCCATGAGTTTATTCTTTCTATATACTTTAGAGATTAGAACAGTGGATAAGTGGATATATTTGTGCATAAATGATGTTTTATCAACAAAATTCAGGAGGAGTAGGTTCAGATAATAAACGCAATTAGCACAGGTGGAGAGCATTCAGTTAATCAATTCAACCAATGTCAAGAGGTATAAATTCAGCAGACTTACCTCTGTTCATCTGAGAGTTTATCAGCATCCCTCCTCCACCCATCTCCTCACTTCTAGTTCTATCTACTTTTACCACACCCGGGGGAGTACTCTGAGTTTGCTACATTTTGATTGGATTTTGGTGGAGGGTCAGAGCAGTCTTTTCAAAATTATGGAAGGCATACGAAGTGCTAGAATATTATACATTTGTTGAATTAAATCTAGGGTGTACTCATTACTGCAATAAAAAACAAAATTAGCAAATTTACTTATTTTATGGCTATTAATGACATATTTTTCTTAGTATTTATTATGTTGTTATGTTTAATACATTTGAGTTTTGCCATCTTTCCATGAATTGTATTAATGATCATAAAGAGAATACATCTTTTGTATTTGTTCAGAGGGGGTGTACTCATTTATGCTGTGCACTGTACCTTGTTCTGAGATTCCCATCGAGTGAGACATAATAGACATGACGTTATGAGTCTTGGGTCTGCGAAGGTGAGACTGCAACAGATACACTGTAACATTCTGAGCCTCTGGTTCATCCAAAGGTACAACAACAGATCCCATGAGCTGAGTCTACAGCTTTTCTACAGCAAACCTTCACTCCAAGGTACCTTTGTCTGCATGTTTCATATTGTTAAGGACCTTCTGCACCTACGCCAGGGCCTCATCTGCATGTTCCAGATCGTTGAGGACCTTCTGCACCTACACCAGGGCCTCATCTGCGTGTTCCAGATCATTGAGGACCATCTGCACCTACGCCAGGGCCTCATCTGCATGTTTCAGATCGTTAAGGACCTTCTGCACCTACACCAGGGCCTCATCTGCATGTTCCAGATCATTAAGGACCTTCTGCACCTACACCAGGGTCTCATCTGCGTGTTCCAGATTTTAGGACCCTTTTGTGCTCCAGGTGATCAGCATCCCACAGAGCTTCGTGTTCAAGGCTGTTGATTCTGGCTCCTCTCCCCACTGCATTGTCACCCAGCACAACCAGTGGAAGACGTCACAGTCATCAGATTCAACCATGTGGAACGTAAATATCACTTAACCAACCCTCTTTCCAGAGACCTTGGCATTGTTGTATATTATCTCTATATGATTTTCTAATCCCCATTAGATGTAATATAGCTGATATTAGTTAATAACAATATCAGTGTCCATTTTCAAGATGTAGTCTACACATTTCCATGTCCTTTTAATGGACATGTATTTTCCAACTCATTTACACCGATTGGTTTCTTGAGTCGGTGTGTTATTATATCAACTTATCACAAACGACACACAGACGGGAATGTTGTTCTTTGCGTTGTTAACTGTAACGCTCATTGGAAGCTCAAAATACACAGCACGTTTTTTTTTCTCGTGGTGACCATCCCTGCTTTATATAGTTTGAAAGTAATTTATTTATTTATTTTATTGTGAATTTAAAAGTATTTAAGTAATACTTTGTGTGCTTTATTAGATATTTTTTGAAGTAGAAATTAATTTTGATATTTCAAAACACTGTTAATTACAATAACTAGCTGAAAGTCTATTTGCAAAAATGACTTGACTTGGACTTGGCCTTTAGGGTCTTGTGAACATATCTGGTGATTTCTGCCATCTAGGTTTCCATGAAGTTTTTTCTGGAGTTTCACAAAAATTTAAGTATAATTCAAAATGAAAACAAATATTCTGTTTATGTAATCTGTATGAAAACAGAGATGTCAGTTGTTCTCGTGTTAGCTCATTATTGGCTAATGTGAACACAGCCTCAGAACATTTGATTTAGCATGTGCTCTATCCATGCAAACAACGTCCACATCAACTCTGTAAGATGCATCAAGTTTAATCAGATTCATGTACTGTATGTCATCTTGAGACACAGTGAGGAATAATCCTGGAATAATTTACCTCAGAAGAAGAGCACAACTGGTTTCAGTTTCATTTTGAGGAGCAACAGATCCAGCCAAGGAAGATTTAGTTCTTTCTCCACCAGGGACTCCTGATCCACGAAATCCACCATGGTGTTTTCCGACTCTACTGAGGAGGTAGTCAACACCTCCATCCGCTCCATAAACTCCACCCTGGTGGTTATCAGCCTCATCTGATCTGCCGTAGTGGTATCCAGTTCCACCAGTGCCACCTTGGTATTTCCTTTCTCCAGTGCATGGGCGGCCCCCCATCCCCGAGCCACTTTTGCTTAGGCACTGTTTACTCCTGGTATTAAGATGCGTTTTGGTCGATCAGATCACAAGTAGACACATCCTCATTTACAAATATTGTTTTAATCCGTCTCTTTTATGCACTTTCAACCTGATTTCTTCAATGGGAGGGTAAATGTATGGAATTTTATTTCAGATTTTTCAGATCTAAATTTCAGATTTTTTTGATCTAATGGACAAAATGAGTTCACACAATTTACATGTGAACATGACAGGAGATTACATTAATACTACTAGCATTGCATATATTCTACTAACATTCTATACAAGTAATTAAATAAAGTATAAGTATTAAAAAGTTCTTCAGTCAAGGCAATCATCAGGGTTGGTTCTGGTGTCGGAGAAGCCGTCTCAGGTGCGAAGCAGCTCCTCCTGTTCTCTTCATGTTCCAGCCTTTTATAGACTATCTGACCACTTGAGGTCATCTTCTTGGGAATTCCCCTCATCTGTCTATATATAGAGGCCTCGTCTCTTTGTTCTCGGACTCTTCTCCTCTGGTGCATCCTGCGCTTCTGATCAAGACATCCTTCAACGGTAACTCTGCCTTTCTTTCTAATACATGTTATTTCCTTTCTAATCTACTAACATGTTACTAACAAATGCATTACCAGTTGTTTTTTTATTCTTTAATTAATTATTAATACATGCTTTGATAAAGGCATTACAATACCGGTTGTCTTTCATTCTTTAATGGTTAATATACAGTATATGCTATTGCGCTCTTTTTCTTTCTACGTTCTTTGATGTGATCACATCTTTTACATCTACGCCTCACATCTACACACGTATTTGTCAACAATTCATTTGTCATCATTCTTCACATTTAGTCCTGCTTTTCCAAGTATCTTTATTGTTATCTTTATAGTCTTTGCATTGACTAAAACTGACAAATGTTATTTTAAATACCATCCCTGCTATAAAGTATTATCACCTACAGGGACATTGTAGGTCCTTATGGCAATCTTTCTTTGTTGTTTATAGAGAAAGCAGTTAATTCTCACCTTTTTTCCTTAATAGCGTTTCTTCAACAATATCTGCTAAATGTGTTATTTAATTATTTTTTATGGATCATGTATCTTTGTCCATCTTTACACATGTTTCTTATAAAAATATATTTTTGTATTATCTAATTTATTCATTTTTCCTCAGTTCTGAACCTTGTAATTTACAATTTAAATTTGTATCCTCTTTTTCCTTTATATTTCTTAGTATGTTGCTTGTCTTTGCATACGTCTGTATCATGTATCGTTGATATATAATGTCATTATTTTACTTTTAATTACTTGTATGGTAATTAATTTTACATTATTTTATGTCGTTATTTTTTCTTGGTTACATTTGTTTCTTTATTAAGCTCATTTTTTTTTTCACTAAAGCCTTTCCATAGCTTAATCTGTTTCATAATTTTGATCTTCTCTGTCATTCTAATTGTTTATTTATTTATTTTTCTAAACAAATATGTTAGTAGCTATTTTCCAGCACTTTTTCTTTATTGTATGACACTGTCTTTTTCTATTACCTTTGTGTTTAATCCAACTTCAAAAGTGACTTTTTCCATTCACTCTGACACTGTCTCATAAATGTTATGCTTTTGTAGCTTACTTTAATAAAACTGATTGACCAAGTTTCTTTCTCTAACTATACTTTAGTGTTCCTTTGGTCATGTAATTCAATTGCTCATTTTATGTTTACTTAAATGCTTCTTTAATTTAAGTGGTAATATCATTCTAATAACCTTATCTTAGGTAATGCTCTAGCATCAATCATAGTTGGACTTTCTCTCAGTCCTTCTCACTTAATCAGAATATATCTGATTTTTGTGTTTTCCTCATCGCCTATTTGTTTTTTTATAACTTCTGTTTATCTCTTATAATTTTAACACTAACATCCTTAAGTTTTTTACTCTGATTTCTAGTCTGCTTCCTCTGAGGCTCGTACAATCAAGCTGTCTGGCTAGATTACTTAACTGTTTTACTGTCAGGAGTACATGGATGCATCTCATCAGATCTGCTTTTATGTTACTTAAGCTTTTCAATAATCTAATGCTACTAATTTTTTAACACATATTACTTCTTTTAATTCCCTTTGGTTATTATTTTATCCAGCTCATTTTCCTTTTTAGAGTCCTTGTTTGGTTTTAAACACTTATAGCTCAGTTTTCCCTTCTTTTTGTTAAATTACCACTGTCCAAAAACATTATCCACATTTCTTACAATTCTTGTTTTTAGTTGTTTGTACAACGTAATGTGGGCTAATTAACCAGTAGTTCTTATTTACTTACAAGTTACATTCTTATTCTGGAATGAGGGTTTTTTTTTTTTTTTTTTTTTTTTTTCACTTCTCATGTGCCTCACCTTACCTTTTTAATACAGGACTATAATTTCTTGTTCCCTTATTCTCTGTTTCAAATCAGCATTTTAAATCCAACGAGTTACTATACTTATTTTTACATTCTTCGTATTTTGTAATTTGATTTCTTTAGACCTTCTGTTCTCTGTTTCTGCTCTCACTAAACTCCCAGTGTCTGGGGTAATCGTAAATTTTCATGTCTCTGGTTTATCTGTTTCTCTGCTCTCTGAGACTCTTCTCCCCCTCTCTCTCAGGTTTTAGACAGATTTCAAAGGTCCTCTTTCTTTTATTTTTCCTTTTTAATAATAATCTTTTTAGACTACTTGTTCTAAATAGTGTTATTTTCATTCGGCTATTATCATCAATTGTTTTATTCTTCTCTAAATTGCAATCGTCCTGTATACTTTATTTCAGTCATAAATCACTTCTCAAGCTGCATAACTCTCTGCAACTAATTAATCTTTTCTTTTTGTTAGTTAAATTTCTTCTTGGGACAACTTACTTGTCATTTTCATTAACAAGTCTTTTTGCCTTTATTTAATTTTAGTCCCTTTCACTTTTTACACTTATTCTTTTTTTCCACTATATATATTTTTATGTTTTTCCCATACAATATCACAGTTAGTCAACCTCTTTTAATAAATGCTAACTTTAGTATTTTATAATGTGATTCACTATTGTTTGCTCTATATATGCTATAAAGTCATTTAAACTCTCACTAACACAGCTGTCTCACAGTGACTGTAGTAAATCTTCTTCTCACTGCAGGCATTTCACAGGCTGCTGACGGGCCGCAACTATCTTAGCTGCTTATTTCCTGCTTATCATTTCTATCTGTTACATTTGTTCTTTTGTTTTCTCTAATTTGTCATTTTTAACATATTTACTGTTTTATTTTCTTTCAGTTACATCCGTAATTTCACATATCAATTACAAATTTTACTGGATGTTCAAATTGTCTTGTCTCAATTAAAGTTAAATGTATTTATCCTATTTGCTTCTTAGTATTATTTATTTTTATTTGTGTGGTTTTTATTTCTAAACATTAAATCTGCTCTGCAGATAAAGCTTCCTTACATCAATCCTTTCTAATAATAGGCTTTTGCTTTAGCTCAGTTACCAGAAGACAGATCTTATCTGCACTGTCACTCCTCTCAGAGATCTACACAGATTCCATGGGCCTCGTTCTTAGAATGAATAAAAGGTCCTATTTTTGACCCTTTTTTGACCGATATTTTCTCACCCGTGCGCATGTGTGATTCTTAGAATGAACGCACACACATGAGAAAACACACGTATGCCTCACTTTCAGTTATGGAAGCTATTACCTAAATTTTCAACAACCTGTCGTACTTTTGACAAGGAAAATGCATACATTTGTTTAGACCCTGATGTTACTCCAGGCACTTTTCTGTATCAAAGACAGAAATATGAGAAATATGAGTGGTGTCGTGGATTTAAATGTACACACACTCCTAGATCTTTCCTCAAGTGGCTGGTACCTCTTAAATGCTTTAACAAAATTAGAGCCATTATCAGTCACTGTTGCTGTGATTTTGTGTGTTATCCCATATGTTGAGTGTATATTGTCAAGCTCAACTGCAATGGCGTCATGAGTATGATGCCCCTTAAACCGTCTGCAGACAAGAGCTGCTTTCTCTCTTTCCATGTTATTTGGATTGATCCAATGAGCTGTCACACCCAGGTAACTTTTATTGTGGGCAGTCCAGACGTCTGCTGTAGTTGAAATGTACTCTAATTCCTCAAATGACGTTTTGAGCTCAATATTCATTTTTTCATATTCACTGTCTATGAATTTAGCAAAAGTGTTTCGGCATGGGGCAACCCCCTTTCCTCCTCCTCGTATTGGTATTTTAGCAAGGATAGCTCTGACACCACAGTGGACAGGGGGAGCATGTTTTCAACAACATACCTTGCAATCAATGTGTTCAGCTTGTGCTTGGTCATCTGTTGCTGACCCGAAAAATCGAGCGTTGCTTGTTTTAACAGAGTGGCTCCGTCTCCTTCGCTGGAGCTCACGCTAGCTGCATTTGGGGTTAGGTCAGCAGCAGCAGCAACAAGTGCCGTGTTAGCATGTGTTGATGTGAGGTGCTTCATAAAATTTGAGTTGCTTGAGGCAGACGTGGATAAAGTCTTTTTTCCTGGGCATAGTGTGCATGTTACAGAAACATTCTTGCCTTTAATTTCAATTAACGAGAAGTAGTGCCGGTACTTCCAGTTCGAGAACGCTACCTTTGAATTTCCCCGGCTCGTCGCCATTGTCGCTGACGCTGTCTTGTGTTTAGTGGTAGTCAGATCGTGCAGTGAGACAGCGTGAGCAGGGCACCGCCCACCCACCCAAATCGTCATCGCATTTGCAACGGTGTCATGACTCATCACCCCCACCCCTGCTCTCTCCAGGCAGCTGATGTGTAGCCAAAACATGACACCTCGCACTTTATTCAACCAAATTGTAGTAACGCGACACTTTACATTCTCAGTAAAGATAACGCCGTTGCAACGATGGGAAAAGTAATTAATTAGATTACTCCGTTACTGAAAAATAAACTCCGTTAGTAACGCCGTTATACTTAAACGCCGTTACTCCCAACACTGGTCGCATGTGTGATCATCTCAATTAATATCTCAAGTAATATTTAAATATAGATAAATATATTTATAAATAATAGATCGATGTTTTAATAAAAAGATGTGTATAATCAGGGATGGGCAGTATTTATGATACATGTATTTCAAATACGTATTTCAAATACAAAATAGTATTTTGTAATTTGTATTTGATAGGGTTGATGAAAATGGCTTTGTATTTTTTATCAAAATACTTCAGTGTTTTGTATTTTTAAAATACTGTAAAATACTTTGTAAGAAGTTTACATGATGGCATCATAAAATTGCGGCATCTCATTGGTGCCTACTAAGTAGTTTGCAGAGACTTGTTGAGATCAGAACAGAAAATTGATCCATATGGAAGAAGGTGGTCAAGGTAAGAAACATGCAGGCTGACATCCATCAATTTTTTGCATAAATTGCTGTTTGTTTTGCTAGCCTAGGCTAAATAGTTTACCAATTTACATAATGTTCTTGAAAACAATTATACAGAGCAGCAGCCCCCTATATTTATGTTTAACAATCAAATGATTAATTAGTTATAAAAAAGTTGCTATGAATACAGGTGCCATCAGTTGTCTTCTTTTAAATTACTTGTTGTCATTGAGTCAGTGTTGCTGATAGGGTTGCCACCTATGTCTGATAAAAAACCTGGACATATCGATGACCTGACCGACTGCTTTGCTCACAAGTGAAAATGTCCATTAGACATTATTTAAAGAAATAAGTAGAGGGATGACCTGATTAGATTTGCATTTAGCATACCTTAGCCACATCTATAGCCACTTTTATTTAGTGTGTCTCAATCAGACATTGGAATAACAAAATCATACATAAATAGGCCTTAGCTTACCTAGTCTTCCAACTATACTTGGTGTTTCCCTTTGCTGCAGCTATCAGTGGTTTCTGTTCTTCAATGAATGTCTTGAATTCAGTGCATGACAATTTGAAATTCAATCTGACCTGAAGCTCAGACTTCACCATTGCAACTGACAATCTGTTTCTTTTATCGGACCAAACATCCTCCATATGACTGAACACTTTTTCTGCATAGGCATTACTGATTGGTATGGAAAAAACAAAAGCAACTACTTCCAACAGCTCGGTGGATTCAGTTACCTTGCTAAAAAAATAGGCCCACTTTCTGTCTGTGGTAAGGTCTGTTGGAATGGTGTGTAAGACCTCATTCAGAATGACTACATCACCATACAGCTTGTCGTCTTCAACATCCAGGGCCAGTTTTTCCACTAAAACTTCCAACTCTGACCACTGGAGTGATTGTGTGTGCAAGAACCTGGTCATTGAAGTCAAATTTATCGGTAACACTTTACAATAACAGTACATGAATAACCATGAACTAATACCTAAATTAATAGTTACTTCAACATGAACTCATGATTAGTTAAGATATGAACTAATGAAGAGTGATCCTTAACTACGACAGGAGTCATAAGGATTCATGCATGAAAACAGCAGCCTTAACTACGCGTTAATACATGTTTGATAATTAATGCATTAATTAACATTTAGGGGTAAACTAAATAAATCAGCCTCCATAAGAGTAAACAAGAAGTACTCTGAATTTGAATTAAACGTGATTTAATACTGTCATAATTTACACTGTAATATCATAATCTGCCATCTGCAGCTTTGTGACAAATAATTGCAACGGCACATGATTATTTAGCCATTAATTGCATAGATCTGTCTAATCAAATGTGGAAAATAGACTAACTACCACTAATAAATTTAATTTGATCTAAACTGTTTTCTGATTTTTATAGTTCATTTACATTTAGTCATAGCTAAATAGTCATAGGCCTAGTTTATTCCCGGAACTAACGTATGTAAGGTTTGTTTCTGGCGGCACACTCATTAGTGGCGCACGCTAGGTGTTCTCTTGGCGCGTTTGTTGTGTTGCTGGCATTTTAAACTAATAAATATTGACTGCTTTGGTAAGCCGAATTAATAATTAAAGACATATTTACATGTATGTTTTATTGGGGTTTTCAGGAGGTTATGTGCAGTTATTAACTGTATTTGTATTTTTGTCGTTTAAATGTATATGCTTTGATTAGCATTAGCTTGTGGACGCGTGCTATTTTACATGTAAATGTGCCTTATGTGTGTCTTTACAGGTATGTTTATGGCTTGCTTTCAAGTCCATATATGTTTAATTATATAAATAAAAATAAAATACAAATACTTTTTATTTTAGTTTTTTTGTACCGGGGTGTAAAGGATTAAGGATGGCACTCTATAGTGTTTATTCATATATTAGTTAATGATGTGTGATATGTGCATCATGTCATGACTTTACTTGAGGGGGCACAATCATAATTAACTCATTATTAACTAAGCATATACTAACATCAACTAATGGTTTGTTAATGTATACTTATATCATGACTTTACTTGAGGGGGCACAATCATAATTAATTCACTGTTAACTACTTACTAAATTCAGCTCATGATTATCATTAACTTACTTTCAAATGCACTTGTACTAACACAACTATATAAGTATTCAGCCCAGTTAAGTGATGTTGTGTGACTTTTCAAAAAGTCAGAGAATGGAGGTACAGTATGATCACGGCCTGCGTCTGGATGGAGAGTGAACTTCTGAATCATCACAGAGTAAACGTCAATCACAGTAGCACTGTCACTCTCGAGCACCCTAATAGATGAATCAAATTCTTGCATCACATTGTGCATGAATGCAAGGATACATTCAGCTACAGTACAGTCTACATTTTCTGCATCACTTGCACCACACACGAATGTCCAGATGATACTTGGGCAGTCCTCCTTTCCCAGGGATACAAAATAAGACTTTAAAGCTGGCCAACACTCTAAAATCCTCTGTATCGCTGGCAGCAAAGACAGACAGCGTGTGGGAACATGCCTCAGAATCTCCCTGTATTTTGTATTAGAAAATTCACAGAAGTCCTTAAGCAATTCCACTTTTTTAACAGAACAACTGATTTCACTATACACCTTCAGCACAAAGGCCTCCAGCACTAAAGACAGGATTAGCTGCTTTGACAGTGTTGTTTATGATGTGAAACTTGCAATTGCCCTTCACAATTTGTGGGTTAGCTTCTCTGAGTTTCTGAGTTGTGCCGACCATAATTAACTGATGCGTTATCTGCACCATAGGTACTGATCTGGTCGACTGAAAGTCCATTGTTCTCAGTAATAGACACTGTTTGAATATGGCTTCACTAGATTCGTTGGAGTCGTCGTAAAAGTCTAACAATCCATACTTTACACCCTCAGATGCACAGAAATACTGGACTGTGTAGGGAAGCAATTTTGTGTGCCCAGAATTGGATGCATCAGAACATACTGCAAAATAGTGTGCTTTCTGCAACTCTGCTGCTAATCTTTGCTGACTAAATGGTGCCAACACATTTTCCACCAAGGCCTCACTTTTAGTTCTGCCACAAGACATTTTAGTTGCAATATCAGAGTCACTGAATATTTTTGCACTGACCTTGTTCCCACAGTCATTTGACAGGTAGCTATGGCCATGTCGCTCACCGTGATAGGTAGCTGTTAATACGGCGACAGTAATTTTGTCCTCTGAGATTTTTGTAATCATGAATGATGAAATTGCCTTTGTCTGGTTACTTGAACGCGACTCTGATGTTTCTTAGTTTTAGCATGGTCATCCAAAGCAGTTTTGCCTTCATGTTTAACCAGAATTTTAACTGAGCATACGGAGCAAGTAGCATATAGTGGATCGCCTGGTGTTTGCTTTAGCCATGTGGAGTAATTGTCATTTTTCATCCAGTCATTATTAAAGTAGGTCGAACATTTCATTTTCTTTTTTACTGGCCTGTCAGTCTTTGTTGACACACTGTCATCTTCGTCCTCCGTCTCGCCACCCATGTTAACATTAACAACAAACGATGTTGACGTCGTACAATCTTCTTCACTGCTTCAATTTGCTGCCTGTAGTAACTGGCTAGCTGCCAAGACAGATGCGCTAGATGACGTAGCCCAGGGGTACTCAACAGGCGGCCCGCGGGCCGCATCCGGCCCGTCAGCATTAAATTTGTGGCCCGCATCATGCTACATATAAATTTATTTTTATTATAATTTGCGTTCAAAATTAGCGTGAATATTACTTGTTTTTTTTTTTTGTTTGTTTTTTTACATGTACACTAGGGTAGGCGTACAGTGTGCGTGACGCTGTAATCATCAGCAGAGAACGCGTATAGTGTACGCGCGCAGGCGCAGCACAGTTTTTCTAACCGCAAAGAACAATATAAACTGAAGGCACTTTGCACGCGCGCATTGAATATTTTTTGCACTAATTTAGTTTGTCCACAAGGTGTCAGAACTGAAACGGGCTGTTGTTTCAGTCTGAAAAGAAACAGAGAAGACTGAACAAGAGTAACAAAAAACACAATAGCCGACCGTGTTGAAGAGCGCTCGTTTGAGGGGATTAAAAGATACCAGCAACTCTAATTTTAAACAAGTACAAAGACATTTTATTGTAACTATTTGAGCGAAAAAGACTAGACAAGCATGAATCTCTCTAGTGCGCATGTGTCGAGCACTTGAGCTTGTGAACGCCATCAAAGGCTCGAGACTGTGCGCGCAAGTAAAAAAACAAAGTAACCTTATTTTTCCATGATAAAATGCATTTGACATTCCTCAAACTTTGCAGTGTGTAAGTTTCCGAGCAGCATGAAAAACAAACCTTTTCTTTATGCATTTGTACATTAAGAATACAGCAAGACAAGCTATTAATCCTTTTTTAAATGCCATTTATCATGTTCAGTGACACTTTAAGTCACTGAGTATGGTGACATCACTGAGTATGGTGGTAATAGTATGTTGACACCATACTATTAAGACTTAGCTAGATAATAAACTGCACTTTTAGTAAATAAACAGTAAAACTACAAATATATTAAATATTAAGTAGGTCTAAAAAAAGTCTTACGATCCAAGTTATAATTTGCGGCCCTTCACATTTCATTTGGTCAAAATGCGGCCCTCTTGGCCTCTGAACTTGAGTACCCCTGACGTAGCCTATGTCACGTCACACAACACACCCATCCCAGAGCCAATGATAGCGCATTCTACACACAAGAGACACCCTATGAGAGACACCGACCACTCTGTGCACAATGCATAGGCTATTTCAAGTGAGAAAATAGTAAATTGAACATACATATTCACGTAGCCTTTCGAAAACCGGGACATTCAGTGTCCCGGGAGAGTGGATAAATTTCCCGGGACAGGTTATTAAAAAGAAGGACAATCCCGGTAAAACCGGGACAGGTGGCAACCCTAGTTGCTGATGCAAAGTATGCCCTTCATTACCAAACATCAAATAACTAAATTAGGATACAATTATGAGTCATTTGCAAACATTAAACTGTTGGTTACTTTAAAACTAACCTTCATCTAGGTAGGAGATCACAGTGATATGTTAATATTTGATCTGTTAAAGCCACAATATGTAAATTTTCACCCTAGAGGTCACTTATTCAAAACAAAGGCATAGCTTGATGACGCCTTGATTTCACGGAATCATAGGAGGTGTTGTCTTCACGTCTACAGCCGGTGGAAAAGAATCGGGGCGAGAGTATCATGGATGAGATTATTAATGTTGCTGTAGTTTGAAGCAGAGCAGGGCCGAGTGCTGTGAGAGCTGAATGAGACCGCTGGAGCGATTGCTAATGAGAGACAAGTGCGACACACACCTCGAGAGCAGTGAGACTTTTATATTATGCCACAGTCGCTGCTTCCACTTCTTCCGGTCAAGCGTATGTAGGGTAACGCTGCACTGTTTATCATATTAGATACATTTGAGTGTTGAAAGTTGTTATAGTGCTACTCCTTGCTTTCGCTCGACGGCTGTTGCACACTGCAGTAAGTTAGATTGATAGTAGTCATGGTAAAACATGGTACTCACTGTAAATCAAGAAAACAAGATTCAAACAAAAAGACTTAATGTGTTGAGCTATATAATATGTATCCAAACAGTTGCTCATCTGTCTAATAAAACAAATAATAAACGAAAGTGTCTTTGATGTTTCCATGGTTTCGACAAACGGAAATCGAGGGTAATGATGTCATTGATAGGCAACACACAGACGCAGTCTGTGTCCTGGTTAAATTTTTTTTATTTCTCTGGATTTAGAATTTCTTGGAAACGTGGGATAATGTAAGTACACAAGACAACAAAAATATAACATTGTTTTAGTGGTTTTTGAATATTTTAATCTAAAAATCCTACATATTTGTGCCTTTAACTGGTTAATTTCATGCTCCCTTGTAAAAGTATTTTGTAGTATTTTTAAAATACACAAATTCAGTAGTTTATTTTGATACATGGTGTGGCTGCTGTATTTTGTAGTTTATTTTGATACACTTAAAATTAAGGTATTTGGTATTTTATTTTAAAATACATTTTGATGTATTTTTGCCCAAACCTGTGTATAATTATTTTGTACACTAAAGAGATATTTTAGTCTAATATATGTTGTACATTGTGTAATGAATGTAGCGGTTATTAATCAATTTATGGATGAAATATGAATATAATAATTCATAAGGTTATGAATAAATTATGATTCATATATCGACCCAACGGGGAATTAAACATATATTGTGAATCAATTACAACGAATTATAATCAATTACATATATGATTAGTTCTGGTTTAATAATTATTTAGAGAAACTGTTCGTTTGTCCAGCAACTAAGTCCCTCACAGAATATTATAAACAGAGTTATTCTCTGGCCATGAAAATAACTTGCTATTATAGCATCAAAGCATAAAGCGATCGAAAAACGTTAAAGTGACTTGGTTTTCAGCTGAAAGAACAAACAGAGCAATCGAGCGTGAATAACGTTTTAATATATGCAAACTACGGATACAGAGGTTATACATCTAAATATATATACAAGAATATACACACCTATGTACAAGAGTGGAAGTAGAGAAGGAAAGAGAGAAGGCAAGTAGCAAACTCACAACCAGTCCTAAGCCAGCACGGAAATCAGTTTCATCATCTTAGATTGAGAAACGGCAGTATACTTGCATTGGTTGTGTGTGTCGAATTTCAGGTTAGCGCTGGTGCAGTTCGTTGGCTTCCTCCGTTCCGCGGGAAGGTTTGAACTGAGGACTTGAGAGTGAGTTTCGCTGGAAGATGGCGGTCCCGAAGCTGAGCGCGATGGCAGCGCGTGGTCACCGGAGATGTCCGGGAAAAACGTGCACGAGATGCTCGTGAGACAATCGGGAGAACACACACAAGAAATTGTGCGTCTTTGCTTTTATGACAGATAAGCCGACACACCTCCTTGAGGTGGGGTAGCCAATAACATGGGTGCAAAGTTGGCGGGAAAGCTTTCCCTTTGTTTGGCCTCACAACTTAATCTGCATGATTTATGACTATCAGATCAGATCTCCAAATGGAGTGCGTTCTTCACAGTATCATTAAACACATAGAAAAATGCATTTGTCAGCTGTGTGACATATCTCAGTGAATTGGTCGTGTCCAGAGCTTTACGGAGAGATCAAACTCGGTACATCAGAAATGCCTATAAAAGAAGTTATGGTTTACAGACAGAATTCTATCATTAAAATGCACACTAGCACAAATTTAAACACTAGGAAACATGCATACGCTTCAAAATACAGGATGGGTATATGTTGGCATAATTGTATCTTACATATACAGTCATCTATGGTATCTATGGTAAAAAATCGTTTTGTGTGGAAAATCCTTATCTAACATCAAAAATCAACACAACGCAGAGGAACAACCGCTACATACACACATATTGATAGTTAGGACTCAAATAATTAACCACCCCTCTGCCACACACACACACACGTTTTGTTTTTACAAATACCATCTGTTTATTTGATGATTACATGGAATGCCAGAGAAATTGAGTCACTGAAAAACCTTATTTGTCACTGTTTATAATTAATTAGAAATGTCATATAAACATGTAATTGGGATATATCATTTACGCTGGACACGCAAAACATTTGTGAATTTAAATTTCCTAATCCATAATATCATATATCACTGTTCATGTGAAGATAGAATGAGATCAATTGTATTGTTTTATTGCAAGATTATACCTCTATATTATATACTGTGCAATGCAATCTTCTGATGAGTTTGATGATCACAGAATTAAAGCATTTCAGGAGATACAACATCCACCTGAACATTGTGCATTCTTCTCCTGAATGGCCTTCATCTGTTATCTCTGTTGCTGCCTCATCATAGCCATAGTCTGCTCATGTCTCCTGTTTGTGTTCTCTAACATCTCTGCAAACTCTCTAGCTCTATTACGCTGAGCTTCAGTACTCTGTTTCTTGAACTCTTCCATCTCCTGTCTCATCATATCAGCTTTCTCCTTAAAGCCCTTCTGCAACAGATCAGCCTGCTCCCTCAGTTTACTCTTCATGGCACGATCAGCCTCCTCTCTCTGGAGCCTCAGCTCCTCTTTCATCTTCACCTCCATCTGTCTCATCCTCTCTTCATTACTCTGTTTCTCTGCTTTCATCACCTCTTCGAGTTGTCGCAGCTTCTCCTCTCTAGCTTTGATTTCCTGCTGCAGGAGGGCTGCTTTCTCTCTTTCCTCTGGTCAAAGACAAAAAGAGAAAGGAAACAGATGCTTTATAGAGACTTAAACCATGAGATTAACAGTCTATTTTGCTGTAAGATAGATAAATATTAATTTTATATATAATTCTTTAAGGAAATACACTTCTGTGAATGCTTATAAACATACTAATATGAAGAACCCACCCTTCCTTCCATTATCAAATTCCAATATTTTACTAAAAAACTTTAATTTTCATCTAAGTCATCATATTGAATGTTACATTTGTTAATGTAGTTCTGGCCTTATATGAATTAGAACTGAATTAGAACCATTATAATGGAGTCAGAAGAGTTTAAAGTACTGATCTTGATCACATTGATCTTGATTCATAATGATAATGGCATACACAGCCACCCTGGGCTGCAATTGCTGTTGCAGGGTGCAATTCTTGGACCCTTGAAACAGCTTG
Source organism: Ancherythroculter nigrocauda (assembly GCA_036281575.1). Classification (NCBI taxonomy): domain Eukaryota; kingdom Metazoa; phylum Chordata; class Actinopteri; order Cypriniformes; family Xenocyprididae; genus Ancherythroculter; species Ancherythroculter nigrocauda. Next base: position 275,554 of record VTFQ01000613.1, on the reverse strand, counting down.
TACCAAACTAGTTTAGCTGTTACATCATTTCACGAGTTCACACTTACAAATAAGTCAGGTAAATAAATTGGTAAACGTATTTGGCGTGCTGTCCGGGGAGAGGGCTCCGAGCTCGGTAATCGGCCCGAACACAGAGTACCCCCCCCCCTTTTTTTTTTTTTTGTTATATGAAGTAACCCAGAGAGTGTGAGGAGACGGGGTGGTGGAGGGATTCTGGAAACTGTCGAGGATCCTTGGGTGAGTTTTGACTGTGATTATATACAGGCCTGAACTCATGCTGATTGGGTAGATACGTTGATTACAGATTGTTGACAGCTGGATGAGATGACGTAATCATTAAGATGACGTAATGATTGGGTAGGTTATTTGACTTGTTCCTCCTGAACTACGTTAATGAAACATAATTTCACGAGTTCACACTTACAAATAAGTCAGGTAAATAAATTGGTAAACGTATTTGGTGTGCTGTCCGGGGAGAGGGCTCCGAGCTCGGTAATCGGCCCGAACACAGAGTACCCCCCAAAAAGCAAGAGTTAACTACGGACAGCAGCCGGGAACTGAAACTGACCCCCCCAAAAAATATGGAAATAAGGCTGATGTCTGCAAGGAGAAAGCTGTCTGCGTGATCGGGAAGGTTCTATCTGACGGGAGTTCAATACTCACAGCGAACCGATGAATAACCTCTTCGACCGGTAAACTACGATAAGGTTTAAATGTTTTGGCTGGTGGCGCCTGCAGCATCCGACGGGAGTTCAATACTCGCAGCAATCGGACGGTTAACCCCTGCTGATGGTGGGTGGATGTTTAGAAATTTTTGATTGGGGCTCTTGCGGCATCCGACGGGAGTTCAATACTCACTGCGATTGGACGGTTAACCCCTGCTGATGGTGGGTGGACGTTTAGAATTTTTTGGATTGGGGCTCTTGCGGCATCCGACGGGAGTTCAATACTCACTGCGATCGGACGGTTAACCCCTGCTGTTGGTGGGTGGATGTTTAGAAATTTTAGATTGGGGCTCTTGCGGCATCCGACGGGAGTTCAATACTCACTGCGATCGGACGGTTAACCCCTGCTGATGGTGGGTGGACGTTTAGTAATTTTAGATTGGGGGCTTTTGCGGTGTCCGACGGGAGTTCAATACTCACTGCGATCGGACGGGTAAGCCCCCGCTGACCGTGGGGGGGACGTTTAGTAGTGTTAGATTGGGGCTTTTGCGGTGTCCGACGGGAGTTCAATACTCGCTGCGATCGGACGGGTAAGCCCCACGAGAAGGTTTTAGTGAGTTGGTTTAACTGATGAGGGTTTGGTGTGCTTTTTTGATGTGGAAGCGGTTAGATCTGATGTAGCTTTTGAAGGCTTCGGATGACCAACGACCGAGAGCTTGAATCTGTTGCTGGGAGAGACCTTTTTGGGCAGCTGTGGTCGCCGCTCCTATGCGAAAAGAGTGGCTTGAAAAGTGTTCCGCTGGGATGCCAGATTGGATCAAGATCAATTTGAGATGTTTTTGAAACCAAAAACGTGTGACTGGGTGGTTTAAATAATCTGTAAAGAGTGGATCTGAAGGGGATTTGGTTTGTGAATTCTTGAAATGGAGGTAGGACTGGAGGGTTTGGTATGGTTGTATGGGTGATTGGAGGTTGAAGATGTAAATGAAATGGCCTTTTTTGGTCTGGTCAGTTTTACTCTGTTTGATAAAGTAGGAGAAGGTTTCATTGTCTAACAAGCATAGATCTGAAATGGTGGGGTGAATTTTAGGATTAAAATTGGAGGTAATGGCGAGTTCAGAGCATCTGAGGAAAACGAAAAAAGCCAAAATGAACATGGCATCCAAAGTGCGAGCGGTGTTAATAGAATGGTATCCTAGACGGAGAGTACGGATACATCTGGTGAGTAAGTCTAATGTTAGAGGTTGTCTAACATCTGGGCGGGTAGGATGGGTTTTTTGGATGCCTTTAAGCAGTGATGTCTGCGAGTTTGTTATTTCACGGGAGGGTGAGCCGAAAATTAATTTGTGAAAAAACTGGATTCCACTTAAATAGCCTTTAATGGAACCAACCTGGAGGCTCTTGGCTGTGTTGAGGTAAGAGATGAAAGACGTAATGGTGAGCAGAGAGAAATCTGGGAACGGCAAGTTAAAAATTAGATGAAAAGTTTTAAAACATCTCCAAGCTGTTAAATATGATTGGAGGGTTCGTGGGGAAAAAGCTTCAAAGATCGAATTGAGAGAAGCGTCAAGCAGTGGTCTCATAGAGTGGTTTATGGGAAGATTAATTCTGAATAGTGAGGTACTGGCGTCGGGTTGGGGTCCGCTTCTGGAGCCAGCTGTCTGAATTTCTGGAAAGCAAAGCGTGAGAGAGAGTCAGCAATTTCATTTTTTGACCCGGGTACGTGCTTAGCTGTTATGATAAATTGATCGCAAGCTGCTATCCAAATAAGGCGTCTTAGGAGTGGCATCATAGCTGGTGCATGCGAGCGGGTTTTATTAATGCAATGCACCGTTGCTTCATTGTCGCAGTAGACGATTATGTTGTTTGTGGACCATTCTTTCCCCCATAGAAAAGCTGCGACGACGAGAGGATAAAGTTCAAACAACGCTGAAGAGGCTGGGAAATGCGTCGCATCTAAGAGCTGAGGTGGCCAAGTAGATGCGAACCAACAGCCTTGATAAAATCCCCAAAGCCAATGGAGGGAGCTGCGTCGGTGTAGAGCTGAATATCGATTGGAAGGGACACCAACGTATTATAGAAAAAAGATAATCCGTTCCACTGTTTAAGGAAGGTTATCCATAATTTTAGTTCGTCACGGCATGGATTAGTTAGGGAGATATGGTCTTCTAACGCAGCGACGGAGGATGCGAGAGAGAGAAGATGCGAGATGAAAGGGCGGCCTTGCGGGATTATACGCATAGCGAAGTTTAGGTGGCCGAGCAGAGACAGAAGTTCGCGCTTTGAGCAACTTCGGCTGTCTAGCAACGTGGAAGAGACCAGAATTATTCTGTCGATTTTCTCTTTCGGTAGAGAGGCCTGGAATTTGACGGTGTCCAGATTGATGCCCAGGAATTCGATGGACGTGGCTGGGCCACTGGTTTTGTCCTGGGCGATCGGAACTCCCAGCTTGGAAAAAACCTTTTGGACTGTAGTGAGATGCGCTGCTGGGATGGCATCAGGAGGCGAAATTATTAAGAAGTCGTCGAGCAGGTTGCGTAGTTGTTGGAAAGAATCCAGCAAATTGCTTCTGACAGCATGTCAAAAATCTTGGGGCTGCTTTTGCAGCCGAAGGTTAGGCGGACGGCGAAGTAATATTTTTCATGCCAACGGACACCAAATAAATGCCAGGAGTCTGGGTGGATGGGCATCACTTTAAATGCTGAAGTAATGTCGACTTTGGCGAGCCAAGAACCACGACCGGCGTTTTTGATTAACAGTATTGCTTGGTCAATATCGTGGTACTGAAGAGAAAATTCTTCGAGTGAAATGAGGCTGTTTATGCTTGGAAACGGAGAATTGTGCGGGGCTGAGAGGTCGATTATTAAACGTTTTTTACCGGAGAATTTCCTTGTAGCCACTCCAATAGGGCTGATGCGAAAGTGTTCGAAAGGAGGAATATCAAAAGGTCCGATCATGAAGCCAGAATTAACTTCCTTATTGATCAATTCGTCCACTGTGTCGGGTTCTGTAAGAGCAGATTGAAGATTATCACAAATCATATTTTGTGAGGGAATGCTTTCTAGACCTGGTTCAAAACCATGTTCGAGACCAGACAGCAAATATTTGGTAAATTCGGGATCGGGGTGCTGAGACAATTCAGATGACAGACGTAAAATATTCACAGGAGTCGACAAGTAATTTTTGGAATTTTTATTGGTAGATTTTTGTACAGGGCATACAGTGCGGGCGTGGGCGCCGCCACAGTAATTGCAAATATGCAAAAAACGACAGCGATTTCTTAGGCAGCCGCCTGTATTGAAGTGGTTGCAGACCTGACGTCTGGAGGAAAAAGCTGCGCCTCTTCCGAATGAGTCGGAGTTTGTAGCTGGCCGTGGAACGTAACTCGTTGATTTCTCTTGGTTGGGGACTGGAATAGGAGGAATTGACGGGTTTACTTGGGGACAAGTCGTAGTGGAATGGGCGAGCGACCTACAGACTGCGCAGGAAATATTTCGAACGCCCAGGAAGATTTTATTGTGGAGATCAGTGTCCAGCGCACCCCAGTAGGGGCACTGATTCCACTGAGCGATACGAACGGCGCATTTTGCTGAAAACAGCTTGTGGTAAGTGTAAAAATGAGATCCCCCATAGGATAACGCGAGCTCTGCCACTATCGCGAGATAGTCATTCAGCTCGCGTCTCCTATGGGGGAAAACAGCACAAATGATTTCGGTGAATCTACTGAATGCGATGCAAAATTCAGAAAATGAAAGGATTCGGGATGAGGAATTATTTGGATTTTTTAAAGTGACTGAAAAGTCACCACAATCAATCTGGCGATTAGAATCAGATGGGGGTAGCAGGGAAAGGAGTGATGATAGATCGATGTCTGCACCTGATAGAATCTGCGCTCTGATATTGCCGGCGACAGGGGGCGGTTCCAAAGCGATGGCGTTTGGAGGAATGGGCATCGGTGTAGCTGTGAACAAAGAAAATTGTGATTTTGCCTGAGGGAGAATGTTTTGAGGGAGAAAATCCGGGGCCGACACTGAAAACGGAGGCAGCCTCGCGCTTGAGATGGCACCTGGACCTTGGGAAGCGACGGGGAAGGAGAGAGAAGGTTGAGGTAAAGAATAAAGCGGCTGGGCCTGTGCCGCTAACGGAGGCATCCTCACGCTAGGGGCTGCTGTAGGCCACAGCTGGGGAAAAGGGTTAGCGAGAGGGGAAGGAGAAGGAAAAGTTGTTCGGGCTCGCGATTCTTGCGGAGGCAACCTCACATCAGGAGCCGCAGGCCACGAACGTTGAGGAGAATTCGAGACAGTGAGCAGTACAGGTTGAGCCTGCCCCGCTAGCGGAGGCAGCCTCACGCTAGGGGGAAGACAACCACTCGTAGAGGCGGGTAATTCCGTACGGGGGGCGGTGCTGGAGAAACCCGCGGAAAGAGGCTGAGTAGAAGGAGGAGGGTGCGGCGTAGCAGCGGCGGAATCTGGGGCTCGGCCCAGGCTCGCTGAAGACCCGCTGCCCTTACCAGACGATCGGCGTTGAACTGGTCTTGCTGTAGAGGAAGACTGAGTTTGAGAGGTACGTGGTTTTTTACCTTTGCTGCTTGAAGTCGTTTTCTTAGAGGGAGAAAGGGGTTTAAAGGGAGCGCAAGTTGACTGCAGGCTTGAATATAAATTATATAACTCGGATTTATTCATCCGTCTCGAGAAATGGACATCCGCGCTGATCAGAGCTTGCCTTAATCCCAGCACTGTCCATTTCTCGATTGCAGGAATGGTTGGTTGAGCCATAGAGTAGGAGGAGGATGATGATGATGATGATGATGACGATGAGGAAGAAGGTGTGTGTCTCACCGGTGGAGGAGAGGGCTGGTCTAGCCGCCTTGGACTATGGATAGTGGAGCGGATAGGCTGACGGCCGCGCAATGGAGTCGGAGACTCAGCGACGGCACCTGGCGGCGCATGGCTGCTCCTTGGGATGGTGCGGTTCGGCTAAAGAGTCGCTAGAGATCCTTGGGTGAGTTTTGACTGTGATTATATACAGGCCTGAACTCATGCTGATTGGGTAGATACGTTGATTACAGATTGTTGACAGCTGGATGAGATGACGTAATCATTAAGATGACGTAATGATTGGGTAGGTTATTTGACTTGTTCCTCCTGAACTACGTTAATGAAACATAATTTTTTCCTTGTCTCTGAGTTCTTCAGTGTCCAACTGCAGTGTTGCCAATTTAGCGAATTTGTTGCTAGATTTAGCGACTTTTCAGGCCCTTTTAGCGCCGGTACTGCAAGCGCGAGGTCTTGCTTTCCCACTATATTCACACCTCTCTCTGCGTCTACTGTTTTCAGTGAGTGGCTGAGAGGAGCAGCAGCACATTCCATTGATCGCACGGCATCTGACGTGAATGAGCGATCTACACATGAGCGCAGTGTTGCCATGGAGTTATCACTGCTTCTCCTTTGTTTTATATTTAAAGAATTTAATTTGATTGTTTTGATTTCCATTCTTCTCGTGTGCTTATCAATTATACTCACTATATCACAGAGCTTAAGTTCATCCAGTTTCCGAACTCTCTGAATTAAGATAATTTAGACAAAAAAATGTAGTCGTTCACTATATGATACATGTTCTGTTTTCTGACAAAAAAATATATATATAGGAAATGAGAACATCTTTATTGGACATTCGGCTATATTATAGCTATTTTATCAAAATACAATATGTGAGCATGGATTAGGAGAGAAAAAACATTTTGGGCAGGCAGAATGCAAGTACGAAGTGATGCAACTTTTGGGCAGGCTTTAGCTACTTTGTTTTGAAAACAGCTGGAAACACTGTCCAGCAGTACTCTCACAAGTACCTAAATCTTTGAGCACCTCTTATACAAGCAACCTGGTAAGAATATACAAACAGGGAAATTGGGATTTAAAGGCTTAAGACTCTCACGCTTAATCTCTTTTTCCTTCTCAGTCAGTTTTTTGTCAGCCTGCAGAATAGCTTCTGAATCCACAGTCTTCTGCTTCAGAAACTCCTTTAGGACCTCTTCAGCCTATTGACATACAGAAAAAAATGGATAATTGTGATGACATCATATTTCTGTAATGTATAGTATGGGCATAGAGGTTCATAGAAGTGTAATATGGGCGAAACCTTGACTTCTTTATTGGCCTGGCTTTTATAATTCTTCTCAATGTCCATCAGATCATTACAGAAGAGATCATAGCCACCAGGTTTGGTATAGAAACCCTGCTTGAGATTTTCCGTCATTCTTGCAGAGAGGGATGACAAGAGTTCTTCACATCGTCTCTTTGAAGCTTGCTCGTTTTGGCGCAGGTATCCATCAAAGAGTTTATTAATGTTTTCCTAAAAACATGCAAGTAACAGTTCTCAGATTTATAATGCATGAGAAGAGATTTCATCTATGCACGCTCTGACATATCTTCACTCTGAACCCCAGGCAAAATAATCACACTGATTATTGGGTTTGCAGTATGTATTCAGAAACAAAAAAGGGCCAAAAGAGAGATTAATTTTTCAGTTGGTTGCCCAGTGTTACTGAGTCATCATCCTAAATGAACTGAAACTAGAAATCTGTGAACCGATCCAGCCTACCTCTAGAGATTTCAAGTACTTCCCATCAGTGTCCCTGAAGGAACGCTTCGTGAAGGCTTGTGTCGCCATGTTGCTGAGATGTTGGTGTTCTGAGGACACATCGTTCAGTTCCAGAGGGAAGGAGCCTTTCAGCTTCTCCATTCCACTCTGGTAAACCTCAAGCCCCTCCTTCACTGCAGCCTCATTCTCAATCATTGCCATAGCAATCACAGCATTCTCCAGACACGGCACAGCCCCACTGGAGATGGTGTCCACGTATGTTTTCACCAAGTTACCCAGAACTTCAGAGAAGGAAAGAAGTTAAAATGATACAGAAAAGGTATTGAACAACGGTCTTCTGTAAGTTCATGCAAACTCTTCAGATTTAATTTTGAATCACCTCTGCCAGTGACTGTGATTCCATCTTTCAGCTTCTTCACATGGCTCTTGTTAAAGACAAACTTGCAGAATCGATCTGTGACCTCCAGGAAGTCACAGGAAAGTTCAGAAGGATCCAAACTCTCCAAATGAGACAATTTCTCTGGGGCGGCTGGAAATGGGAAAGTGAAGCATGTTCTGGAAGGGAAGAATTTTTTGATGCACTCCCTGGGAAAGTTGTACGCCACCACTTTTTTTGATGTGCCTAAAACAAATGAGCACATGCTGTAGATCCTCTCAGTTCAAATATTATTAAACCCATATGTATTACCTCAATAAACTATGAATTTTATGAGTAATACAAAAGATCTATTGACCAACCTGTTGACAAAAACTAATTACACAAAAAGTGATAGTGATGAGGACTCTTAAAATATTTTTTTATTATTATTAAATTACCAGGTTTCAGCTTTAAAGCAAACTCTAGGTACTCATTCTCTGTTGCATCTTTGCCATCGATCTTTCGCTCAAGAGTGAAGTCCCTCACAGCCCAGATGAAACTAGGGAAGAACTTCACAAACTCGCTTGAATCGTCGGCTTCATCTGATTTGACCTTGATGCACTCTGTTAGTTCAGTCACATATCTGACAGCTTGTTCAGGCATGTCAACTGACTGTCAAACAACAACACATGATGCATTGTCTAACAAAACAAATGTGTCTTTCCATGAAGTACCAAGCAAATGATCAAGACTAGTGATAAATACTTTTCAGTATCACCAAGCCTAGCTATAAAGGAAGCAGTTAGATATAATTATGTGGGTGTAGATGTCCCTTTTTTGTGCCTTTCTCAATAAGTAAATACATAAACCCAATGCATTCCCTCATGATAGACTGTACCTGCACAAGGTAATAAACATAGCACCTCACAAAAAGTGATGTCTCCTTGTATTGATGTATTTGCCCAAGTGAAAAAAGTACACTTCTATAATGTAATTGAAGTGCTCTATTTTTGTGCAAAAAATGTGTATATATATATATATATATATATATATATATATATATATATATATATATATATATATATATATATATATATATATATATATATATATATTTAGTTACCACTTGTAGTACACTATGGGTTCAAGTGTACTATAAGTGATATCTAATTTTTTTTTTTTAAATACAGAGATAGTATATTAAAAGCATGTTTTAGTTCATATTTCATGGTGTCTCAAAATAGCACAATTAAGTACACTTAGATGTTCTTAAGAAATACTAAAGAATTTTTTTAGTATGTTATGTACAAAATTAGCACACAAAAATCCGATCACATAAGTACATTATAGAAATGTACTGTTTTTTCACCTGGCTGTAATAATTTGAAAAACACTAAAAAAATCATCAGCTAAATGACCTGATAGGTATCTAGGTTGTTAGAAGGATACTGCAGTTCCTCTACAGCCTTGTTGTCAATCGTGCCTCGACTGTTGTAGACCAGAGTGCTGCTCAGTAACACAGCCAGACAGAAGATGTTGGTGTCATGCTTTGAGTCTCCCTGAGAAAGAGAAAGACAATCATGGAGATTAATCTCAAAGAAAGCTGCTCTTTTTAACAGCATTAAATCAGTGCAAAGTGCATGGTAGTTGGGAAAATGCACTCACTGCCTCTTATTTACAACAAACTAGCAAGCTTTCAAACACTAGCAAACCAACATGCTGAATGTGACATTCTATCTCAGGTGTGTCCAATCCTGCTTCTGGAGGGCCACTGTCTTGCCAAGTTTAGCTCCAACCCCAATTGAACACACTTGAACCAGCTAATCAAGGTCTTACTAGGCATACTAGAAACTTCCAGGCAGGTGTGTTGAGGCAAGTTGCAGCTAAACTCTAGGACCGAGTTTGGACATGCCTATCTGAATAAGGGTAGAACAGCTCTGAAAAGTGAGAGAGTTCTTATAAACTTGAAACTGCTTGTGACATATGATGTTACTTTCAGTAGTGTTTCAGTACTTTGTTTTTTATGTCACCTTGTCCACGTCTCCGAGTCCCTCAGTGTCCAGCAGCACCAGAGTGGTTCCTGCTTTAGTGGGGTGATCCACACACCACATCCAGATGCCCTTCGTCTTGGACTCAACAGTGCTGCCCAATGCAAACCCTGATAAAGCCACACACAAAAAAACAACACAATGACTTATATGCATGTAACTGCATGTTTCTTTTAAAGGGAGGGGGCATCACACACAGTTTCTGCCAATCTCATGTTAATCTTGAGTTCCTATAGAGTAGTAGTGCATCCTTCATATCTCCAAAAAGTCTTTAGTTTTATCATATTTATAAAAGATACATACGCTGTACCGAGTATTTCCAAAAACAGCTGAGCGCCTGGAGGGCTCAAACAGCCATGGAAAAACAAGAGATATTCCCCATTCATTTTAACCAACAAAAACGCGATTGCAACTATCACTTTCTATGGTCTTTTTAATGACAAATATCAAGAGCGCATCAATGTATTGCGTGAGAACAAAACTCTCAGCTCCACTTAACGCTGGAAACACACTTAATAGGTGACATTGTTGATTTCATGAAGTCCTGTGACCTGTGCAGCGCTGCCGACGACTTCCTTGCACTCTCGCTCTGGTCGACGTGCGTGCGCGCCCTTCCTGGAGAAGTAACTGTACAAGGAATTACAACCTTGTTGACATCACTCAGGCCGATACTCAAAAAAAAAAAAAAATCCCAAAGAGAACAAGAGTATTTTTGGCACAGAAATACACTGTCATTTGTCCAACTCGTGTTTTGAAACTAGCATGAGAATCCAACTCTTTTACAGTGTAAATAAGTCAGAATACATGAAATAGCATTATACCACAACCCCCAATTTGTGTTTATAAAGCATATACAGTTGTATTTTTTTTTTTTTTTAAATTACTGATCGTTTTATCATTTAAAGCCCTTTGAAGCTGCACTGAAACTGTAATTTTGACCTTCAACCGTTTGGAGGTCATTGAAGTCCACTATAAGGAGAATAATCCTGGAATGTTTTCATCAAAAACCTTAATTTCTTTTCGACTGAAGAAAGAAAGATGTGAACATCTTGGATGACATGGGGGTGAGTAAATTATCAGTAAAATTTTATTTGAAAGTGAACTAATCCTTTAAGCTTTTGGATGGTATCAGCGCTGCATGTGGGGGTCTAACCTTTTTGTTTTCCTGCGAGGCGATTCATCAGGTAGGACTTCCCGGTGCGGTAGAGACCCACCACGGCCACCACCACCACTGGCTGCTGGATCTGCTGCAGGATCTGTAGAGCTGACTGCTGCACACACAGCTTCCCATCTGACCCCGTGTCAATCAAGCACACTGGTTTGTCCATGATCACTGGAGAATACAGCTGTCCAACAGATACACACATTTAAAATACATACAGTAACTGCAGTGTACTAGAGGTAAAAAGATATGGTGTGTTGAGAAATATTCCAGTAATTCTACAGTAAACAATACAATAATTCCAATAATCAGCAGCTTTTCTTTTTTATGTTTGGGGAAGTTTTTTGAAAAACATGTTTCTCATGTCACCTTAACACACATATACGTGTGGATAGAGAAACAGACAAAACCCATAGACTATTCAGGCTTATACACATATATAGAAATTCTAATAAAACCCACATCTTTTGACACATAGCCTACAGACATCCACACTCACATAATGCACACATACACACATTCAGCACAAATTACACAAGAACACTGAATGAGACAGTGAAAAAAAAATCCTGTCAGCTTTGTTTGTGTCCAGCTACTATATCAGCCCAAATTCAAAATCCCCTGGGGCAGTATTCACAAAACATTTTATCTTACCACTATAAGAGTTCTCCCAAATAGCAGTAAAAAGTGTTTAGCTAAGAGTTTCCTCTTAAAACCTATTCACAAAGCTCCTGAGACAAACTTTTACTTAGGAATAGAGAGAAATCTTAAGCTAAGAGAAAGGGTGGGTGTGATGTCAGAATGATGTCAACATGCTTATTAAGTATGCCCACAGTGACTTGGGTAAAGTTGGTTTTATATTCGCACATTCGGACTTCTGATAAATTCAGACTTTCCAATAAATGTGCAATAAATTAATGTTTGCGAATTTTAGGCAGCGACATGATATTGACAATCAACGATTGTCAACTTACAACATTTTACACAGTTGATCAAAATAGGCAAGTATTGTTTTAATGGCATATTTACTTGTGAATGTCCACTGAATGTCCAGTGTAGTGTGATTAACAAGGCTATTGAATACGGATGTCCGAATGTGTGAATATAAAACCAACTTTACCCAAGTCCCACAGTGGTTGGCTGATATGGGTCTCTGTCAGTGATTTGACTATAGAAATATGTTGTGATATTCAAATAAAGACTTTTACATGTTAGCTAAGTGTCACTAATTAAACAAGTATATGTTTGGCTAATTGTCAGCCTCTTATATGTTTGCATCTTGGGAGATGGCAGAATTTAAGCAACAAATGATGTTTTATAAACAATTAGGGAAGAGCGCATTTTCAAATGGTCTATCTAATTAGCTATAGAGAAGGCATAGGCTGCATTTACACTGCAAGTCTTAATGCACAAATCTGATCTTTTGACCATAGGCCTCGATTTTTTGCCAGTGTGTTTACATTCACTTTAGATGCGATTGGTATCCGATATCTGTGTTTACATTACTTCCTGCCCCAAAATGATTGTCATTGATAGTTTTACATGCACATGGTAGACCCTCAGGTTTTGAATGGCTGTGCTATTAAAATTATTTAGGCCTATATATTTCATGTCGGGTGGCCATGATTACCTGTCAGAATGGATTTGGAAGTAACAGCTGTCAGTGTCATGGATGTATTGCAACGCTGGAAAATAAAGGTAATTTGCTTTTGATATTTTATACAGTTACCAGTTTTAGAACTAATTTTTTTAATGAGTTTGAGTAAGCAATGGAGAGCGTGCCCGCGAGCGAGAGAGAAACTACAGTGAAGCTTTTGGCTTATAAAAACAACAACACGGCGGTCTCTTTTAAATTAACCGGGCAAAAGTTGAAATTCAGCTGCTGAATGTAAGTGTGTGTGCGCAATTTCTTTCTAGAAAAATAGATATCGTTAGGCATATAAAGTTCCCACCTCAATAATAAAGCTGCGAATTTTTAGTGCTAGTGCATACAGGCACGTCTGCTTCACAACATTAAAGCTTCCTTTTAGTGAGCAAACGTATCGCCCTCGCCGTGTGATGGCTTGGAATTCCAATGGGAATCGGATGTACGTGTTTAGACGTAGGTCGCATGTCCACAGATCGGATATATATCGGATTTAAAACCACATTTGGAAGTGGCTCAGATCGGATGCGAAAAAAATCGGATCTCGTGTGGATATTTGTTTTTCTTTTCTTTTTTTTCTTGTGTGGATATTTTGTTTTTCTTGTGTGGATTCTGTTTTGTCTTTTGTCACATGTCCTCCTTTGTTCCGTTTTTCCCGCCATTATTTAGTTCCTTTGGTTACAGATTGATTGAGTTTCAGTTCAGGTGTGTCTTATTAATTATCTTGTAAAGCTCCCTTTGTTTGCCTTGTATATATTCCCTGTGTTCTCAGGCTACGTACACACGAAGCCGGAGCTTACCCTAAACCGATATTTTTTTTGCCTTGTCTCAAAAAATATCTGCGTCCACACGAAACCACTGAAACGACTCAAAACGATGTAGTATACATGCCCGACCATTATGTGGCGCTGTAATTCTGCCGCAGAAATGCACTTAAAGCAGCGAAGAAGACTTGGAACATGCGCATAAACCTCGCGCGCTGAATACAAACTTTAGCAAAGCTTAGAAATAACACTTTATTTTGGCTCAGTAGCTTCTGCAGCACGAACACAAGCATGTATAGTCTGCTATTGCTGTTGTTGGTGCTGTTTTGTGGTGTTAGCGCGTCTGACTAGGGTCGACACGTGGGGTGATGACATCATCGTTTCAGAAAATATACGGATTGCCCCGTACACACGATAACGCCAAGACGGCGTTTTCAAATTTTTCCACTCTGGGACCCGGTTTCAAAAAATACCGGTTTCACCTTTTGAAAATGCCGGATCCGTGTGGACGAAACGCCTATCTGATAAAAAATTTGTGCGGTTTCACTGAAACGCGTCTCTGTGTGGACGGGGCCTTACTCAGTCTTTGTTGGTTCTCGTTTATGGTGCATGTGATTATATCCTGTTTCATTCCCGGTTCCTGTGTATTTCATCATTAAAAGTCTACATTTCTGCAAATCTCCTCGTCGTGAGTGTTCATCCCATGTGGACCGTTACACTACTCTTATCTATTTTTATTTAGGTTTTTATCAAATTTTTTTAGGTTCTATCTAAATGATTTTATCAAATTTTTGGTCTATTTTTATCTTATTGTTGATCTCGCATCTATCCTTCTTAAAGAACAAACAGATCAAGTGTTTGTCATGTCATGCTTGTAAGTGACTTGATTGAAAAATAAATTACAAATTGGGTGAATAGTGTTTGCTGACCTATTTCTTTGTCTGTGCTGATTTGAGCATTTAAAAAAGGCTCATTCACACTGAACCATTACTGTAACACAATATATTTGTCACAGTTCCCGTCACTCCCGGACTCCATTTCCCATGATCCTCCCTGGTCCACACCTGCACTCACTTCCTCATCAACTCTCCTGCTGATCGCGGATTCCCTGCACCTGCACTTCATCTTCAGCACTCCCTTTTATATGGACTCACATTTCTGCACTCATTTGTCTGTCCTGGTGTTTGTTTAATGGCGTAGTTGTTCTGTTCACATGTTAAGTTTTGATGAATAAACCTGTTGTTGCTCTCTCCAAAGATCTGACAAGCTGTCAAAAGCTGACAAGTGATTACAGCAAAATGTGTGTGTGTATATATATATGTATATGTGTATGTATGTATGTATAATTAAACAATCCAAAAACACTGTGGTCTCATGAATGTCCAGTACACTATAGTTATTGATCCAGTGAAGTGGAACTAGAATTTGGGAAGATAAACACAGTTTGTGCTACCAATGCCAAATAAAATGCATGTACACATGAAAGAGTGACATACATGATCCTTTATTAAATGATAGGCTAAATCAAAACAAACTGCAATAATATAAAATCTCTGACAGCAATATGAACAGCAGTCTTCATAATAACAGTAAAATAACAGTAGCCATAATTAGATAAATGACAGTATATCTAGTATTTTAATCCAGGATAATTAAAATGATGCAACATATTTACAGAGGACCATGGAGTGACTAACACATTAATTTCTAGTAAGACTGACAGTGGAACTAACAGATAAATCACTAGGAATAATCTTAGCCAGGGGTGCATTTCCCGAACAACTATGTATCTCGCTGCTGAACTACCATAGTACAATGTATCGTTGAACAAATCAACTAGCTAATCACGACTGTTTCCCGAAACCGTATTGTCACAAACCTGTCGCCCAACCGCGTTGGTGAATGACGTCACGCAGGTGGTGAGTAATAACTTCTTTAAATGAATCCGTTTGAGGTGGAATTAATGATAGAATTTCTGCTATAAATTACGGACATGGCATTAGAGGACTAATTCTCATTTTCCTCAGTTATTTTGCTTTATTCCCAGATTAAATCAAATGCTTGTTCTGATGTACTAGACCACATACGCACATGCGCACTCTTCAAAAACGGTGCTTTAAATCTCTTGACAAACTAAAATATATAAATGACCTTTGTATATATTCGAAATAAAATATATACATTGCACTTAATGTAAGCTTGCTTATTTTGCTCAAGATAATGATTTATTAAGTCCACATGTCATAAAAACAAGAAACTATGCTTCTAACAACAGCTTGAGAGCTGTCGTTCCAACCACACAAGTTTACGATGCAGTTTGTGAATATTCGTTTGAACTATGGTTTCGGAAAACACCAAATCATTGAACTATGTAAGTAACAACGGAACTTGTGATGTTAGTTGGCTAACAATGCTTTTGGGAAGCTGTAACAAGACATGGCCATAAAACATTTTAGGGTATAGAGATCACTCGTAAACACACACACACACACACACACACACACAAACACACACACTTATACATGGCTTATGGTGACTCTCCATATCCATCATAGAATTTATGCTGAGCTAATGATATTTTCTATCCTTTGTAATACCCATGTAACTCATGGATGAAGGAAAGTCACTTACCTTTTTGCTTTACTTAAGTACCTCAGTCTGAGTTGTATACACGTTGTAGCCTCCTGATATTTAATCTATATTTTAGACACACCTTTAGGTCCGCCCTCTTTAAGCTAATTAGTCTAGAGTAAGTGGGGATGTTCCTGGTCTCTCTGTATCTCTCTAGTTATTCTCTGTGGCTGACTTACATCCACTTTATTGATTGAGCAAATAGCAATGTGCAGTTTAACTCTTAGTTTCACTTTCAAAATCAGCACTTGCAACATGTGTTAACAGATACAAGACCTTTGGAGACTTCTCAGAATGTGCAACCACATTGGCATTGTAATCTGTGGTGGGGTTTTATTCCTGATGAAATTCACTGGAAATTCACAACAATGCATGAACATACTTGCTCCTGGGTATCGGAGCCTTTTTGCATATTTAACCTGAACATCCAATAACAGGTAATGCAGTTAATGATAACAGTTCCCAACACAGAAATGAATAGAATGTAATATAAACATTAAACTCATCATCTTCAACGCAATAACATTTAGAACATGTTACACTACCCCCCTCTTACTGAAGTCCTCGACCCCGAGGACAAAGTCTCTAAATTTGACTGGGGTTCTCCTCCTTCTCTTCGGACACCCCCTGAGGAGCGTGTGGGCTTGGCCTTCAGGTACCAATTCCTCTGAGCCCTGCGACCGATCGCCCTAAGGGGTGTCAAGTAACAATGTCACCTTGCTGGCTACTACTGGCCATTTCTGCTAATTTGGTTACCCCCTCTGACCCCCTCGGAGTCTCAGCGTTTTGTAAAGGAAGTGTTGATGAGTGGATGTTAAGATGGACAACTGCTCAGCTAGTGTCCTGTTGAATCGCTCCACGAGTCTGTCGCTTTGAGAATACCCTGGACTCGAAGTTTCTACCTTGGTCACTATGGATACTCTGGGGAACCCCAAACCTCCACCAAGAAATTGGCAACAGTCACAGCCTACTGGTCAGGTAGTGCAAAGGTCTCAGGCCATTTCATAAAATAATCCATTGCAGTCAAAATAAAGGCCCTCTGGCTCCTTGAACTTCATCAGCCACTGTAAGGAGGCATGGTCGGAGTGTATGGTGAAATTTCGACCGCATAGATAGTACTTGAAATGACTGATGGTGGAGACTGGCTAACAGCTCTCGCCATGTGATACAATACTTCTTTTCAGCTTTGCTGAGCACCTTGCTGAAATAGGCCACTACTCTTTCTCCATCTGGGTACACCTGGGACAAGCCTGCACCTATTCCAAGGGCAGGTGGGGGTCAGGAGGTGCCACAATGGGTGAGCACACCAGGGCCTGTTTCAGAGTATCAAAAGCTTTTTGACAGCCCTCTGACCAGACAAAGCACTGATCTTTCTGCAGGAGCTTGTACAAGGGAACGGCGATACAGGAAAAGCCCCGTTCAAACTTCCTGTAATATGATGCCAAACCCAGGAAGCTTTTTAGCTCTCTTTGGCTTACCGGAAACAGGCCACTCCTGTACGGCTGTCACCTTGTCTTCAGCAGTGCCAATTCCCTCACTGCCTATACGATGCCCCAAGATCACCTCCCTGCTCAAAAGCCGGCACTTATTGGGATGTAACTTCAGCTCTGCTGCACTGATTCTCTCCAGCACTGCCCTCAAGGCTGTGAATGAGCTCCCATGTGCCAGTATGTCATCCAAGAACACCAGACACTTGTAATGACTGAGACAAATCAGACACAATTATTTGTTAGTTCACCAATAGTTTTAAGCTCACTCTGGGATTTAAGTGTCCCCATCCCCCCGAGAAGTTCTCAGTTAAAAGTTTATTGCACCGAGGAATGACAGAGGGTTAAATAAACTTGTTTTTCAGATACAGTAGGTTTATTTACCATGTATACATTTATTTAACTTATTTTCTTGTTTTATAAACATTAACCCTCTGGAGTCTGAGGCTGATTTGGGGCCTGGAGAAGTTTTGACATGCCCTGACATTTGTGCTTTTTTCAGTTGTTCATAAACATATAAATGACAAAAGTGTCATTACACTGTATTCAGCACAAACTAGGCTACAATAATATGTGAGGAACATGTATGTACATGTTTGTGTTTTTGAAGGAATAATGTTTATGCGTGGTTACTGAAAAAACAAAAAACTTAAGTCACTGAAATAAGGCCAAAAAAAAGTATAGTAAATCTGTGTTCACAAGACTTTAGGGTATTGGAGGTTGTAGACTAGAGTGTTTGCTTCAGAATTATGTAAAAATTATGCTGCCTACTCCTTCATATAAAACAATATATTGATTTAGTTTTTGTAAGACACTTTTTGCCAAGAAACACAGTATGCATGGAGGCGTGAATCACCACTGAATAATGGGCCATTCTCACCTGAGAAGACAAAAGAATTGGATAGTAATGAGCTGAAATGACTTGCATATTAATGAGGCATTTCAGTCAGGTAGGCTGTGAAAAAAACCTTCTGTGATGTCTCAAGCTCATCATGATATATGAAACATACAGAAAAATATTATTACAATATAAAGTAATGGTTTTATATTATACTTTAAAATATAATGTATTTCTGTGATGCAAAGAGTCTGAATATAGGCTTTTAGTTTAAAAGCATGCACATTTGGAGAAATATTGGATTCTCATATGCTTATGTCAATTTTCTTATATTATATTTATATTATATATAGAATATTAGTTATATTTATTTAATATTCATTGTCATTACTATGAGCGCTGGTGTTTTCAATTCATCCTTGAAGTCGGAGGGCGCTCTCTGTGCATTTTTAGTCCACAAATTCATCTAAAAGAAGAAGAGGCTATTCCATGAATGGAGTTTCCAATTCATACTGCAGCCGGAGGGCGCTAAAGAAACAAAAACTCATCTAAAATGCATCTATAGAAGAAAAGAAAACAGGAACTAACTGCATGTCTTCTAGGGCTCGCTAACCATGACTTTTACATCAAGATAAACACTTTTCAAGACAATAAATACACAATTGAGACGATGAATGCATGTATTGCCTCTGAATTTGCATCTGAATAGCGCTGGCTCCGTGGGCGTGGCCGCATTAGCAGATAATGAGCTGAATCACGGACTTCTGACATGGCTCTCTTTTCATACAGATTACATAAACACAGAAGGTTTGTTTTCGATTTAACTTACATGATTTAAAACCTGACATCTTAACGTTTTTTTAGACATAAGTTTAATTTTTCTGTGATTAGTATTCATAAGTTACAGTTCATTTTCTGAGAACTATCAGATTGGACTTCGTTCAGAGGGAGACGAGAGATCACGCATCATGTTAGTTTTCTTTATTTTACAAAAAGCACAACATTGTGTTTTTACTCTGAGTGTATACAAATAAAAGAAGATATTCTATAGTTTCAATTGATATATTACTTATGTCTCTATGACAAAAAATCACAGAGTATTTTAAGTCTGTTTTGCTGCAATGTGAAAAAAAACCTGCAAAACGCGCCGGCGCGTTTTCAGACCTCAGAGTGTTAATGACAAATATAGGCTACGGTCCCTTTAAGACCAAATCCATGGATACTGACACATATCCTGTTTTCACCCAAATGTTTACGTCCACTTATGCCATAACCGACTGTATTTACATGAGATACTCCACACGATGGACATTTTGACAACTATAGCCATTTCTCAATATGTGTTCTTGTCTGTACTTGTGTTCTTGTAAACTTGTGAAATGTCATCAGTCACTGCTGAAGTACTGTTCCCAAAGTTCACATCTAGCCAAGTACAGTTCAAATCTCCATCTATTGAAGGATATTGGCTTGGGCAACACATCTTTATGAGTCACTTTGGATGCTCCCTTGGGGTTGACTTGCTCTGATTCTGGCCAAGTAATTCATAGAGTCAGTTTATGCTATGCCCATTATGTTTGTTCATATTCACAGCTTAGTGAGACAAACATTCCCTACAGCATGGCATAGTTGGTATTGGTTCCACTTCGAAATGGAACTTCTAGGTTATGTATTGTTGTTGATAGCCATACCCTGCTTCATTGGAATAATGCAACTTTGATACTAAAAGTGCATTTCTTATCTATAAGAGTAGTATATTAATAAAAAGAAAGACAGAACTACAGAAATTAATTGGAAAAACATTTATTGAGATAAATGATTGACAAAAGTAATAATTATTAAAAATATATACAGGACATGATGGAAATAATGTGTGAGAAAAAGAATAATGAGCGATAGCTTCTTTATATTAAAAAAAATATATAGTAATACCTTGGAGGAAATAATGTCTGAGAAATAGAATAATGAGCGATGGCTCTTTATATAAAGAAATTGTAAAGTTATACCTTGGAGGAAATTATGTAGTATGTAGAAATGAATAATGGAGAAATTAAAGCTCTAGCATAAGTTCTGCCGGGAAGACTCTAATGTTACGTCATTCATTTGTTTAGATCGAAGTTCTTGGCCAGTTCACCAGGCAAGAAAGCTCAGCAAATTCCTCCACGTACCTCTCCAGCGGGCAACCGTCCTGTCTGAGGGTCCACAGACGGTCCACCGCTGCCTTGTTGAAGGCTTGAGCCCAGAGTAAGGCCCTTCCTGTGAGCAGGGATATGAGAAAAGCCACCTTGGATCGTTCATTGGCGAATCTATGAGAATGCATTTCTATGTACAGGGATATTTGAAGCAGAAAACCGCTACATTCAACCGCCTCACCCGAATAGTTGGAAGGCAGGGCCATGGGACTAGCAGAGGCAGAATGAAGGTGTGGATCCGAAGATAGAGCCGCACGAAGGGCGCTGACAAGCCCTTCGAAGGGATTCTCAGCAGCAGGAGCCGAGAGCTCCATCTCCAGTGTGAGAATGGTATGGTCTGGTCTGCTGTCAGCAGATATACACGGAACACAGAGGTAAGAGTTTATAATATGACAGGTTTATTGACAGGTGAGGAGAAACAACACAGATGAGTGGGAAATCCAGGTAAGCAAAGTTGATGAGGGAAAGTCTTTGTTAGAGTCTTATCTGTGGTTAATGAAGTCTTTCTGTTTTCCAGGGATCTGAGCGGGACTGAGGAACAAGGAGGTGATCATGGTCAGGTGCAGAGAGGAATCCAGGGAACAGGTAGGTAGCAAGCAGGTAAGAGAGTCAGGTTGTACAACATGGTAGAGTTAAGACCAGACAGTGAGTGAATGGGAGGAGTGCTGTTTTATAGTGCTGGCTGGAGATTGCTGACAGGTGTGTGTGATCAGTAGTCTGGTGATTGGGATCTGATGACAGTCGTGGGTGGAGACGGTGGTGACTGTTGACTCCCTGACAGGTTCTCATGTATGAGGTTGTTACGTCACATTGTCCACGTCTCCGAGTCCCTCAGTGTCCAGCAGCACCAGAGTGTTTCCTGCTTTAGTGGGGTGATCCACACACCACATCCAGACGCCCTTCGTCTTGGACTCGATGGTGCTGCCCAGTGTAAACCCTAAAAGAGAGAAAGAGCTAAGAAACATGGAACACAGATCACCAAAATATTTTGTTTACTTCTTTGTCAAATTGAGTAGTGTCTTATTTATATTGTGACAACTTGTGTGCTTCATTTCATATTAAATAACGGTCTTGCTGAACTAGAGAAAGTCACAAACATCTGTGAAATGGTTTGAGAGTTACAGTTTTCTGACAAATTTCCACCTGGATCTGGAGTTGTTAGGTTATAACAACAACAGTGTCTTCTGACAGACTGACAACACAAATGTCTTGATAACATGTTTATTATAGGTGCCCTAGAATTGAAAATTGAATTTACCTTGGCATAGTTAAATAATTAGAGTTTTGTACATGAAAATGACATACAGTGAGTCTCAAACACCATT
This sequence comes from Ancherythroculter nigrocauda, assembly GCA_036281575.1. Lineage (NCBI taxonomy): Eukaryota > Metazoa > Chordata > Actinopteri > Cypriniformes > Xenocyprididae > Ancherythroculter > Ancherythroculter nigrocauda. The sequence goes on along the minus strand of VTFQ01000613.1, from coordinate 253,842 downwards.
GTTTCCTCCTTCCTATGTAAATTAGATTTTTGCAAAAGACCTCTGAAAAACAGGCGAATCTCAACATAACACAGACTGTGACATAACAGTCGGGATCATTAATATGTACGCCCCCAACTTTTGCATATACCAGCCCATGTTCAAGGCATTAGACAAGCCAGTATTAACGTCTGGAGCTGCACAGCCGAATCAACAGAATTTATGCAGGTAAGCAAACAAGGACAATAGCAAAAAATGGCAGATGGAGCGATAATAACTGACATGATCCATGATAACATGATATTTTTAGTGATATTTGTAAATTGTCTTTCTAAATGTTTAGTTAGCATGTTGCTAATGTACTGTTAAATGTGGTTAAAGTTACCATCGTTTCTTACTGTATTCACAGAGACAAGAGCCGTCGCTATTTTCATTTTAAAACACTTGCAGTCTGTATAATTCATAAACACAACTTCATTCTTTATAAATCTCTCCAACAGTGTAGCATTAGCCGTTAGCCACGGAGCATACTATCAAACTCATTCATAACCAAATGTAAACATCCAAATAAACACTGTACTTACGCGATTAGACATGCTGCATGACGAACACTTTGTAAAGATCCATTTTGAGGATTATATTAGCTGTTTGAACTTTTTTTATGTTGTTTAAGGCAAGCACGAGCTCCGTGGGCGGGGAGCGTCAGCATTTAAAGGGCCACACCCTGAATCGGCTCATGATGGCCCAAAATAGGCAGTTAAAAAAATGAATTAAAAAAAAATTTGTGGGGTATTTTGAGCTGAAACTTCACAGACACATTCAGGGGACACCTTAGACTTATATTACATCTTTTAAAAGAAAGTTCTAGGGCACCTTTAATGTCATAATTTTTATTTCTATCGTTTAGTAGAGCATACAGATGGCACAATTTCATTAAATAAAAATGGTGAATAACCTAAATGTGTTTCTTACCTGAATATTGATAGTACTCAAGTAATTAACCACCCCTCTGCCACACACACACACACACACACACACACACACACACACACACACACAGGTTTTGTTTTTACAAATACCATCTATTTATTTGAAAAACCTTATTTGTCACTGTTTAAAATGAAATACCAATGTCAAATAAACATAATTATGATTATAATTATAATTATGACACTATACACACAAAATATGCTTGGGAAGTGAAATTTAAATTTCCTAATCCATCATATCAAATATCACTGAAGTTCAAGTGAAGATAGAATGAGATCAAATGTATTGTTTTATTGTAAGGTTATACCTCTATATATTCCTCTGATGAGTTTGATGATCACAGAATTAAAGCATTTCAGGAGATACAACATCCACCTGAACATTGTGCAATCTTCTCCTGAATGGCCTTCACCTGTTCTCTCTGTTGCTGCATCATCATAGCCATAGACTGCTCATGTCTCCTGTTTGTGTTCTCTAACATCTCTGCAAACTCTCTAGCTCTATTACGCTCAGCTTCAGTATTCTGTTTCTTGAACTCTTCCATCTCCTGTCTCATCATATCAGCTTTCTCCTTAAAGCCCTTCTCCAACAGATCAGCCTGCTCTTTCAGTTTACTGTCCATGGCACGATCAGCCTCCTCTCTCTGGAGCCTCAGCTCCTCATCCATCTTCTCCTTCACCTGTCTCATCCTCTCTTCATTACTCTGTTTCTCTGCTTCCATCTTCTCTTCGAGTTGTTGCTGCTTCTCCTCTTTAGCTTTGATTTCCTGCTGCAGGAGGGCTGCTTTCTGTATTTCATCTGGTTATTCATTGACAAAAAGAGAAAGAAGAAAACTGATTTTACATGTCATTCATTGTCCTTTAAGGAAATATACTTCTGTGAATGCTTATAAATATACTTATACACCTTTTAAGAAGAACACTTCCTTCCATTTTCAACTTCCAATATTTTACTAAGAGTTTATCTCATCTGAAGGGGTGGATTCTAGAATCCACTGCCACTTCAATATATATCTTTTAAGTTATTGATCAACATTTATCTTTCTGTTAAATTATTTGAATGGCTTCTTCAATGTATGTTAAAGCATTTATTTTCCTTTTCAAACAATAAAAAAATAATTTTGAATCTTGTCTGTACCAAGGTTATTATAGTTTTGCATTTTTTATTAGTTTTTATTAGGGGCCAAGCCCCGAAGGGGCTGTAGCCCCTATTGTAATTGTACGTTTTCCCTTTTATTATTCTTCTTCCGAATGGGAGTCTATGGCAGCCCTATCAACGGAACATGAGAAAATGATGAAATTTGGCACACTTGTAGTGATGGTCATGTCTAGAAATCTGACCAATTTTGGAGTCTCTAGGACCAACTCTATAGCGCCACCACCAGTTCAAAAATTCAACATTCTAAAGGTTATAACTTTTGAACCACTTGCTCTAGAAAAATGTAATTTAGTACATCTGATTCATCTCGTTATGCTGATGCTATTCAACATATTACATTAAATCTCTGCCCATTACAGTAGCAGCCATTTTGAAAAGTACAGTAATCCATTTTTTCGCTACTCCTCCTCCAAATTTTGTCCAATTTTGTCCAAACTTTGATCAGATGATCCTTGTTCTGAGCTGCACAGAAATGACTGAACAGATTTTTTGTATTCATATTTGTTCAAAAGTTATGTTGTCATGAAGTTCACGAGGTTGACCTGAAATTGCTATAGAGGCTGTATCTCGGCCAAACTTTGAGCAATCGAAACAAAAATTGGTACACTTGATCAATACCATGATCTGAGGTTCCATGCCAAATTTGGGAACAGCACCACCTACAGTTCATGAGATCTGAAAAATGGCTATTTTGGCCAATAACTTTTGAACAGTTTGTCAGAAAATCAAGATCTTGGTGTCTATGGATTCCTTAGGCCATGCCGAATCCGAGGATCCTGATTTTGTCAACATCAAATGATACACATGTCCGCCATTTTGAATTTTGTCATAAATTGCAATATCTTTTAAACAATTTGACATATCTTCACCAAAATTGGTATGTATGACCTTTAGAAGACCTTTTATGCTTTATGTCATTCTATTCCCTGGCTAATGCCAATTCAAATGATGTGTCATTTGTCATTTTCCTTAAATGCACCTGTCCGCTATATTGAAATAAATGAAAAATAGTTTTTTCGCTACTCCTCCCACAAATTTTTTCCAATTTTGTTCAAAATCAGCTCAGATGATCTTTGGACCGAGCCGCATAGAAATGACTGAATGGATTTTTGATATTCGCTACCATTCCCGAGATATTCGTCTCTGAATGTGACCTTGCTTGTGTTTGTTGTCTTATACTAGTTAGCTTAGCACAGTAATTGCTTAGCATGCTAAACTATTGCTATTCTTTCTAATGTGGTCTTCAGTCAACAGGTTAACCAAAACTTAGTTGGCATTAAATAACTTTGCATACTAATATGGTTAACATGCGATGAAGCTTTTTTTTTTTGTGAACTCTTTCTCACACTGAAACCTCTGCTTAGCAGACTGATGAACCTGCATGGCTGATTAGCTCAATGTGTTACGCCACGGATCCCGAATGCTCTGCATCGTGGGTTCGAAACTCAGTGTGATACATGCCCAGACCGCATGAGGTACTGTGGCAGGAAAAGATGCAGAACTTGTGTCTGTTCTAGGCATTCTGCCTAAAACTGGTCTAATCTGAAGCTATCACATGCAATTCCTTTATGTCCAAATTCGTAGTTATTCTTCTTCCCCTGTATGGTAATCAATGAACCATAAGAAGGAAAATTATCAAATTTGGCATGCTTGTAGTGATAGTAATTAAAAGTAATTTGACCAACTTTGGAGTATCTAGGACTAAGTCTGTAGCGCCACCACCAGTTCAAATATTCACTTTTGTAAAGGTTATAACTTTTGAACCCTTTGTTCCAGAAAAATGAATGTCAATACAACTGATTCCTCTCTTCATACTGATCACATTCAATATCTTACATTAAGACTCCACCCAGTACAGTAGTGGCCATTTTGAAAAGTACAGTATTCCATTTTTTCACTACTCCTCCTACAAATTTTGTCCAATTTTGTCCAAAATCGGCTCAGGTGATCTTTGGACTGAGCCGCACAGAAATGACTGGACGGATTTTTGATATTCACTATCGTTCTGAAATATTTGTCTCTGAATGTTACATTGCCTGTGTTTATTGTGCTATGGGTTATAGGTTATTTTATACAGATTGCTTTTGTTCCAGATATTGAGTATTTCTGAGATTGTTCTAAACTAAAATTAATAAATGTATAATGTGGTGCATTTTTATAAAAAATCTTCATTGTAAGTTCTTTCTCATGAACTACTGAACTTCGACAGCTATGTGACACTGTCTGCTCAGTGGCGCAAAGAGTTGAGGGACAGACACATGATCCAGAGATTGTGTGTTCGAATCCCACGTGGGGTGACTTTATAAAATTGTTTGTAATGTTAACATTCTCACCTCTACTTCTGAACCAGCTGTTTTTCATGTACATTCAATTTTTGCTGTTTTTGCTCTTCTTGCTCCGCACTGCACTACAGCTCAGACATTTGAGTGCTTGAAATGCTTGCCGTGTTGCTCTGCTTTAAAAGCTGCTCTTTTTGCTGTGCTGTTCTGCCTGCAGTGTTGCTCAGCATGCTGTGCTGTTCTGTTTGATGTTCTGCACTGCTTGGTGTGCTGCTCTGTTTGATGTGCTGTTCTGCTTACAGTGTTGCTCTGCTTGAAATGCTGCTCTGCTTGCTGTGTTGCTCTGTTTGCGGTGCCTTCGGTGCTTAGCCCCGCATTGCTGCTTGCAGCTATATTTATTATTCTTCCTCCCGAATGGGAGTCTATGGCATGCATGTTGCACATGACAGCATGTTGCACATGTGTCATGATGTAGCTCAATGTGTAAAGCCAGGTACCCGAAGAGCCCTGTACCCAAAGATAGTGGGTTTGAATCCCGGGTGGAGTGGTTTTATGAAAGAGTATGTTTTGTTTCCTTTATTGCCTCTTGGATTAGAAATAAATGCTTTTTGTTTCATGCTGTGTTCATTTTCATCTAAGCTTCTGTACATTCTGAGATCATTCTCGCCCATAATTCTGAACCAGCTGTTTCATGTTTGTTCATTTTCTGCTGTTTTTCCTCTTCCTGCTCCGTATTGCGCCACAGCATGATAAGCTGCAGAATGATCTAAAGTAAAGTTATTAAATATAACATTCAGTGCAGTTTTATTAAAATTCTTCATTTTGAGTTCATTTTCACATGAACTAATGAACTTCGGCAGTTGTGCCAACAATCACCTGCACAGTGGTGCAATGAGATGCGCAATGGACACTGGACCTGGAGGTTGTGGGTTCGAATCCTGTGTTGGGTGGTCATTATGCAATTGTGTGTAATGAGTCATTTTGATTCCTTTTTTATCCAAATAAGCATTGTACTAATCTTTATTCCTCTTGAATTAGATACAAGTGTTTTTAGTTCATTCTGTGTTCATTCTCATCTGAACTTCTATTGATTTTCATTTCATTTCCACCTGTCCTTCTGAACCAGCTGTTTTGCATGAACATTCAATTTCTGCTGTTTTTGCTCTACCTGCTCCGTATTGCGCTACTGCCCCTTCTGGGGCTTGGCCCCGAATTGCTGCTTGCAGCTATATTTAGTTTTAGTGTTAGTTTTAGTCTTTTTTGTAATTTGGGTTATTTGTCAGGGGCAAGATTCAAAAAGGTCAGAAAAAGTACTGTGTAATAATAACTCACCAAAAACATCATACAATTTTTAAAAATATTCATTCAAAAATAAAACCAGTACATAAAATGTACATATGGGCACAAATATGTCAACAATCTGAGAAAAGTCTCAATCTGAGAAAAGAACATGACAAATAACAAATAAAAAACCTTCAAACTTTAAATACAGCTTTGTGTGTGTGTACAGTGTGTGTGTGCCGTGGGTGGGTGTGTGCATGAGTGAGTGTGCATGGGTGAGAAAGAGAAAGATGGCTTTACATCAGTCAAGCAATAATTTCTTATTGATCTTGAGAAAAACTCGTTGCTCCAGAGATGTAGTTGTTCTGTTTCTCAGGCCAGATGACAGCAGTCCACACAAAGAGAAGATGCGCTCCACAAAGGCTTGTGAGGCAGGGGCACTAACGAGATCCAATGCCACAGGGGCAAGTTTTGGATACACAGCTTCTCTAGATCTCCAGAACTGCAATGGTGTCTCATTAAACACTCCCTGTTTGACTTCGCAGAAATACTCCTCCATTTCGATCTACTATTGGTCAGATTAGGCTGATTTGTGGAGGAGGACACGTTGACATCTATACGGGATGCAAGGAAGCGGTATTTCTGAAGGACAGCAAGAGGGGCTCCTGTTGGAGTTTGAGTGGCTCTTGCAGTAGCACCATCATACTGGGAAGCAGCTGGGTGATACTGAGCTTCCAGGTTCTGCACAAAGGTCTGTGCTGCCCTCTTCAGTGGCTCTGTGTCTGGTGATTGAAGAACCAGTGAAACACTTGGATCCATTAGGCAGGCTCCTGCTGGTGTTGCATCAAACTGTATGGAATCAGGGCTAAGAATGCCAGCAAAACGTTCTCGCAAGGACTTCAGCAGTACTTGAGCTAATGGCTTTCCAACAGCAGTCATCAGCAAGTGTGCCTCAAGGTTGAGCAGGCATGGCACTACTTGTGAGAGTGACTGACTGTCACTCTGAAGCTGGTCTGTGTGAACGGCAAAGGGCTCAAGCAGATTGACAAGGTTCTCTAGCTTAGCCCAATCGCTTGTGAGAAGAGTGACCATGCCAAAATTCTCAAGTAGTTGGTTTAGTTCTGTTCTGGTCTCCAGCAGTCTTCTCAGCATATCAAAAGTGCTGTTCCAGCGTGTGCTACAATCCCGGACCAGAGTTTTGCCACATCTTTTGATCAATTCTTCATTAGCCGCTGATGATTTCCTCACACCGTGTACTAGTTTTCTTGCTTTTGTTATGACTGATTGAACACTTGTGTGCTTCATGGCATCTTTAACACACACTGTCCCTATTAAATAAATTAAATAAAATAAACATTTTCCAATGAACAATTTGTTCCAAAATATGTTTCTACAGTCACACCCATATTCCTAAAAACTCTACAGTAACGATTGCTTGGAAGTCAGTTTAATTTCTGTGAACCGGTTAAAAAAGGGTTGCTCTGTGAGAAAGATCTCAGATTGCCTGTTCAGTTTAGTGAGTCAGTGCACAAGAATAAATGCCTGTTCTTACCTGCGAAGTGCAATGCATGACTGTTTTCATAATAACATGATTTGCCTGGAATGAAGAAAAAGATCAGTATGATTGATATTCAGAATGGCAAGCAAGCACTCTTTTCTTTACAGTTTGTATAGTTGCAGTCCCAAATAGACTACTGATACTTTCTGATATGCTCAAATATCACTTTAAGTCTGACACTTTTATTTTTAGTACGATACCTGTATTTTCATTCATTTTTGATTAAAAAAAAATATATATATATTGGCCAGAGAAGCCAAAAAAATATTAATAAAATGTGTTTGCTTAGCAAATAGATATTTCCAACATACTGTTACACACGTTTTATTTTCAAATGTCTGAATTTGTCCATTTACGCACAAGAAGACCTGAAAGAGAACTCGATTTATCAGGCTATTTGTGTAGAGTCCAATAGGCAGCTTTTCTGGGCTCACAGATGCTCAAGATGCAAAATCTTTGTGCACAGAAAACTTCTTGAAAAAAATATTTTCATTATTGTACCGTCTTCCTGTATTAATGTTGGGATCCACTCATTATACATAAATCATGTAACAGTTCATTTTTTACTTGCAAATATGATTTAGTTTTAATTCAGATGACGCATGTGTGCTGACTGGACGATCAGCAATCAAGGGAATGCGACAGAAGTGTGATCTCTCTCTCTCTCTCTTTACTGTCAGTTAACATTAGTAATATACTCCTCATTGTACTTTCTTTGCTATTGCCATATCTGATCGAAGCTTTCCAAGCGATGTCTGTGAAAAACAGATGTGCGTTTAACAAGCTTTCTCACGTGTGCCGCTGTGTGCTTAATCCATTTTTTATTTTAAGCAATAAGAAATTTAGCGTGACCCACCCAGGCCCCCTAAGTGGCTACACTACTTATTCAAATGCAACTTTTTGGCTCAGACGCAGCTGATGCGTGGCAACAACACAGTCAGCTTTCATTGTTGCTAGGTCTTTTACATTAGCTTGATGTGCCAGGGCCCTTATTTTAAGTTTGAGAGACCAGTTCACAGAAAAGGACCAGTTCAAAAACTATCCATGTGTTTAGACTCTGACACATTTTTACCTGCGGGGTGTGCACAGATCCATTATGCTGTCAGGGGGTTATGTATGATAACAATCTTGCAATGTCATTCTTTGTCAAATGATTGTATCCAATCTGTCTCAGGGGGACCCAAAGCATGATACCAAGATCTTCTCTCTGGCCGTCCTTCTGAGTAGCACTTTAGTGCTGAACAGCCAAGGGGCGATCGACAACAGTGCCATAGAGGAACTGCAGTATCCTTTCATTCACACATTATACATTTTTTCGAGTTGATATTTCATGGATTAGTACAAAGGAATATTGGAAAATCCATCGTTGTACTCCTTACCTTATACTACTAATTCTTTAATAATTTCACCACTATTTATATACATTCAAAGCAGTTGAGCCAGGATCCAAAGACTAAAGAAGCCCCGGCAAGTATAATGCACCTTTACATTTATTGATTTAGCAGCATTTTATCCAAAGTAACTGACAAATGATACAAATGAGGAAAACAAGAAGCGATTCATCTTAAGAATTCAAATACAAGAGTTCATTGTACAAACCTGATTCCAAAAAAGTTGGGACACTGTACAAATTGTGAATAAAAAAGGAATGCAATAATTTACAAATCTCATAAACTTATATTTTATTCACAATAGAATATAGATAACATATCAAATGTTGAAAGTGAAATGTCATGCCAAATATTGGCTCATTCCTCATGGCTCATTCCTCATTCCATAGCACATTCCAAAAAAGTTGGGACAGGTAGCAATAAGATGCTGGAAAAGTTAAATGTACATATAAGGAACAGCTGGAGGACCAATTTGCAACTTATTAGGTCAATTGGCAACATGATTGGGTATAAAAAGAGCCTCTCAGAGTGGCAGTGTCTCTCAGAAGTCAAAATGGGCAGAGGATCACCCATTCCCCCAATGCTGCGGCGAAAAATAGTGGAGCAATATCAGAAAGGAGTTTCTCAGAAAAAAATTGCAAAGAGTTTGAATTTATCATCATCTACAGTGCATAATATCATCCAAAGATTCAGAGAATCTGGAACCATCTCTGTGCGTAAGGGTCAAGGCCGGAAAACCATACTGGATGCCCGTGATCTTCGGGCCCTTAGACGGCACTGCATCACATACAGGAATGCTACTGTAATGGATATCACAACATGGGCTCAGGAATACTTCCAGAAAACACAATCCACCGTGCCATTCGGATTCAGTTCAGAAGCCTGCATCTCTGATGGTATGGGGTTGCATGAGTGCGTGTGGCATGGGCAGCTTACACATCTGGAAAGGCACCATCAATGCTGAAAGGTATATCCAAGTTCTAGAACAACATATGCTCCCATCCAGACGTCGTCTCTTTCAGGGAAGACCTTGCATTTTCCAACATGACAATGCCAGACCACATACTGCATCAATTACAACATCATGGCTGCGTAGAAGAAGGATCTGGGTACTGAAATGGCCAGCCTGCAGTCCAGATCTTTCACCCATAGAAAACATTTGGAGCATCATAAAGAGGAAGATGCGACAAAGAAGACCTAAGACAGCTGAGCAACTAGAAGCCTGTATTAGAAAAGAATGGGACAACATTCCTATTCCTAAACTTGAGCAACTTGTCTCCTCAGTCCCCAGACGTTTGCAGACTGTTATAAAAAGAAGAGGGGATGCCACACAGTGGTAAACATGGCCTTGTCCCAACTTTTTTGAGATGTGTTGATGCCATGAAATTTAAAATCAACTTATTTTTCCCTTAAAATGATACATTTTCTCAGTTTAAACATTTGATATGTCATCTATGTTGTATTCTGAATAAAATATTGAAATTTGAAACTTCCACATCATTGCATTCTGTTTTTATTCACAATTTGTACAGTGTCCCAACTTTTTTGGAATTGGGTTTGTACTATAAAAACATAATGTAAGTTTCAAAACTCAACTAGTATATTAGTCCAAAAACAGCTTTTATCACTTCTCAGTAGCATGAAAAAGTCTAGGTAGTCTAGTCCTGAGTAGGGGAACGAGACGCTGCATCTTTTATTGTTGCTATGGGGAACCAATCCCCAAAATGCCATGCTGAGGGAATGTTTGCCTCACTAAGCTGTGAAATATGAACAAACATAATGGGCATAGCATAATGAGTCAGAGTGCATCAACCTCAAGAGAGCATCCAAAATGACTCATGCAGGCTGTATAGTGGGTCCCAAGCCATATCCTTCAATAGTAGAAGAATATATTCAAGTTTCTGTGCTCTATAGCAAGGGAAGTCCTCCCTCCCTTGCGGGCGTCAGCTTTATAATGACCCAAGAGCAGACCTCTAAGAACAAATGGCTCACCTATTTTTGTCAGCAGCTTGAAAAGGCCCTTATCAGGGAAGTGCACAGGGGGGTTGCTCAGGTTGCCAGGCCAACTGCCCATATGCCCTTCTTGACTCACGTTGCCCTTCCGAGGTGGAAAAAAATAAATAAAAAAATCATACAATGGATGCAGAATTTCACGTAGGCCTAGATAAAAAAAAAAAAAAATCGCAAAGCCTCATTCACTTCCATATTCGGGCACCCGTCCGAAAGTGAAAGTCAGTAGGGGAAGGGCAAACTCTGTTTACGTGGCTGCAGCGCTGCACGCGACCGGCACCTGAGCAGAGCCTGCATGAGCGGCACTAGAAGGAGATTGTCGCGGTTGTCGGGTGGGACGACTTAACGTTGTCGGAAAGGTGAGTAAGGTTATAATCGTTAACGAAAAAACGAAAACTAGGTGGGAAAAAACATCGTCGTTAACTGAAATAAAAATAAAAACGAGGCATTACAAAAAAACGATAACTAACTAAAACTGTAATGTGTGTTTGGCAAAACTAACTAAAATAAAATAAAATTATAGATTAAATGTTCTTAGTTTTCGTCTTTGTCAATGTCTTTCATAGAGCAAACGTTCAGCTGCATTTCATTTCCCTGCGTCTCTCACTCACGCGTCTTTCTCACATACTCACGCGCGCGCATAGCCCCTCCCCTCCGTGCACACCGCGCCTCCATGAGAACGAGTGTTTGAAGCAAGTTCGCGAAAGGTTGGTATCTCGTGAACACCTTTACACAATCACACATTAAAAAGTGGTATAAAAATATTTTTAATTCTGAATATAATTTTGTCAGTGTGTTAATGTCGACCCGATAAGCGATTGCTACTTTAGAAAGTTAACTAGACGCAAGTTTGAGGTAAAATGCACTTGGGTTGTCGATGTCAAAACACTATTTAAGATGTTTGGTAGGGGAGTGCCCTTTTTTTAGGTCAGAGCAACTGCCCCTCAAAATTTCTGTGCACGTCCCTGGCCCTTAGAGTAGGGTGAAGCTGCAGGCCCGGAGGCCCAACTGCACACTCAGACCTGCACGCTCAGACCTGCACTCCCAGAACTATCGTTTTTTTCAGACAGTGCCACCTGCTGTTTGGATGAATTTTTTTTTTTGTAGCGTGTGTAATCGTAATAATTTCTAGCAAGCAGCAACATCGGACAAGTGAGTAAGGTTATTAATTTTTATTAAAGTGATTCCTGAAAATTACCAGGTTTTATGGCATAAATCAATGTGACATCTTATTACGCCAACAAACGAATAGACTATTTTAGTATATAATGTTAGTTTAGATAGATAGTTCGATAAAATAAGCCGTGAATTGTGTTCTCCCCAGTTATTTTCAAACACGTGGTGCATAACCTATTATTGCTAGCTTAGTCAGTGTTTGATTTGATCAAAATTAGTGTCGAAAGATAGCATTATTTTATAATATTTACAGCCTGCTCTTATTTTCTGTGTTATTGTACCATACTGGGATGATTAATGTTTTCTAACAAAATAAAACGTTAAAGTAAAAATGTTAAAATAAAATGTATAATATATATTACAATTATTATGTGTAACATATTTTAGTACTGTAGGTCTACTGTACGTATAGCTGTATTAACTACTATTATTTCATACTAATATTACTACTACATTTACTATTAGTAGTAGTAGTATGTGTAGGAAATATAATATTGCACGTTTTTTTTATTGTACTTTACAAATCTCAAAGTGCTACCACAGACAATAACAGTGTAACAATTAGCAATAAGTTCTGTAATAATTTTAATCTTTGGAATTATGATCTTTGGAATAAAATGCGGCCTTGAGTTTATTTTCATCAAAATATCAAGTAATCTGCATAAAATTTGACAATATGAGCTCTGTTGGGTTGTCTAAATAATTTGTGTGTGACTTGTGTATTTTTTCTCAGATGGATATTACAATTCAAAAAGGCAATTCTTTGCCTGATCTAAAACGGTGCACCAAATGCTGCAGTGATTATCACTGTCCTTTTTGTGATGCCTCCGTTTTCCAACCAACACGGTTGGCAAAAGTGGAGACTCATCTGCAGGCACATTTCAACAGATCGGTCCAGCATGAAGGTAATATTTGCAAGTGTACATCTTATTAGAGTGAAAATTGTAAGACAGTCTTTAAGTGCAATCTTATACTGCTGTTTTTCAGAATTTATAATACACAGATGTGGACGCCTCTGCAGAAGTCAACCACATTATCACTGCCTCTACTGCAAATCGACAATTTTAAGAAAACCTGATTTTATTAAACATTTAGGACTCTGCAAACAAAAACACCAACCACCAACCCCTCACACTAAAGCCACCACAACTTCTGCCACGACTCTGCCCATCAGTCTTGTGTCTCCCTCTGCTGCCACGACTCTGCCCATCAGTCTTGTGTCTCCCTCTGCTGCCACGACTCTGCCCATCAGTCTTGTGTCTCCCTCTGCTGCCACGACTCTGCCCATCAGTCTTGTGTCTCCCTCTGCTGCCACGACTCTGCCCATCAGTCATGTGCCTCCCTCTGCTGCCACGACTCTGCCCATCAGTCATGTGTCTCCCTCTGCTGCCACGACTCTGCCCATCAGTCATGTGCCTCCCTCTGCTGCCACGACTCTGCCCATCAGTCATGTGTCTCCCTCTGCTGCCACGACTCTGCCCATCAGTCTTGTGTCTCCCTCTGCTGCCACGACTCTGCCCATCAGTCTTGTGTCTCCCTCTGCTGCCACGACTCTGCCCATCAGTCATGTGCCTCCCTCTGCTGCCACGACTCTGCCCATCAGTCTTGTGTCTCCCTCTGCTGCCACGACTCTGCCCATCAGTCATGTGCCTCCCTCTGCTGCCACGACTCTGCCCATCAGTCTTGTGCCTCCCTCTGCTGCCACGACTCTGCCCATCAGTCTTGTGTCTCCCTCTGCTGCCACGACTCTGCCCATCAGTCATGTGCCTCCCTCTGCTGCCACGACTCTGCCCATCAGTCTTGTGTCTCCCTCTGCTGCCACGACTCTGCCCATCAGTCATGTGCCTCCCTCTGCTGCCACGACTCTGCCCATCAGTCATGTGCCTCCCTCTGCTGCCACGACTCTGCCCATCAGTCTTGTGTCTCCCTCTGCTGCCACGACTCTGCCCATCAGTCATGTGCCTCCCTCTGCTGCCACGACTCTGCCCATCAGTCTTGTGTCTCCCTCTGCTGCCACGACTCTGCCCATCAGTCATGTGCCTCCCTCTGCTGCCACGACTCTGCCCATCAGTCATGTGCCTCCCTCTGCTGCCACGACTCTGCCCATCAGTCTTGTGTCTCCCTCTGCTGCCACGACTCTGCCCATCAGTCTTGTGTCTCCCTCTGCTGCCACGACTCTGCCCATCAGTCATGTGCCTCCCTCTGCTGCCACGACTCTGCCCATCAGTCTTGTGTCTCCCTCTGCTGCCACGACTCTGCCCATCAGTCATGTGCCTCCCTCTGCTGCCACGACTCTGCCCATCAGTCATGTGCCTCCCTCTGCTGCCACGACTCTGCCCATCAGTCTTGTGTCTCCCTCTGCTGCCACGACTCTGCCCATCAGTCATGTGCCTCCCTCTGCTGCCACGACTCTGCCCATCAGTCTTGTGTCTCCCTCTGCTGCCACGACTCTGCCCATCAGTCATGTGCCTCCCTCTGCTGCCACGACTCTGCCCATCAGTCTTGTGTCTCCCTCTGCTGCCACGACTCTGCCCATCAGTCATGTGCCTCCCTCTGCTGCCACGACTCTGCCCATCAGTCTTGTGCCTCCCTCTGCTGCCACGACTCTGCCCATCAGTCTTGTGTCTCCCTCTGCTGCCACGACTCTGCCCATCAGTCATGTGCCTCCCTCTGCTGCCACGACTCTGCCCATCAGTCATGTGCCTCCCTCTGCTGCCACGACTCTGCCCATCAGTCTTGTGTCTCCCTCTGCTGCCACGACTCTGCCCATCAGTCATGTGCCTCCCTCTGCTGCCACGACTCTGCCCATCAGTCTTGTGTCTCCCTCTGCTGCCACGACTCTGCCAACCACATCTGGCATTTCTAGGCCCTTCAAAAAAAATGGTCGAAAAAAAACAAAGCAACTAAAGAAATGTCCCAAATGTGATTTGATATGCCACTATAAAAATTTAAAAAGACATAGAGAACGCAAACACACCCAAAAAATGGCAGACATTACTTCGTCATCCCATCTTGACAGTGAGTGCATAGACCCCCAGAATGGAGTCTATATGGTCTGCAAAAGTATTCATGGAGCTTCTAATCCACTCCATGTGCAAATTAAAATATGGGGGGAACAACATCGTGTTTCATGTGAATTGAATGAGTGCCAGACTAATATGGAGTTGGCTTGGAGAAGTGGACTGCTGTCATACCAGTGTGTTCACCTCCGGTCAGTTACATACTGCAAAAACTTTTTAACCTCACCTTCACTCACAGAAGAAAGTTTAAAAGAAATGGTTAAAAGCAAGTGGTTTGGGCAGGACAAAATAAAACAGTGTGTTGATCGTCAAAAACTAGCCCAAGAAGAAAATGCACCACTGTCAGTTGAATCCAAGATTGGAGTTCCACCAACAAAAAGATTCATATCGGTCTATGAGCCTAATATATCATATTATAGTAGGCTGGGCAGAGTCATGGTGTCATATGACACCAAGAAGAATATATGGCATTGTCCCTGTGCAAAAACCCTGAGGTCATGCACCCATAAATATGTTGCAAAATGGCACCTCTTTCAAGTGCACCCTGAACTCTTCCGAAAGGTTCGGAGCACTGAAAGCACTGAAGAATTTCAGGCAACAGCGATGGGGGAAAGTGATGAAAGTGAGACTTACCCTCCAAAGGATGTTTCTAAAGTAAAGAGCATGGTAGAATATATCCTTAAGAATAAAAAGCTACCATCTACTATTCCCAATCATTTGAGGTTTTCTTCAGTCTCTAAGGGATTTCCACAACACCTAATCCCTGATGAGACAATGTGCTACCACTGCTCAGACCGCACATTGCTCAGTGATCCTGTCTGCATTACACGTAAAGCGAAAATTCTTACAACTACAGAAATCGTCCAAGGTGGATCATTGTTACAGCTTTTTTTTTATTATAATTATGAATAAATACTAAACCATGTTTTTTTTTTTGTTTTTTGTTTTTTTTACATTCTGTATCTGCAGATATTTCCACCTACTACAAATTCTGTCCTCTCTGTGGAATGGTGTACCGTTACCAAGAGTGGGGTAACGGTTTACATAATTTCAATGACCATGTCCTCCTTGAACTCTCTCTCTGCCTCACCATAAGAAACCTGTTGCAGGTAATCATAATATTTTTTTTCCAACAATTTTTTGGAATGGAATGGAATTTCTTCATAGTATTGATTTAAATAAGATGTACTGATAATGTGTGTGTTTTTTTTGTTTTGTTTTTTTTATCATAGGTGCATACAGCAGTCAGCAGAGTAGTGGAGTACTTGGAGATGACTACAGGTGTACAGTTCCCCTCAGCAGATACTGTTCTCCATGGCTATCTCCACTTTGAGGCCCTAACTGACCATGAATATCAGTATTCATGTGTGTCTTGTGGTGACCATCCACCTGTGGTCATAATGGACCTCCACAGGAAGGCATCCTTTCGTCTTTCCGGTAAATTCCTTTTAGGGGTATAAGTTGCAGAGAGGTAACCCAGATAGCAAGCCATGATCGAAATAATGTTGAATCAATATTAATTTGTCAACGTTAACATAATTGAATCAATATCACTTTTGCACCCTCAGTTAATGTTGAAAAAATGTTGAAATTTCAACAAAAAATCAATGGTAATGGCATTGAATCAATGTTTGAACTCTCAGAAAATGAAACACAACTACAACTGACTTAAAGCCACAGTCTGAAATCAACTGAAGATAAAAGAAGACAATAAATCTCTCAAGATAATTCTTTTTGAGAATTAACAGGTTTAGATGTTGATGTTTTATTGAAAATGTTTGGTCACCATTGTAGTGGTCAGTGGTTCCTTTAGTTGGGCAGTTTGACTCTTGGCTTTTTGTGTGAGTTTATGCTCTTTGTAACAGTGTTTACTAAAACATGTCATTTGTTGCAAAGAGACAAGAAACAAGAAACTAGTATATAAGACAGTTTTCTGCCTCACAAAGCAGAGTAGTTTACTAACTTTGTTCTTGACCAAAAGAGGTTATTTTGTTATTGAAATATTATATTCACGAATAATACTTTCTTGCCACAGATAATATTCTGATATTTTTAAAAAATACCTTATGGAATTTTTTTTGACAGACATCAAGAATCAGCATATGAATCTCAACAATGGTAACTTCTTTCATGCCGCAATGCATGATGGGAGCCATTGATTGAAATCAATCTTCAGTTGATTTCAGACTGTGGCTTTAAGTCAGTTGTAGTTGTGTTTCATTTTCTGAGAGTTCAAACATTGATTCAATGCCATTACCTTTGATTTTTTGTTGAAATTTCAACATTTTTTCAACATTAATTGAGGGTGCAAAAGTGATATTGATTCAATTATGTTAACGTTGACAAATTAACATTGATTCAACATTATTTCGATCATGGCTTGCTATCTGGGAAGTCTTTGGTTTATATTATATATTTATTTTCTTTAGTGAGTGACCTTTCACAACCTCCACAAGATTTTAATGGAGAGGTGGATTTAGATCTGTTTTGGAAGGCACTGACAGAAGAACGGATTGCTCGAGGATTTTTTTCAAGTAAGGAAATTAAATATACCAGAAATAGCATGTCACCATTATTTAATTTCATAAGTGTTTTCAGGGGTAAAATCTAAATTCTTTGATGTACTAACATCTTTGTTTATCCCACAGGCCAAAAAAACAACCCATTTTGTGTTCCACCTAGTTACAACTTTTGGGCACCCTGGATTGGGAGTAAGACGCGCCGAGCGAATGTTGTTCTCAACACTGAATTTGAGAAAGTGCACAAAGCTAAAACTGCAGACCGGACAGAAATAACTGTCTCTGAAGATCGCTTAAAAGACGAACTTTCAAAACAGAAAGTAAAACATTTCTTGCTAATTTTGTATTATTTTTCAGTGTTGGCATTTTATTTCACACATGTTCTTTATGTGTTAGGTGGAAGTGATAAGAAGACTGTGTCAGGAGTGTGGTTTAGATGCCAAAGGCTCTCGCACAGATCTACTCCTGCGACTTTCGGAGGAGATGAGGTCAAGGGAGGCCTATGACAAGGTTTTTGAAAAGATTTGGGCTGCTTCAGGTAAACATCAATGTTGCACATTGAAATATTACAAATAATTCAGAAATGTGCAGTCACATACCCATAATGGGCCCTATTTTCCACTTGGCACTGGTTGGGGAGTGACTGGTGGTGTACAGCTTTAGGGGGTGTTGGAGGCGGCCTGGTCTGACACTTGGGTGTGTTGTGGCCTCCGTGTGGTGGAGTGCAAGCCTAATCAACGTATGCACATCTGCTAATGAATCAGTTTTTGCATTAATATTAACACGTTTATTAAAAAATAGACTGCTATAAAGACATTATTACAGTCAGTGTGTATACAATATGAAACTCAGTGGGTAGAGGCAGCTGCTGATTTTTTTAAAGCCATTCCATTATGCATCCTCTTTTAGCAGCAGAAGCAGTGTGTGTACCTTTCACCTGAAGACGGGAAGACCTGTCCTCTCCTCACTGTCTTCTTCTCCCGCCTCTCCCCTCTTCTCACCACACCTTGTTCTCTTTTGCTGTTACTACATCCATGCCACTTTCTGGGTTCATCCAAAAGCAGTGTTTAAATCATTGCTCTTTGTCTTGGACAAAAGTATGGCAATGTACAGTATGAAATTCATGGTATAATGGGTGTACTCACTGTCTAAATAAATCCATAAAATGATTATAAATTAGATATGAATAAAAAATAACATGAAATATGATGTAATGTAAGGCACACTGATTATATCATTCAATTTCAATTTAGAGGGCTTTCCCAAAGTTGAATTGATTGGATGTAGTAGGGGCAGGGTGAAGGCACATCCATACAGGTGAGGGGTGAGGTCCGGAGGACCACAGGTCCAGACAGGGCATAACATAAAGTAGTTCATAAAGAAAACATTATTCTTACGCTGTGGGGGAAGTGGAGGAAAAGTGAGTGAGAAGGGAGAGCGCTGTAAATTGCTCAGAGCAGAGACGCCCCTTACTCTGAAGCACTACATCTTTAAAGTTTTTTTCAGCCCCAGTTCAGTTTCTCAACATCTACTTTAAGGTCAACGCCACTGCCCTACATCATAACCTATGATCTTTGTAGGGCCCAATGTCATTCATGGGATTAGAAAAAGTGTTTTTAACAATTTTTAACAATCTTTGTTGTATGTTTGTCTGTTCCAGGAGGTTGGGCTGTCATCATGTGCCCTTGTGGCATAGTGTACAGTATAAAATGTAATCTGCGAGCAGAAAGTCCACGGGATTTTGCAGATATGCTTCTGTCTTGGAAGCATCTGCCTAATATTGTAATTTACGACTTTGCCCGTGGACTATCCACCCACACAAACCTGAGGCAACCCATAACTTTCACACCTTTCGAAGGAAGGTTACTCGAACCAACCCCTGAAAATATTGCAAAAGCAAAATCAGGAAACCTACAGGTTACACTGCCGTGGCTCACTGCGAAAAAGCAAAGTCCAGATCCAGATGGTCATCCAATAACTGGTTCTGCAGAACACTATGTTCTGTATGACCGCTTCCATGAAGACAACACAAAAGACCCTCGTGATTCACTGAGGAAGCTTCGTCTTGTGCCTCAACTAGCTGGCAAAGTTAACAGTCAGGCTGCAGAACAGCTTTTTTCAAAGCTAAAGAAAAATAACTACTTTATGAACATGGCATTACCATCCACACATGTTTTCCTCATGCGAAACATCATCCACCATTACAATGTCAGAAAAAATGAGAAACGTCTTCATGACATAAAAAAGGAATTCAACACAAACATTCACATGAATGTCCACAGCCAGGTTGTGTTAGGTAAGGTCTCCCTTACTCATATTTGTGTAACAAATACAGCACTATATCTTTAACTGTACTTATGTGTATATTTGTATTTTGTAGATAATCCGTTCTCCACAGAGAAATGCATGGACATGTCAATTGGTAATTTGACTGTTCGGTCCAGTTGCTAAATGTCAAGTTTCTGTTCTCTGGTTTGATGTGTTATTTTTCTAATTTTGGTGCTTTAATGTACTTTAAGGACCACTGACAGAAAATGTTGTTACTGCACAAACGACCGCTGCATCACCAGCAATAACATCAGTCACATCTCCTCAGTCACCAGTTCCAATTACAGAAGAAACAGCTTGTGAACCTACCACTCTTCTGCATTTTTTGGAACCTACAAAGCCTTGGGAGAGGGACTGGCATCCATTACAAGAGAAACTGGTGAAAATTAACATACACACACACACACACACACACACACACACACACACACACACACACATATATTTATTGTTATTATTATTACAGCTTGATTATGTGCTGGACCGAAATCGCCCTGGCAGTGAAATAATTGTGAAGGAGGGGCAAGTGTGCCTTATCCGAGAAGAATTTTGGAGCCTTGGATTGTTGAGGGACATGGACTCCCATGTAAGCAGTCTGTTTTTTATTATAATTTTTTTTTTTTATTAAACACATTGACTTATCAGAGTATTTATTGCAGATTGGAAACGCCTGCATGAAGCTTATTTGTGAAATGGCTCGGCAAATTGTATGTACCATAAAATGTAACATTCAACTGGTTATAATATTTATATAAATTATGTTTTAACTTGATCCAAATTTAGAAAAAAAAAACATTGTTCTAAACTGTGTGAAAATGTTCATGTCATTGTCAACAGTTTCTTTTCATTCCTTTAGGGCAAGGACATATACATTGAGGACTTTTTTGTTGTCCCTGTATGGAAAAGAACTCCTAACAACCCTGTTACTGGATTACCAGTGAGTGTATGTACTGTATTTACTATGTGGGAGGTAAAAACTAAATTAAAGGACATAACTGTCCTGATCAATTCTAGGAAGATGCAGACTTGAAAGACCTGTTAGTCTTTCCAGCATGGACAAATGATAATGGACCAGACCACTTCGTTGTCTGTGTAAGAAAATATTGAAATGTCTAGTGTATACGTTGATTGCTATTGCAATGTGTGTGTTTCTAAAATTAAACACTGAAAAATATTGGAAGACGCAATAAGGTTCAAATGAAATATTTTTACACCTTTAATGTTGTAGATAATGATGCCGCTTCGAAGAGAGATGGTGTTTTTAGACTCTCTGTACACAGAGCATGAATCAGGATTTGGAGATGAGGAGTACAGGGCAATTTTTAGGTCTATCAATAAACTAAGACATGTTTCAGCCTTTATCTGATATATGGCAACGTTCCTATAGCCATTTCTATCCATTTCCTAACCATGTGTTATAGTGCTGTCACTTCTGGCTGCGTTCCTATAGCCATTTCTTGCACTTCAGGCTATGTTCATCTTGCCTTTTTTATGCATGGTGTTCTAGAGTTGAGGTGAGCTGTTATTGTCAATATTACTTCTAATATGTTGTCTACAGGCAAATTGCTTACCAAGTTGATCATGGGACATGGAATGAAAAGACTGGATATGATTTTCTGGTGAGAAATCAACTTAAAGAATTGTCATTATTTGGCGTTTACAACAGTTATTTTTTTGTACATTATTCTAAAATAAACTTGTCTGTTCACTGATTTTAGGCTTTGCCACGTCAGACAAGAGGGAATGATTGTGGCGTTTTTGTACTCATGGTAAGATTTAAAATTGAGTTAAGTGATTTAAAGCTTTTGTAAACATTGTCAATGACTGTATCTTCTCTCTTTCCAGTACACCCTCTCAATGGTGTGTGGCACTGGGTTTCAATTCCAGGAGGTAATTTTTTTTTAATGTAACCTTTATTTTACCAGGATGTTTTTCTTGTCAGGATGGTGCTTTTATTTCTCATAGCTAAAATGTAACTCAGGTGGTGGTGTATTTTATCTTGCTTTACTCTAAGCAACATTTCTTTCAAAAAGGGGCATAGTTGTTGCAAGCACACCCAACATCATGTATTAACAAAAACATGTTGGTTAACTGTTAAGACTAAACTGTTACGTGACGTGTATGCAATAGAGATGAAGCTTAAACGGATATCCACAAATAAAGGGTATTTAATAAGAAACAGGGAGCCGAAGCATAACATCACATACAATATAACATTAAGAAGAGACAAGGAGTGAAGGGAGTGAGTCCAATATAAAGGGAGTGCAAACGAGGAAGTCCAGGTGATGATGATGAGTGGTGATGGGGAGATGACGAGGGAAGTGAGTGCAGGTGAGGAGAACAGGAGGATCATGGGAATTGGAGTCCTGGAGACAAGGGATCTGTGACATTACCCCCCCTCCCGGTAGGCGTGGCCTCACGCCGTAGATGTAACACCGGGGAGGGGGGGTGGGCGCCCTGGAGACCTCATGCCGGTGCAGGGAGAGGCATGGGTTGGAGTGGAGGTCCAGGGCGGGTCCATGAGCCAAGGCGGGTCAGGAGACGTGGGCCGCCACGGCGGGTCAGGAGACAAGGGCGGCCATGGAGGAGCCCTGCCCACATGTGTGTCCCCACATGTACCCCACCCACAGGTACTTGCCCCCCCCCCAAAAAAAATACTTGGGGAGGTTCAGGATGAGTCTGAGGAGTCTAATAGTAGGAGTTGTTTCGTGGGCTGGAGTGAGCTCTTGGGCGATGGAGCCTGGAGATGCGGGCTCGGCGGCGGCGGCTGGAGATGCGGGCTCGGCGGCTGAGGTTGGAGATGCGGGCTCGGCGGCGGCGGCTGGAGATGCGGGCTCGGCGGCTGAGGCTGGAGATGCGTGCTCGGCGGCGGCGGCTGGAGATGCGGGCTCGGTGGCGGCGGCGGCTGGAGATGCGGGCTCGGCGGCTGAGGCTGGAGATGCGGGCTCGGTGGCGGCGGCGGCTGGAGATGCGGGCTCGGCGGCTGAGGCTGGAGATGCGGGCTCGGCGGCGGCGGCTGGAGATGCGGGCTCGGCGGCTGAGGCTGGAGATGCGGGCTCGGCGGCGGCGGCTGGAGATGCGGGCTCGGCGGCGGCGGCTGGAGATGCGGGCTCGGCGGCTGAGGCTGGAGATGCGGGCTCAGCGGCGGCGGCTGGAGATGCGTGCTCGGCGGCTGAGGCTGGAGATGCGGGCTCGGTGGCGGCGGCGGCTGGAGATGCGGGCTCGGCGGCTGAGGCTGGAGATGCGGGCTCAGCGGCGGCGGCTGGAGATGCGTGCTCGGCGGCTGAGGCTGGAGATGCGGGCTCGGTGGCGGCGGCGGCTGGAGATGCGGGCTCGGCGGCTGAGGCTGGAGATGCGGGCTCGGCGGCGGCGGCTGGAGATGCGGGCTCGGCGGCGGCGGCTGGAGATGCGGGCTCGGTGGCGGCGGCGGCTGGAGATGCGGGCTCGGCGGCTGAGGCTGGAGATGCGGGCTCGGCGGCGGCGGCTGGAGATGCGGGCTCGGCGGCGGCGGCTGGAGATGCGGGCTCGGCGGCGGCGGCTGGAGATGCGGGCTCGGCGGCGGAGGCTGGAGATGCGGGCTCGGCGGCGGCGGCTGGAGATGCGGGCTCGGCGGCTGAGGCTGGAGATGCGGGCTCGGCGGCGGCGGCTGGAGATGCGGGCTCGGCGGCTGAGGCTGGAGATGCGGGCTCGGCGGCGGCGGCTGGAGATGCGGGCTCGGCGGCGGCGGCTGGAGATGCGGGCTCGGCGGCGGCGGCTGGAGATGCGGGCTCGGCGGCTGAGGCTGGAGATGCGGGCTCGGCGGCTGAGGCTGGAGATGCGGGCTCGGCGGCGGCGGCTGGAGCAGAGGGCTAGGCGGCGGCGACGATTGGCGGACAGGAGTGGACAGGACCATTGAAGCGGTATGTGCAGGGTTCTGGGGTGAGGTGAGCTGGTGATGCCCGATAAGCTGCTGATGGGCCTGGACAAGGACTCTGGTTCTTTTGAATTTTATCAACTTCAAAATTAGAACCATTTAAAAGGAGAATTATATTTAGAGAATCGACTAAGGAGAAATTACAGGCTGGTTCGTTATAACGAATTATGTCCTTGTCCAGTCCCATCAGAAACACAGCATTAAGACTGGCATCAGTCCAGCTCACCAAATAGGAGACCTCCAAAAACTCCTCCACATACCTCTCCAACGGCCTGCCACCCTGCCGCAAACGGCAAAGTTTTTCCTCCTCCTGGAGAGATTCGGTGTTCGCCGCAATCAGAAAAATCCCCATTGCAAATTGTGGGTATCCAGCGGTATTGGTCTCTTCTTCTGTTACGTGACGTGTATGCAATAGAGATGAAGCTTAAACAGATATCCACAAATAAAGGGTATTTAATAAGAAACACAGAGCCGAAGCATAACATCACATACAATATAACATTAAGAAGAGACAAGGAGTGAAGGGAGTGAGTCCAATATAAAGGGAGTGCAAACGAGGGAGTCCAGGTGATGATGATGAGTGGTGATGGGGAGATGACGAGGGAAGTGAGTGCAGGTGAGGAGAACAGGAGGATCATGGGAATTGGAGTCCTGGAGACAAGGGATCTGTGACATAAACAGTCTTTCTTGCAGATGGATATGCCTATCATCTGCCGATGGTGGTGCCTTCTACTCATGGAACGATTTCAAATTGATGGGTATGTCAGTATTTTTTACATTTTGATCTTTTAAATCTGTCAAATTTCTATTTGATATTGTGTCAATACAACAACTTAGAACACGAGTATCAAAACATCCTTAATATCTCTCCTACCTGTAACCAATTATAATGAATTTTGTCTTGCTTGAAAGCTATGGCCGCAGATTTGCTTTCTGGACTGAGGAAGCAAGAAGTGTATTGGAGGGAAAGACTCTGCCCCTTTTTAGGGTGGAAAGAAGAACCACATCCAATGTTCCGGCACACGTCCAAGCAGTTCAAGATCGGGACAGGACTGATAAAAGATTAGTGGACTTCATTCTCACATCAAAATCAGCAGAGCAGCATTTGGTGGTAATGATGGTTCCACTTTAAATTACTCCTCCAGACTTAAATATAGTCAAGTGACAATTTAACTATTATTTGCCAAATGTAATTAATAACTTGTGCATTTACATATGAAATATAATTTCCTTCTGTGGCCCTAAGGATATTCTCAGTGGGAAAAGGTCAAAGTGGTTTCCACTAAAACCCCGTTTTCAAGTGCCTGTCTACATTGAAAATGAGCAGTCCCAGACAATCCTGTATAACTACATGAAAGGAGTTCTTAATAAAACCCAAACGCAGCTGACCTACAGTGATGAGGTGGACTTCATTTGTGGATGTCTCCTCCCAGAGGTAAGCCCAAAACATTTTTGAACATGAGCATGTTTATGTTCTGCAGTGTGTGCATGTTTTGTTTTATTTTATTAATTGGTTTATTTGTACAGGCCATCATTCATGCCCTTGGCAAGCTGCAGGGCCTGTCTTGGCAGGAGGCTGAAGAGATGTTCCTCCAGGGCCCCACTTATCACTCAAGGTGTTTTAAATTTTTTGTTTGTACACAAACTGTTGGATTTTTGTGTTACACAACATTTCTGACAACAGAATTTATCTTTTCTTTTAGTGAAGTTGAGGAATTTGACCGAAGAATTGCTTGAGAAATGAAAAATCACCCCATTTGAATGTAAAGCATTTATTTTATTTGATGTTGTTTAATATATAATATATACATTATTAACCCAATTATTTTTTTCACAGTTTTTCTCTTCATTGTTTACAGCTCAATGACTTGTCGGACCACATGAAAAAGAATACAAAAATAAAGTTTGGTGTGAGAAAATGACTCCGAGCACTATCATTTATTGTATGTAAATATAGAGTTAATGTTCATCCCCTAACTCGAAGAATGAAGAATGTGATAAATCCTTAAGAATTAGGAAAACAATAAATGACTATGAAAATATTTAAGTAACTGAACAATTTCTATTTACAAACAAAATTAATAAAAATAAACCAGACTTAATGCATTAAATCATAACCTAGTATGTGTAATATTTTATAAAATAATGCATTCAGTCATAGCGTAATATTTTCTACTAGAAAAAAATAGTGTAAGTTGCAATCTATCAGCAATTGAATTCTGGTAAGGTAATATCTAATCAGGTTAAATAACCTTCCAAACAGCAGGTGGCACTGTCTGAAAAAACGATAGGTCTGGGAGTGCAGGTCTGAGCGTGCAGGTCTGAGTGTGCAGTTGGGCCTCCGGGCCTGCAGCTTCATAATGTTGGGCCCTTATGCTGGGTACACACTAAAAGATTTTTGAAAACGTATAAGATTTTACTGAGGGGCTTTATTACACAATCATAACCAGCTGGCTGCTTACTATGTTTACAATTTTAGAAATATCACTGAGCCTGGGAAATACTGAAAACTTGACTTAAACTTATAATTTCTGTTAAAGCATGCAAGCAACCAAAAGCAACAGGGAAAGGCATTTACAAGCTACACTGTATTTTGTTAACCTCTTTTACAAAGTTGTGTTGTGTATCTTTTAAAGGCACTTCAAGAACAGTTAAAGAGTTCAACCTTCCACGGGAATGTAACCGAAATTATTTCCCATCCCAGAAGTGTTTTACTTTCCTGTTTCCAACCACCCCAGAGAATGTGTCTCGTCTGGAGAGCTTGGATCCTGCTGACCTTTCCCCAGATTTCCAGGATGTCTCAGATAATTTCTGCAAGTTCATCTTTGACAGGAGTGAAGTCAAAAGGCTGAAGGATGGACACACAGTCACAGGCAGAGGTGAGTCAATAGAATATATGAAATGATGTGAAGTGACATTTGCAAAATAAACATTAACATAGCAGCAAGCAAATATTTGATTAATTTACTATATTCAATTACTCAAGTGAATATGGCTGTTTTGAAGTAGTAACTAAACGTGTATTTCGCCTGTAGTAAACTGCTGTCAACAGAGGAACCATGTTTTGGTTCGAATATCTAAGGTTGTGTGCTCATTGCACCATAATGCTGATGTTAAACCCCATACCTAGAGACTAATTTCTAAATTGAAACATCCTTCCATCTTTGTGATGTGATAACACTGAACAAGTGGCAAATGCTAATTATTCCCACTAAAATAGCATAAATTGAGCTATCAATTCAGCTATGACATTGTTTATGACTCTTTCTGGACTGCAAGTTATTAATCTACAGCCTCCAAGTTAATTTCCTTGTGTCTGACCCTTCTCCTTCCCTGAAGTTCTGGGTCAGCTGGTGAAGACATATGTAGACACAATCTCCAGTGGTGAAGTTCCATTTCTGGAGAATGCTGTGATTGCTATGGCAATGATTGAGAATGAGTCTGCAGTGAAGGAGGGGCTTGAGGTTTACCAGAGTGGAATGGAGAAGCTGAAGGACTCCTTCCCTCTGGAACTGAAGGATGTGTCCTCAGAACACCAACGTCTCAGCAGCATGGCGACACAAACCTTCATGAAGCGTTCCTTTAAGGACAGTGAGGGGACATTCATGAAATGTCTTGAGGTGATGCCCAGTAAATAATGTACAACTCCTATTGAACTGTTATTCAAGTATCTATCTATCTATAACAGTGCACACCAACTTCTAGTTGCTAAACAAGAATAGTACTATTTTGTAGTATTTGTTCTCTAAGAACAAGGCCCATTGTTTTGGCTGTAATGAGTAATGTGTCTCTTAATCTGAATCAAAAGCTGAAAAAAAAAAAGATTATTTTAAATGGCCATTGTATAATAAACTTTTTTTTTTTCCAATAGTTGTAGCCTCTAAATGGTGTTTAACATTGTCTGTCTCTGATATTTTGTGTGATGCTGCAGGAAGACATTAATAAACTCTTTGATGGATACCTGTGCCAAAATGAGGAGTCTTCAAAAAAAAAGATGTGAGAATCTCCTGTCATCACTTTCAGCAACAATGACAGAAAAACTCAAGAAAGGATTTTATGCCGTACCTGGTGGTTATGTTCTCTTCTCCCAGGACCTTGAAGATATTATAAAGGAATACAAAATCCAAGCCAATAAAGGAGTCAAGGTGAGTATCAATATTTGATACAATTACTGCAACATCACAGGTTTCAGAGTTTTCAATCTGTAAGATGTTTGTCATGTTTTCCTATAATATGTGTTCATATAATGTGGGAAACAGTGGATTAGGGGTAGAGAAATCAACTGGAAACAAGTAGGTTCCTGGTTTAAATCCTGGTTTCTTCTGGCTAAATATTGAAGAATCATTATTCAAGACACTGAGTCTCCAGTGGTAGGACATGGACACTTGTACTCCATCAATGCTGGACTTTGGCTTTGGACAAAAGTATCTAGAACTACTTGATGAATTTCATGATCTGCTGAAACATTGCATTTGACAAAAATGTGTCGATTGTGATGTAAAACCAAACTGAGCAACACTCATGCCCAATATGTAACTGATTATAGCTTTACTTTGTTATTGATTTATGATTTATGATTATTATTACTAGGAGCATCACCATTATCTTCACAATCATCATTAATTATATTAGTTGTAGTAGTAGTAGCGGTTTTTCAGATTACATATGTTGTTCACAGGCAGAAGAAACACTCGAAGAGTTCCTGAAGCAGAAGTCAGTGGATTCTAACGCCATTCTGCAGGCTGACAAGAAACTGACTGAGAAGGAGAAAAAGATTATGGGTGAGTGTTTTGCATCCTGGATGAAGCAACAATAGCACCATCTAGTGTTAGTTGCCAACTTGCACAAAAAGAGTTTCATGTTCAACTACGAAACAACTACAGTAGTCAACATTTGAAGTGGATCAAAACCTTTCATCAAAGTTGTCCTACAACCTTCTTCTTAGGATGACTTAGTTCTTAGGACAACTTTGATGACCTTTTTTGATCCACTTCAAATGTTGACTACTGTATTATTTAATTTGTTATTTCATCCAATGTTATCAATTTGTGTTAAACAATGCACAAAATGAACATTAACAACTCAAGTCTCGGTACATTTATCATTTGATTGAGGACTTTTCTCTTTCTGTGAATTGCCTCAATGCCTTGAATTCATGGAATTTAAAAGTCAAAATTTGAAATGCAATGCAAAATTAGGTACAATGTTACACTTTCTTAAACTTTCCATTAAACTTTATTCCATTTGCCTCAACATCTTCTTCCAGAGGAAAGAGAGAAGAATGTTTTTTTTTTTTTTTTTTTACAGTTTATTTCCACTACATCTGTACATGTTTACATGTTTACATATACACATATACACACATGCACATATAGCACAAATTATACATATGCATATACATACGTACATACATATATACACATACCTACATACACGTATACATAAATGCATGAATGCATGCGTGCCCATATATTCTCACACATACATATAGCAAGCACCTACCACGCATGTACATACATGTGCACGCACGTACACACATTTGCCTACGTAGGTATTCAACATTAACATGCGCATAAGTGCAGATATTATTTCTGACACTGTGGAAAATGGACATCCTAAAAAGCTATGCAGCTTATGGCCGGGGTCCATCACCAAGTATAAACAAAACAGATGGTTTGGCAGATTTTAGATACTTTAAATTGAAATAATAATATAATAGTAGAATAATGATAACAATAATAAAAAAAAGAAATAAGTAAATAAATAAAAGTAAATATAATATAATATAAGGGTCATAATTTTTATGTAGATCTAGTACAGTAATATGAATATGCAGTTACTCGTCATTACATCATTTAGGCACTGCATACTTCCCTGCCACATGTACAAGGAGAAATACAATAAAGTTAAGACCTCAGCCGCGATATCAGTCGTTACTATAATTTTCCAGCAGCTTACATTTTAAATTTCTTTTAAATATGGATAGTGAGGCAGACAATTTAATATCATTGTCTAACTCATTCCATATTTGTGTCCTCTATAGCAGACACTGAAACTAGTACATTTTAAATTACTGATTTTCCCTTTTAAAAGAGATTTTTTTCCTTGTATCATGTTGGTGCGAAGATGAGTATAGTGGAATAAGTTCACAAAGTCTACTATTTAATTTGTGAACAACACTATATATTATACAAGCATTATGATAGAAGTTACTTTCAGTAAGCTTTAGAAGACCATATCTATGGAAGATAGGATTTGTCGGAGAGTTTGGCATGGACCAAGTAATTGCTCTTAACCCTTTCTTTTGAATTACCTGAATTTTTGCAATGTAGGTGGGATATGTATTGTTCCAAATCATATTACAGTAATTCAGGTGAGGCTCAAACAGAGATCTGTACAGAGTCAACAATGCTTCAAATGGAAGCAAATGTCTTATTTTAAAGAATAAACCAACAATTTTGGATAATTTTTTGACAAGCTCGTCAATATGTTTTTTAAAGTTTAGAGAATGATCTATAAAGATTCCTAGAAATTTGGTCGAATCTACTTTTTGGATAGCTCTGTCGTCTATCATTACATTTATATTGTAATTTCTGTCATCACGTCTGTTTGGGATAAAGACAATATAAGAAGTTTTACTAATATTTAAAGACAATTTGTTGCATTTGAACCAAATTGAAAAATTTGTGTCATCTGCAAAAAGTATTTTATGAATGTCGCTGGAACAATAAACAAAGTCATTAATATAGATTATGAATAAAAGTGGTCCCATAATGGATCCCTGTGCAACCCTTTAGTCCCTCAACATCCACATATTGCTCTCTTCCACAGATATAACTCCTAAACCACTGGAGTGCTACTCCCCTGACACCATAGTGCATTAATTTACCAAACAAAATTTCATGATCAATAGTATCGAATGCTTTTGAAAGATCCAGAAAAACCCCAATACCATATTCTCCTCTTTCAAAAGCATCATTAATTTTCTCCACAAGGTCTAAAATAGCTATATACGTGGTGCAATTTTTCCTAAAGCCATATTGTGAAGGCTCTAATACATTACATTTCTCAAGATATTCTGCTAGTCTGGAGTATACAACTCGCTCTAAAACTTTAGAGAGGGTTGGCAAATTGATATTGGTCTATAGTTTTGAATATCATTTTTATCCCCAGACTTATATATTGGTATTATTTTTGCAATTTTGGTCATTTTTGGAACAATGCCTTGTGTTAACGAAAGATTAATAATGTAGGCAAGAGGCTCTGCAATTTCATTTACTATGGCTTTGATAATTATACTACATATGTTATCAGCACCAACTGTGTGTGAAAATTTTAATTTGTTTATGATATTTATCACTTCTATTTTGTAAGTAGTTTTTAGAAAAAATGAATTTATATAATTACCCTGGAGATAATCTTTATAATTGGCGCCCCCTAGTAGACAAATATTTTGAGAAAGATTTTTTCCAACAGAGGAAAAGTAATTATTAAAGATGTTGGATAGATTGTCTTTACCTGGTTGATTTTGCACTACAGTGTCAGGGATGACTGAGATTTTATTATTGCGGCCGAATACCTCATTCAACACCTTCCAGGACGCCTTTTGATCCCCTGAAGCATTTTTAAATTGAGCAGTAAAATGATTTTGTTTACTTGCTCTTAATACTTTTATTAATTTATTTTTAGATTTTGTGTATACTGATTTATTGTGGATGTTCGAATTTTTAATATTTTTTTTATAGAGCGTATTCTTCTTCCTGATAGACTTTAGTATTCCATTTGTTATCCACGGTTTTGATTGCATTCCATTTTGTTTAATTATTTTTTCAGGAATAGTTTTATCTATAGAATCATTTATTTCAGATATTAGAAAATTATAAGCACAATCGGGATCTATGGTGTTAAATACTGCGTCCCACCTTTTAGTTTGAAGGTGTTGTATCAGGTTTGCAAGACTTTTGTGGCTGAGAACTTTCACTTTTCTCATTATACATAGATTTGGTACTTTTTTGTTCACATTCATACATTGTGTAATGGGATAATGATCTGTGATATCTGAGTATACAACCCCTGATTTATAATCAACTTGCATGTTAGTTATTATGTTATCCAAAGTTGACTGACTTCTCTCTGTAATTGTAGTATGCTTATTGATAGTTGGGAAAAATGATGTGTAAAATAAATAATAAAGGGTAATAAAGGGTGAATAAAGGGTATTTATAAAATCTGTTTCAATTGTATCTTCTTTAGATATATCTATATTAAAGTCTCCCATAATAAGACAATTTGTATTGATTTGGTTAATACGGAATAGAACTCCATCAAGTTGGTCTCTGAATGTGGTCGTAATCTGAGTCAGGTGGACGGTATATGACTCCGATGATGATACTTATTGCATTTATATTTTTTAGTTTTAAGAATAATGAATCAGAATAACCGTTGTCCAACTTAATATCCATTCGTTCCTTTACTGAGTATTGAGAATTTACATATAGACATACACCTCCTCCAATTTTACCAAATCTATTTTTGTAATACAAAGAGTATCCATTCAAATTATAAATATCTAAATACGTATGTTCATTCAGCCAGGTTTCACTACAACCTATAATATCAAAGTTATGACCTATGCTAGCGAGCGGTGAAACTAGGTCATCATAATGCTTTTTGAGGCTTCTAATATTTAAATGCATCAATGAGAAGGTTTAATCATACGTAATATTCACTATATCCTCAGGGTTATAATATTTACAATTTAAGTTTCCAGAGGTAAGGCGGTGCTGTTCAAATTTTTCATACTCACTGCAACAATTCATGTCTATCAATCTGTCAATCTATCAATCATATGTTAACAATAGTTTCCATAAATATAAGACCAAAACTGTACTATTACATTTCCCTGACCCATGCAAAAAAAGAAAAACAAACAACAAAAACATTTGAACTATTACTCTAAATAAACTAGTCTCAAAATCTGTCTCTCAGTTAAATTCCAAATGCATTAATTAATACCCATACCCATAAGTCCCCAAAGAAGTATTTCTCAGTTTATGAAGGCATACTTGTAAACAATAGTAGCTGAAGCAATAGTTATCAGCTGTCCAGAGGACGGTAGGCACTCACCAGACTACTTGTACAGCAGAATGAGAGGCGTACATCAAGTAATCGTTTTTAGAAATGCTTCAGCTTCTTTGGAGTCCCTATATGTCTTTTTAATGCCATTGATGGTAAAAGACAAAACTGCTGGATACGCCATCTGGAAACGTATGTTCCTCCCAATAAGATCTGAGCACACAATATTAAACGCTCTCCTGGCCATCCGGACACTTGATGGAATATCAGGAACAATCTGAAGGTTAGTGCCCTCGTACGGTATATTCCTGTGTCGTTTGGCCGCCGACAGAATCATCCTGACATCTCTCGAGCGTTGTAATTTGATGAATACTGGGCGTGGACGTCTATCTCCAGGTACTCCAAAGCCCCGATAGGCCCGGTCAATGGCCACTGAGGTGACCGGTAGTTTTAACAGTTTAGGAATAAATTCTTCAAAGAACACAATAGGGTCACTTCCTTAGGTAGCTTCTTTTAGATTTAGTAGTCTGATATTGTCACGTCGTGATCGCCCTTCCAGGTCCATCACTTTGTTCGTTAACTCCTTAGTAATTTTCTCAAGCTCATCCATTCGCATTTTTATTGGTGCGATGCCATCTTCTAATTCAGAGATGTGTGTTTCTGATTCAAACTGTCGGACTTTGAGTGAATCAGTTGCTGCTACAACATCATCGATGCGCTTTATTATGTTGTCCAACTTGGCATCCACCATAGTCTCAAACTTGTCAAAAGACTCTTTTACAGACGTTTGAATACGCTGTCCCTCCTCCCACAACAGCCACAGAAATCATCTTTAACAGAGTGTCAGTTGAAAGTTCAGAAAAGTTTGCGGATGAGCTAGTTTTAGCATCACTGTCAGCATTTGTTGCTTGAGCAATGCCGTCTTCACGCTCAGTTCGTTGTTGTTTTGATGGTTTCGGCATCTCAGCGAGTCTTTTACGTTTTTATTTTCAATTGCAGGCACTGAAGTAAAGTCAGAGTGATAGATATGGTATGTGGAAGGAGAGACAGTTTTGACGTATCCTACTCACTCACTCACTCTGCCGCCATCTTGATGTGATGGACAAGTGATGGACAGCAACAACTTGTTCTCCTGGCTCAGGAAATAAATGCCAAGGAACAAAAGCAGCAACAACTTGAAGAGAAGATGGAAGCAGAGAGATGGAGTAATGAAGAGAGGATGAGACAGATGAAGGAGAAGATGGATGAGGAGCTGAGGCTCCAGAGAGAGGAGGCTGAGTGTGCCATGGACAGTAAACTGAGGGAACAGGCTGCTCTGTTGGAGAAGGGCTTTAAGGAGAAGGCAGACAGGATGACTAAAGAAATAGAGGACTTTTGGAAAAATAAAGGAGCAGAAAAGGAAAGTGACCAGATGATGATCACCATTGACTGTTAAAATGTATTTGATTTATCATTTGAGTCATTCATTCAAGAGATTTGTTTAAAAAAGTCTGGACGAAAGTCTTCATTCATTAATTTCAAACGTTTTTTTACTTAAAGGATTAGTTCACTTTCAAATGAAAATTACTCCAAGCTTTACTCACCCTCAAGTCATCCTAAATGTGTATGACTTTCTTCTTTTTAATGAACACATTCGGAGATATATTAATAAATATCCTGATGCATCTGAGCTTTATAATGGTATGAGCTGAAGAAAGTGCCTCCATCCACATCCATCCATCATAAGTCAAGTCAAGTCAAGTCAAATTTATTTATATAGCGCTTTTACAATTGGTAATTGTTTCAAAGCAGCTTTACATATTAGAAGCACATAAAAAAGGGAAGTGGTTAAAAATAAGCTGTACAAACAAGCGTGGTAATATGTAACATATACAAGATGGTGCTACATTAAGCCAATGTCGGCTGACTCCCAGGGGTGGAAAAAACCCCCTAGGAGAAAAACCCAGCGTGCTAACACTGGGAAAAAAGTCCTAGGAGGGAAAAAACCCCTTGGAAGATATATATAATATATGTAAATGGATATGGAGATCAAAATCTAAATTATACATTTTATTATAGAGATTAAAAATAGATTATATATAAATATATGTAAGCGGATACGGGGATTAAAAATCAGAATTATAGATGCAGCCAGAACTGGATCTGTAGGCCCATTGTCTCCTGGGCTACATTGTAGGCAGGTCCAGACACAGGTTCTCCATCTGATCTGGATACGGCCTGGATCCAGCACCCGGCAAACCTCAGGATAAGCAGAGAGACAGATATTAGCGTAGATGCCATTCTTATTCTGATGTACAGGTATATCTAGTGTTATAGGAAATGTTCTCAGTTCCGGCCGACCTAATTATTGCAGCGTAACAATCCTTTAACGGATTTGAAAAATGTTAATGTATTGATAATGTGTTATGTGTATGCAAGAGCAAAGAGATGTGTTTTTAGTCTAGATTTAAACTGACAGAGTGTGTCTGCTTCCCGAACAATGCTAGGAAGATTGTTCCAGAGTTTAGGTGCTAAATAGGAAAAGGATCTGCCGCCTTCAGTTGATTTTGATATTCTGGGTATTATCAACTGGCCTGAATTCTGAGATCGCAATAGACGTGAAGGACTATAATGCATTAAGAGCTCACTTAGGTACTGGGGAGCTAAACCATTTAGAGCTTTATAAGTAAGTAGCAAGATTTTAAAATCTATACGATGTTTAATAGGGAGCCAATGTAATGTTGACAGAACTGGGCTAATATGGTCATACTTTCTGGTTCTAGTAAGAACTCTAGCTGCCGCATTTTGGACCAACTGTAGTCTGTTTAAAAGCCGAGCAGAACAACCACCCAGTAGAGCGTTACAATAATCTAGTCTTGAGGTCATAAATGCATGAACCAACTGTTCCGCATTTGTCATTGAGAGCATATGTCGTAATTTAGATATATTTTTTAGATGGAAGAATGCGGTTTTACAGATACTAGAAACATGACTTTCAAATGAAAGATTGGTATCAAAGAGCACACCCAGGTTCCTAACTGAGGACGAAGGTTTAATGGAGCACCCGTCAAGTGTTAGAGAGTATTCAAGGTTTTTTTCGTGAGGAAGTTTTTGGTCCAAAGATTAGGATATCAGTTTTTTCTGAATTTAATAATAAGAAATTTCTTGTCATCCAGTTTTTAATGTCAGCTATGCATTCTGTTAGTTTTGTGAATTTGTAGGTTTCGTCAGGGCGCGAGGAAATATAGAGCTGAGTATCGTCAGCGTAGCAGTGAAAACTAACACCATGCTTCCTAATTATCTGTCCTAAGGGCAGCATGTACAGAGTGAAAAGCAACGGTCCTAGTACTGAGCCTTGTGGTACTCCATATTGAACCTGTGATCGATACGACATCTCTTCATTTACTACTACAGACTGATAACGGTCAGATAAGTACGATTTGAACCATGCCAAAGCAGTTCCACTAATGCCAATATAGTTTTCAAGTCTTTTTAAAAGAATGTTGTGATCGATAGTGTCAAAAGCAGCACTGAGATCTAATAACACTAATAGAGAAATACAGCCACGATCAGATGATAGTAGTAGATCGTTTGTAACTCTAACGAGAGCAGTCTCAGTACTATGGTATGGTCTAAATCCTGACTGGAAATCCTCACAGATTCCATTTCTTTCTAAAAAGGAGCACAGTTGTGTTGAAACTGCCTTTTCTAGTATCTTTGACAGAAAAGGTAGATTCGAGATTGGCCTGTAATTTACTAAATCTCTCGGATCTAGTTGAGGTTTTTTAATAAGAGGTTTAATAATAGCCTGCTTAAAGGTTTTTGGCACGTATCCTAGTGTTAACGATGAATTAATTATATCAAGAAGTGGACCTACGACCTCTGGAAGCATTTCTTTCAGTAGTTTAGTCGGAATTGGGTCTAACATACATGTCGTTGATTTTGATGATTTGATAAGTTTAGATAATTCTTCCTCTCCTATAGCGGCAAATGATTCTAGTTTTACCTCAGGGACACTACAGTGCACTGTCTGAAGCGAAACTGTAGACGGTTGCATGTTTTTAATTTTCTCTCTAATATTATCAATCTTGCAAGTAAAGAAGTTCATAAAGTCATTACTGCTGTGCTCTATGGAAACGTCAGCAGTTGAATCTCTGTTTCTAGTTAATTAGCCACTGTGTCAAATAAATACCTAGGATTATGTTTGTTTTCTATTAAGAGATTTGAAAAATAAGTAGATCTAGCATTTCTTATAGCCGTTCTGTACTCAATCATTTTTTCTTTCCACGAAAGGCGAAAAACTTCTAGTTTTGTTTTCTTCCAACTACGTTCAGCTTTTCTCACAGCTCGTTTTAGAGCCCGAGTGTGCTCATCATACCACGGCGTTGGATTAGTTTCCTTAATCTTCTTTAGACGTAAAGGAGCGACTGCATCTAATGTGCTGGAAAAGAGAGAGCCAATAGTTTCTGTTGCAGCATCGAGTTCTTCTAAGTTATCAGGTATACTAAGGCGATGAAACTGCTCGGGGAGATTATTTATAAAGTAATCTTTAGTGGTAGACGTGATGGTTCTACAATATTTATGGCTGGGTGGTGGTTTTGTAGCCTTGGCTAATTGTATTATACACGAGACTAAATAATGATCTGATATATCATCGCTCTGCTGTAGAATTTCAACAGCATCAATATCAATTCCATGCGACAGTATTAGATCTAGGGTATGATTACGATAATGAGTGGGTCCTGACACGTGTTGTCTAACTCCAATAGAGTTTAAAATGTCTGCAAATGCCAATCCAAATGCGTCTTTGTTATTATCTACATGGATATTAAAATCACCAACAACAAGGACTTTATCCGCAGCTAGTACTAACTCTGATAGAAAATCAGCAAATTCTTTGATAAAGTCAGTATGGTGCCCTGGTGGCCTGTATACAGTAGCCAGCACAAATGTCAACTTACATAATGTTACATAAAGCACCATCACTTCAAAGGAATTATATTTGAAATTCTTTTGAATGATTCTGAATATATTACTATAAATTACAGCAACACCTCCCCCTTTGCCTTTCTGTCGAGGATTGTGTCGATAATCATAACCTTGAGGACTAGATTCATTTAAAGTAATGTAATCGTCTGGTTTTAGCCAGGTTTCTGTCAAACACAGCAAGTCTAGTTTATTGTCTGTGATAATTTCATTTACAATAAGTGCTTTTGAAGAAATAGATCTAATATTCAGTAACCCAAGCTTTATCATTTGTTTATCTGATTTATCTGTGATTTTCATTTTTTGAACATCAATTAAATTTTTACCCTTAAAAGGTTTCGGAAATTTTTTGTATTTACTAGTTCGAGGTACAGACACAGTCTCTATGTGATAATATCTAGGTGAAAGTGTTTCTATGTGCTGTGAATTATCTGAGTTCTGTGACGTGAGGCGGCTAGCAGACGGTCGGTTTAGCCAGTTTGTCTGCGTCCTGATCTGGGCCCTGGTTTGTCATGTTTCAGCTCTAAGACTATTTGCCAAATTTCTAGATAGAAGAGCAGCACCATCCCGGGAGGGATGAATACCATCTCTTTTCAACAGATCAGGTCTGCCCCAAAAGCTTTTCCAATTGTCTATGAAACCTATATTATTCTGCGGACACCACTTAGACAGCCAGCCATTGAGTGATGATAACCTGCTAACTATCTCATCACTCCGACGAACAGGAAGAGGGCCAGAACAAATTACTTCTGCTGACATTGAATTTGCGAGTTCACACACCTCTTTAATGTTAATTTTAGTGATCTCCGACTGGCGAAGTCGAACATCATTTGTGCCGACGTGGATAATGATTTTAGAATATTTACGTTTAGCATTAGCCAGCACTTTTAAATTTGCTTTGATGTCAGGTGCTCTGGCCCCCGGCAAACATGTTTAACAAGTATGTTTATTATGGAGTATGTTTATGATGGATGGATGTGGATGGAGACACTTTCTTCAGCTCATACTCCTTTAGTAACACATTACTGCCATTATGAAGCTTGGATGTGTCAGGTTATTTATTAATATATCACTGATTGTGTTCATCAGAAACAATAAAGTCATTTTCACTTAGGATGGCTTGAGGGTGAGTAAAGTTTGGGCTAATTTTCATTTGAAAATGAACTAATCCTTTAATGAATTCATTTAAATTACAATTTTTTTAATAGATTCATAACATTTTACACATTTACAAATAGACTTATTTATATAATTAACAAGAATATTTTGTCAGAATATTTTGTCATATCACAAATTAAGCTTAAAAGAATATATAATATATCTGGAATCTAAATTATACTATTACTCTTTCTAATATTAAAATGTACAATCTTACAGACTAGGGTGAAGTCTTTATGTTCATTAAAATAAGAAAACATTTCAGAATCCTGCATTTCAATCCACGCCCTTCTAGCAACCCTCAGTTGTCAATAATGTCAGACTGCCAAGATGCGTTAAAAACAGATGTACACAAAAACATATAACACAGGATTTCCCTTCCCCTGTATATCCATAAAGTAAAATTTCTTGTTTAGCCAGTGGTTATTCTTTCTTTTGTCTTTTCATCTGACACAAGTTTATAAAATAAAATACATTTGAGCAATTTTAAAAACCCAGAATAACCAACTATGTAAAAACTTAGCCCCAACGAATGCTGATCAATAAAACAGCCCTTACCTTCAGATCATCCGGGGAAGATGAAAAAAAACCAGTTGATTAATAATTCCTAAGGGAATTGTTTGGCCATTACATCAGTGTATTT
This sequence comes from Ancherythroculter nigrocauda, assembly GCA_036281575.1. Taxonomy (NCBI): domain Eukaryota; kingdom Metazoa; phylum Chordata; class Actinopteri; order Cypriniformes; family Xenocyprididae; genus Ancherythroculter; species Ancherythroculter nigrocauda. The sequence continues at coordinate 214,399 of VTFQ01000613.1, read as the reverse complement.
TATTTAATATTGAAATGTCTGTCAAAATCCTTTTTTGTTTGTTTGTTCCATGCTAACATAGCATTGACATGATTTTCAGATTTTTCATGTGCCCTGAATCCTCCATGAATCTCCATGTTAAGATCCCTAGCCCAGGTATTCCGAAGACTATAAGAAGCCAAGGGGTGCCGTGCAAATGGAGTATTGTATGTTGTAGAAATGGCCCCTCTTTGATAAGGATTAATATTGGAAATCCTATCGACAAGGGTGGAGGGTCGTTTCATGGGGAACCCCGGAAAATGCTTACGGACCTAGTCCCGGATTTGCAAATATCTGAAAAAAATGGAACTTTGGCAAGTTAAAAACTTGAGTCAAATGTTCAAATGAAGCGAAAGTTCCGTCAAAGTAAAGATGCTTAACAGATATGATCCCTAAATGCCTAAATAGACATCTGGGGCCGTATTCAGAAAACATCTAAAAGCTAAAGGTAGCTCCTAACTTTCCGATTTAGGAGAAACTCTTAAAAATAACAGGCGTGTCAGTCCTAATTTTAGGACTCCTACATTTTTGCTCTAAGAGTATTTCACAAAGCATTTTAGCGCTGAAACTAGCTCCTAAATCTTTGAAACGCTAGGAATATTCAAGAGTAGTAAGTAAGTAAGTAACTTTTATTTATATAGCACCTTTCACAGATATAAAATCACAAAGTGCTTTACAAAAGCAACAATTTTAATAAAAGAAACAATAAAACTTAGAAAGCTATAATAAATAAAAATAAAAATTAAAACCACAAAATAGTAAAACATAGAAAACATAGAAGCCCAATCAAATAAAAGCCTGCCTAAATAACTCTAAAGGACTCTAAAGTCACTAAGACAAAATCAAAAACGGTAATTTCACCTCCTCTTTAGGCAATCTAAGCTGCGGAGTTCCTCAGGGTTCTATTTTAGCTCCCAGCCTTTTCTCTCTCTATTTACTTCCTTTGGGCTCCATCTTTAGGAAACACTGCGTTTCTTTCCATTGTTACGCAGATGATATGCAAATCTATCTGCCTGTAACAAGAAAAGTAAAATGTGCTCTCCATACTCTATTAGCATGTCTGGATGATGTCAAATCATGGCTTTCCAAAAATGTTCTTCTCCTGAAGTCAGATAAAACAGAAGTTATTGTCTTCAGCCCCTCTGACTCCAGAACACAAAATCAACTTGATCTTGAGTCATTAAATTCATTTATCTCTCCCCAAGTGAGGAATCTGGGAGTGGTTATTGACAACTGTTTGAAATTTGACAAACAAATAAGTACCGTTGTTGGTTCAAGTTTTTTCTATCTTCGCTCTCTCTCAAAAATCAAATCCTTCCTCTCGGAGGGTTCTTTAGAGACTGCAATCCATGCCTTCATTACATCACGACTGGACTATTGCAACTCCTTGTGCTACGGGATCTCAAAGACCCAAATTTCTAGACTACAAGTAGTTCAAAATGCTGCAGCTAGATTTCTGAAGAGGCGTAAAAGATTCGATCACATTACACCCCTCCTGAGATCTCTACACTGGTTGCCCACCCATTACAGAATTGAATATAAAATCCTACTACTTGTTTTTAAATATCTAAATAATCTAGCTCCCTCCTATCTGACTAACCTACTTCACCCTTACACTCCTGTGAGAGGACTAAGATTGGAGGGAAAATTACTCCTAAGGATCCCCAGAACCCGTCTAAAGACAAGGGGTAATCGAGCTTTTGAAGTGCCCATCCAACATGTCCATGTGGGCCCCATGTGGGTTTTTGATGGGCTGTCACTTGGGCCCTGCATGGGCAACCCAAGTGGGGCCCATAGAATTTTGTCCATCGGCTCCACACAGGGCCCATGTGTGTTAGCCCATAGGGGCACATGATGGGTCCATAGTGGGCTCTAAGTGGGGCTCATTTGTGTGTTCATTATAGGGGCCCACATGGGTCACATATGGGTTCTAATAAATGGGACCAATGTGGGCCACATACAGAACCCTTATGGGACCCAGAAGGGTGATAACACTGGACCCGCAAACGGCCCCTCTATGGGGTTTTTGTGGGACCACAGTGGGTGAGAACTGGGCCCCATTTATATTTCTTTTTTATTCCTGTAGGTGAAATTAATGTGCTTTAATGTGCTCATTTGCAAAAGAAACTTATGTTTTAGTAAACCTGTACCTGACTTAATATAATTTAAATTACATGAGAAAATATTTGTACTGTGAAGAAAATGACTTTCAACTCAGAATTTGTAAACCACCTTTTTACTGATTTTTACTGAAGAAAAATAACAGTACAATAAAACAGGATAAGAGCATTGAAAATTCTTCAGTCCATCACTCCTGGGTTGGGGCAGACCCATCAGCTTCATATCTAAAGAACAATAATGAGAGAAAAAACAGAAAAGGCAATTATTTTAAAATACTATCAAATCATTAACAGGAGCACCCTCTTAAAAAGCATGCATGATTATGATCAAGCCATGCCAGTACTTTATATTTCTGTCCAAATGGTTAAAGTAACACTTAAAGGGAGATTTCTACTACTAAAAGGAATATGAATAAGTTAAAGTTCAAAACGATGTGCCTGATATAACAAGTATGACTTTACAAAAGCACATTACATTACAAAAATAACACAACATAAATATAAGAAGATAAATAAAGCGGCATTTAACAACTTTAACATTATTGAATTTAATTGAACTTTCAAAAGCTGTTTTTATTATACATTACAATTGTTAACTTTGAACTACAAAGTTTTTGAATACAAAGTAATGTGCACGTGTATTATTATTATTATTTTTTTATGTATTCATATCTTGTACCACGTGTGTGTGGAAATTGCTGCGTTATGACTGTGGAACTTTTGTGGACGTTTAAAATTGTGCAAAACCATCTCGCACCCTGCTGATGCCCTGTTATAAAACATACAAACAGTATTACTTTAATTTAACATGAATAGTTAGCATGTTACTACCTTGAAACCGATGTTTATTTTGATATGTGATGATAATGGCGCTCTGAAGCGCTTGCAGTCATGCGTCATTGCGTCATGCGATGATTGACGTTGTGCCTTCCCGCCTTCTCATTGAAAAAAAAAAAAAAAAAAAAAAAAAAACGCCACTGGCAAGCCTCAGCAGGGTGCGAGATGATTTTGCACAATTTTAAACGTCCACAAAAGTTCCGCAGTCATAACGCAGCAATTTCCACATACACGTGGTACAAGATATGAATACATAAAAAAAAAAATAATAATACATGTGCACATTACTTTGTATTCAAAAATAGTTAAAAGTTAACAGTTGTAATGTATAATAAAATCAGCTTTTGAAAGTTCAATTAAATTCAATAATGGTAAAAAAGTTGTTAAATGCCGCTTTATCTTATCATCTTATATTTATGTTGTGTTATTTTTGTAATGTAATGTGCTTTTGTAAAGTCATACTGTATATTCTGTTATATCAGGCACATAGTTTTGAACTTTAAGTTATTCAAATTCCTTTTAGTAGTAGAAATCTCCCTTTAAGTGTTACTTTAACCATTTGGACAGAAATATAAAGTACTGGCATGGCTTGATCATAATCATGCATGCTTTTTAAGAGGGTGCTCCTGTTAATGATTTGATAGTATTTTAAAATAATTGCCTTTTCTGTTTTTTCTCTCATTGTTGTTCTTAAGATATGAAGCTGATGGGTCTGCCCAAACCCAGGAGTGATGGACTGAAGAATTTTCAATGCTCTTATCCTGTTTTACTGTACTTTTATTTTTCTTCTTATGATCAATAAAAAGGTGGTTTACAAATTCTGAGTTGAAAGTCATTTTCTTCACAGTACAAATATTTTCTCATGTAATTTAAATTATATTAAGTCAGGTACAGGTTTACTAAAACATAAGTTTCTTTTGCAAATGAGCACATTAAAGCACATTAATTTCAACTACAGGAATAAAAAAGAAATATAAATGGGGCCCAGTTCTCACCCACTGTGGTCCCACAAAAACCCCATAGAGGGGCCATTTGTGGGTCCAGTGTTATCACCCTTTTGGGCCCCATATGGGTTCTGTATGTGGCCCATATTGGCCCCATTTATTAGAACCCATATGTGACCCATGTGGGCCCCTATAATGAACACACAAATGAGCCCCACTTAGAGCCCACTATGGACCCATCATGTGCCCCTATGGGCTAACACACATGGGGCCTGTGTGGAGCCGATGGACAAAATTCTATGGGCCCCACTTGTGTTGCCCATGCAGGGCCCAAGTGAAACCCACATGGGGCCCACATGCATGTTGGCTGGGTAGATTTTAGATTATAAGAAAAAAAAATTCTAATTATTATATATATATATAATATGTATATATAAAACTAAAAATTGAATAAATGTAACCAGATGTTAGGGTTAAGCTGTTTCTCATAATTGTACAAAAACAACTGTAAAAAACAAAATTTTACAATTCTAAATAAAGCCCAAATGTGGCCCATATTGTAACAGTCAATGCCTGTCACAAGGTTTATTGTATTTATGGTTGCTATGTTCTTCCTGGACTCTAGGGGGAGATAGAGCATATTCATAATAGTATATAACAGGAAACAGTAGAGTAAATGGTAGGGTCTGTTTGATGGTGCCTCATGGTTGTTTGTTACCTGTTTACCACCCTGTTTGAGAAACTGTTTGTTTCCTGCTCAAACGTAAGTTTAATGTTTGTATCATTGTGATGAACGTGCATGGAATGTATTTAGTTTAACTGGTATATTGTTTTCCCTTTATAGAGGATATTTGCTGTGATGTAGCTGTTGCTAACCAACTAGGGCTACCTCTACATGTTTACATAAACAATGTGATGATGAAGACACCTTTGGTTCATGTGGTATGAAACACTGAAATTGACCAGACATTCAAGCATGGGACAACAATCGACCTCATCAACTTCTTCATCCTCTGTAACTATACTCCACAAAAGGATAACACTGCTTTTCTTCAATTCCTGAACTGTTTAAGTTCTAAAACAGCTGTGCTGTACAATTCGATTCCCTATATGCACATACACTTGCCTTTGATTAAATTGTTGAATTGTATACGTGTGTATATTTTTTGGTGACTTGCGGAATATTGGGTATTGTGAATATTGAATGTGAAAATTTCTTTGAATATATGCTAAATGAAACTGCACTCTTGTTTGCTCAGGACTTTATTTGTTAATAGACCTTTCATGCACAAAAGACGACTCCCCTTTAAACTCTTGTAGCTTGACCTGTGCACAGTAACTGGGATGGTGGAACTGGGACCCTCAAATTAACAATGTGGGCAACCTAACTGGGCCCCAAAATGTATTCAAAATGGAGCCTACATTCAGCCCATCAATGTGCCCACCCTGAACCCATGCCCAGATGATGCCCATATAGCCCAGATAAAACCCATGTGGGGCCCACATGGACATGTTGGCTGGGTGGCTGGCCCCACACTCTGGAACCATCTTCCTAATTCTATTAGAATGGCTTCCAGTTTACCTGAGTTTAAATCATGCCTTAAAACTCATCTTTTCTCTCATGCATTTTGTATGTAATATGTAGGTATTTGAGTATATGCATGTGTATGTGTGTGTATATGTTTATACATGTGTGTATGTATATTGTATGTGTGTTGTATGTGTATGTATGTATGTATACATGTGTATCGAACTGTTTCTTGCATATTTTATGTACACTACTCCTCTTGTTGTACAGCACTTTGGTCGGCCCTGGTCATTTTTAAATGTGCTTTAGAAATAAACCGAACTTGAACTTGAACTTGAAAAACAGTTCTAAAATGATTCTTGGTGCCAATCCACCTTCAATCCACCCAAAGACACAGTACACCATTGAGGCAATAGTGACAGAGCCTTGGGTGCTGAACATTTTCTTCATAAATGCAATACGTATTTTGATTTATAGATTTTAATCTACGATAAAATACCAAAAATAAATCTTTAATAAATAAATATATACCACCACTCAAGCTGATTAGATAGAATGCAGAATTCAAGTGACAAATTATGTTTTATAAACAAAGTTTGGGAGAAACACATTCAAACGGTCCAATCAGCGCGAGAGGAGGAATATATACACAGACGAGAGCCGACTCACCTATAGTTACTTTGACAGTTTTTTGCATCTCTCCTCCACCCCGCTCTTCACTCTCAGCTGGGGATACGGGAAGAACTTTGGGTTTGGGCAAAATTCCAAGCTCGGAGCCCTCGATCCCCTTGGACAGCACACCAAATACGCTTAATTTTTAATTTTTGTTTACTCTATTCAATCATTTGTAAATGTGAACTCATGAAAACCATTGCCACAGGTATTGTCCACAATATTATTTATTTGTTAAAGATTTATTTTTGGTGCCTCATCGTAGATTCAAATCTATAAATCATAATGTATTGCATTTATGAAGAAAAGGTTCAGCACCCAAGGCTCTATCGCTATTTCCTCATGGTATACAGTGTCTTTAGGTGGATTAGGACTGTTTGTGATTTGATCTTAGTGACTTAGGAGTCCTCTTGAATACTCCTAGCGTTTCACAGATTTAGGAGCTAGTTTTAGCGCTAAAATGCTTTGTGAAATACTCTTAGAGCAAAAATTTAGGAGTCCTAAAATTAGGACTGACATTATTTTTAAGCGTTTCTCCTAAATCGGCAGTTTAGGAGCTACTTTTAGCCTTAAGATGTTTTGTGAATACGGCCCAGATAAATTGAGAAATAGAGCTATCCAGAGAGTGAAAGAAACGCTTGGGAACAAAAACTCCCTCAAACTTTAAGTTATGCCAGATTGTTAGGATTTATTAAACATGTTTAGAAGTTGTGGGGAGTGTTCACAGGATGAACTGAGTAATGATTGTAATTTTAATGTAGCTACTTCAAGTTAATCTGATTAACTGATTCAAATATTCATTATTAATCATAATTAATATTCATAGTGAGTTATGAATAATTATTAATATTTTCCCTTTGAGCTAATATCGCTACATAGATTAGTTATGTATTTGTGATTTAGTTAATAAAATCCTATGCACAATACATGTTTGGTTCTGAGTGCCTGCTTGCAATAATGTCAATTTAGTGATTCTAGATTCTGACTACACGCTCTAAGTGCTGTAAATGCTAAGAAAGAATTTGAAGAGTTCATTTGCAAAAAATGATAAACGCCACTTTTAAAAAAAATGAACTAACTCCTCTGCGTTATTCTCCACATATAGCACGTTCTGAACCCTAAATCTGTTTTGTCAGAAAAGCCGGTATTGTCCACTGTCAGGCATCACAAGTTTCACAGCAGAAGCCGACAAGCGCCCTTGTTGTTTGTGTACATAAACCGATAAGTACGTTTTAGCGAATCAGCTCACAGTATTCAGGTCAGGCATGATTTATAAATCGAGGGAATGAAATAGTAAATCGTACGCACTAATTAGTAAATCGTGTGCATGATTGAATTTTTTTTCTTGCATGTCATGTGCAGGTCTCCGTATGTGTGTGTGTGTACACGTGTGTTTGAATGCGTTTTAAATGCAATTACAAAGCAATTACCTTGGTTTTGAAACAAGTTATCTACTTTCGCCAAAAAACTGTATTTTTAGAGTTATTATTACTTAATCAAAACAACCCAACTGCCGTTTGATTGATATTACTTGGAATGCACAATAAAAAAAAACATGATTTTGAGAATTAATCAATTATTTTTGTGTGACCATGAGAAATACCCTTAATAATCAATAGTGTTCACAGGTTTGTCATGATCCCCTGCTGGAGTGCCCTTGACAGCCACCAGAGGGCACTCTACCCTGGACGTTCTCACTATCGCAGACTTCATTTCCCATAATCCTTTGTTCTGGACTAATCACTGTTCATTGCACACAGCTGTTTTTACTCATCTTGTTTGTTTCAATCATCATTATTGAGGTTTAGCTATTTGTTACATTGCTCTTCTGTGTACACTCCCTGGTCTTGTCTCTTGTTTTTTTTTTTTGTGGATGATTTTGCAAGGTTTTTGACCCTTTGCTTGGCATTGTACTTCTCTTCTGGATTAAAACTGCAATAGGAACTTTGCCAAGTCTCAAAACATCCGTGACGAGGGTGAACTGATTAATTGATTGCCGTATTAAAGGGTTAGTTCACCCAAAAATGAAAATTATGTTATTTATTACTCACCCTCATGTTGTTCCACAAAATCTGATGGCATTGCCAGCAAAATAATTAACACTTTCAGGTGCCTAGAAAGGTACTAAAACATATTGTGTGCCAAAAAGAAAGACTTTTCAACAATATCTAGTGATGGGCGATTTCAAAACACTGCTTCATGAAGCTTTGAAGCTTTAAGAATCTTTCTTTCGAATCAGTGGTTCGGATCACGTATCAGATTGCCAAAGTCTTGTGAACGATTTAAATTTTGAAACACCTATGATGTAATGAAAAGCCTCTGAAATCACATGGCTTTGGTGCCTTGAACCACTGATTCGAAACAAAAGATTCATAAAGCTTTGAAGCTTCATGAAGCAGTGTTTTGAAATCGCACATCACTAGATATTGTTGAAAAGTATTCTCGTCTCTTCATAACATTAAGGTTGAACCACTGTAGTAACATTAACTGTTTTAAATATGTCTTTAGTAGCATTCTGGGTGTTTGAAAGTGTTAATTTCTGTCAATGGAGGCCTCGCTGAGCCATCGGATTTCATCAAAAATATCTTAATTTGTGTTCTGAAGAGTCTTACGGATGTGGAACGACATGAGGATGAGTCATTAATGACATAATTTTTGGGTGAACTAACCCTTTAATGTAGCTACATCTAGTTAATCTGTTTGACTGATCTAAATATCATTAATTAATCATAACCAGTTCTGAATATTTATTAATATTTCCCTTTTGAGCTAATTCACTACACAATTATTCTGCTTATACTACGATTACCACACCTCGAGGCACCGTTCAGATGTTCTTACGAATATTTGTTATATAATATTTAACTGAAGCTATGATTACAAATGGCTTTATTCGAATGTGTTTGTATTTTCATGGGACCAGGATTCTTTCACTTTTTTAGTCTCCATAGCTTACTTTTTTATAAACCCTTACTAGAAAACTATCTAGTAGTTAAACTTAATCACAGAAACCATCTCTGAAAAACTTCCTCTTACCTCAGTGAAACGCTTTAATCTCCGGATGATCATACTGGTGTCTGTCAGTGAAGACGCTGCATGAGACGCAATTCAACAATCTTCTGCTGGGATTCTTCTGGAAAATGAACTTTAGAGAAATCATTCTTATCTTTGGACTGACGCTGCTGAAAATTGGTGCATGTGAGTCAAATTTCAGCTCAAAATGATATTATGAGGAAATGAAAACATTTGTGTTGTAATACTAAACTAGATGAGTAAAACTTTGATGTTGACTTAAAAAGGTATTTGAAGGAAACCAGAAGGTTTTAAGTAGTTTTAAAAGCTTTAAGCTGAAGATTTTATGGTTACGCATAGGGTTTCCTACCATTCTATATAATACAGAGTGGTCCATATTTAAAGGGTTAGTTCACCCAAAAATGAAAACTGTCATCATTTACTCACCCTAAAGTTGTTCCAAACATTTATTTGTTCTGCTGAATCTGGAAGAATATTTGTAACCAAGCAGATCTCAACCCCCACTGACTACCATAGTAGGTAAAAAATCAGTCAATGTGGGGCAAGATTTTTGAACCGTCTCTATATAAAAAACACCTTTTACATGTTGTAGGAGGCCTCTAATGTACTCTAACTATACATTTACGTTACAGTTTTTAGGTGAATGTTGAAATATTGCAACATTGGGCCTGTTGAGTAGCAGAATTTCAGTTATTTGAAATTGAATTGTGTCCAATCCTGCTCCTGGAGGGCCACTGTCCAACCCCAATTAAACACACCTGAACCTGCTAAACAAACTCTAGAAACTTCCAGACAGGTGTGTTGAGGCAAGTTAGAGCTAAACTGAGTCTGGACACCCGTGCATTATTCAATCCATGTAAATATGTAAAACTAAAGTTTCTTCATCCATTTGGTGGGACTGCATGAATAATTTCTTTTGCATTAGCATGCTTTGCATTTGACTGGATCAGGAGTGAACATGTTGAAATAAAGTATTTTATGTGTTTTGAGTAAAACCTGTTAGTGTTTAATGTTCAGCAATGTTGGAAATGTTATTGTGGTTAGCACTGTGCTAGAGAAGAGCTTGTGGTCTGGTTGTGGAGATATTTTTAGCATGGCTGGCATAAGCTATTTCAAAGAAAATAGCTTAATTCTGTGTTAAAATAAATAAATAAATAAAATGGAAACCATGTGTTTCTTCACCCAGTAGCAGCTGCTCTAATGTTAGTTAATTTATTCATTGCATTTTCATGTAAATTAAATCACATACAGAAACTATAATTAATCACTTTAAAGACCCTTTGTGGTGAAAATAAAGTTTTTAATGTTGTTTATATATGTCTGTGTGGGATTTTGATAAGACAGAATATCTGCAAAAAATTCATTTACACAAGTCAATAGGATTGCTGAGTATTTTCTTCTTAAATCTGAAGTGAACCAAAGACAGTTCAAAATTGCTGGTGTTTGACATCACTAACTACCTTGTAACCAATCACACCAGCATGCCGGCGGGCTTTAGCATATCATTACTATTCGAGAAGCAGGTTATCCCTGTATATTTTTCTGTTGATATGAAAAACCATGTACATTTAGCAATATAAAATAACAAAATAGCGACTTTATTCCACAATATCTAGTGATGGGTGATTTCAATACACTGCTTCATGAAGCTTCACAAATAATTTGTTTCAAATCAGTGGTTCAGAGCGCCACAATCACATGATTACAGTAAACAAGGCTTCGTAACGTTGTAAATGATTTGAAACTTCAATAGTTCACGTGACTTTGGAAGTTTAATACACGCTCCGAACCACTGAATAGTAGCTTTCTGGGCATTGAAAAAGGGAGTGTTATTGCTGGCGATGCAGGCCTCACTGAGCCATCGGATATAATCAAAAATATCTTAATTTATGACATTTTTGAGTGAACTAACCCTTTAAGGCAAGAACTTTTTTTTTTTTTTTTTTTCACAGAAAAAAAAATTAAATATGTAATTTTGGTGATCAAAGATAAGTTTCAAATGACAAAGTTAGGTGGAATTGAATTTAATGTCTGTATCTTTGTGCTTATCTATACACTAGTGTACTAACAATTTCAAGATTAGTTTTATAAGATACTCTATACATATTTAAACCTTTTATGAAAGTGGATCAAGAATATTAATCTCAAAGGTGATCTCTTGATTGGCAGTATCCTTCCTATTGATAACATCTTGTTTCAATATACGTCAGCAGCAAGGTTTGTCTGGTTAGCATGGGCTCATGTCATAACTACACACTCAACATCTCTCTCTGCTGACAACGACTCAAAAGTAATAAAGTATTCTGATGCAATATTGTTAATATTTCTTTGTCATTTAATAGATGTTCCTGCAGCTCCAGAGTGATCATTAACATGACATTCACGACTTAGGTCAGAGGTCGGCAACCTTATCAGAGCTGCATGCTATCATTGACTCCTAATTCTCACACTAGAGATACTTTATCTGAATTAAATACACATACATCTCTCATTTGTTCACATTCCAGGGATTACCCCTCCGCAACATCATTTATTTCATGTTCAGATATACTTTTACACATTTGTCTCCTGTTTTTTTTAGGGGTTCAACCCTATTGAAACCCTATTGTAATTGCTCTGATTTTTTTTTTTTTTTGTGCCCTAAAACGAATCATTGGAATCCTTGGCTCAAGACGGACAAAACCTATATTTCTGATTTCATTTTCCGGCATTTTAAATTTTGTTCAAAACCTACTTTTGCGATCTAGTCGCCTGATGGGAACCAAACCAGTGCAGAAATGTTCTCTGGAGTCTAAATATCAATAATTATCAACGAAAGTTGAAATTTTGATTCACGGTCACTAAGGGGCGCCAAAAAGTATGATGAGGGCGGAGCCACTTTCACTAAAATGGCTATAACTCGAGAACAAAATTTGATATTTTCACCAAACTCGGTACACCTATGTAGGGGCTCAATCTTTGGTCAATATTATTGGTCGATAAAAAAATTGCTTCGATTGGATACTAAGTGGCGCTATAACTTGAAAAAAACATGAAAACAGCTGTAACTATGCAACCGTTAGTCCGATTGACTTGAAATTTGGCATGCAGTGTCTTGGTCCAAGGGTATCTCAAAAAACATGGCCGCCATCGGCCAATGAAGTTTGAGCACCTATTAGACAAGGTTAACAGAAGCCAATCAGAATGAAACTCAGTGGGCATGTTCAACTCATGGTCCTAGAGGTCTGTAAGAATTTTGAAAGAAATCGGCCATAAGTTGGCGCTAACGAGTTTTTCGCCTCAGTAATCACGTGGTGTTTCAATGATCCAAACAATATTTGTATCATTTGATAGATCTCCTTATGCTGTCAATCAAATCGTTCATTAATTATTCGCAAATATGTGAAAAACCTACTTTTGCGAACTAGTCCTAGGTTTTTTGCTCGATCGGAACGAAACCAGTGTAGGACAATTCTATGGACTCTCTAGATCAATAATCGAACTTTACCCTTTGGGTCGCTATAACTGGGTCATTTAGAAAGTGGGCATGGCTAAATATACCAAAAAGCCTATAAAACCTAAACGAAAACTCAGAACTTCACAAAAATAAGTGAGCACATGCAGCATATGACTCTAAAGAAGCATGCCAACATTTGTGTAGATCAGACCATAGGTGGTGCTATAATTGTGAAAAAAACAATGGTTTTAGATGAAAATACATATAACTTTGGATGTGGTTAACTTATATTCACGGGAGTGAATATATCCTGAAGCCTTGCCGAGTCCAGCGATACCAAACATGTTAGGTTTCGCCTTATGGTTTGTGCTATGTTGTGATTTAGCGCTTAAAAAACTTTTGCAAATATCTTCGAAACCGTTGGTCTGATCGAGACAAAACCAGCGTAGGAAACACGGAACCTAAGTTGGTTTACTTAATGTTTGAGCCCAAATGTCAAAATTTTGATAGAAAGTGGCAAAAAAAATCCAATCAAAGTCTTTCATGGGTCATTTTTAATGCTCTCTTATATATAAGTGTCTATAGCTTCAAAACGAAATGATATTTTCACCAAAATTGGCACACATATGTATGGGCACACTCTGAGGACACCCATGTGCTATAACTGTTAACAAAACCTTTAAAAACCATGTTACAGTGGCATGAAAAAGTATGTGAACCACTTGCAGAATCTGTGAAAATGTGAATAATTTTAATAAAATAAGTGAGATCATACAAAATGCATGTTATTTTTTATTTAGTACTGTCCTGAGTAGGATATTTTACATAAAAAGATGTTTACATTTAGTTCACAAGACAAAACAATAGCTGAATTTATTCAAATAACCCCATTCAAAAGTTTGTGAACCATTGATTTTCATACTGAGGACAATTGAGGGACTCAAACACAACTATTAAAAAAGGTTCAAACATTCACTGATGCTTCAGAAGAAAACACGATGCATTAAGAGCCGGGGGGTGAAAACTTTTGAACAGGATGAAGATGTCACAATTTTTCTTATTATATTTAAATATCGTTGTTTTTCATTTAGTACTGCCCTTCGAAAGCAACAGAAGATACTTGCATGTTTCCAGGCAGAAAAATTAAGTACAATTTACCTTGATATTTAAATTCAAAAGTTTTCACCCCCCGGCTCTTAATGCATCATGTTTCCTTCTGGAGCATCAGTGAATGTTTGAATCTTTTTTAATAGTTGTGTTTGAGTCCCTCAATTGTCCTCAGTGTGAAAAGACGGATCTCAAAATCATACAGTCACTGCTGGAAAGGGTTCAAATATGCAAGAAATCCTTGAAAACTGATGAATCTGCAGGACCTGGAGGATTTTTCTGAAGAACAGAGCTCAGTTTAACTGCTCAGGACAAACAAGGGACTCATGAAGAACAAAAAAACAGTCGTGGATCATCAGGTAACCACACACAGTATTGAGATTCAATGGTTCACAAACTTATGAATGGGGCCATTTTAATAAATTCAGCTATTTTTTATAGTTTTGTCTCGTGAACTAAACACAAACATCTTTTATGTAAAATATCTTACTCAGGACAGTACTAAATAAAAAATAACATGCATTTTGTATGATCTCACTTATTTTATTAAAATTATTCACATTTTCACAGATTCTGCAAGTGGTTCACATACTTTTTCTTGCCACTGTATTCTTTACTGAATTGCCTGTAATGGCTGTAAATGGTATTTTCCATCTATAAGCTAAGTGTTTACATGCTTGCTAAATAAAATATAATACCTTTTTATATGTTTAAAGGCCTTAAATGCTTGAACCCTGGTAAATGCTGCATGCAGCTTTAATTTTTGTTTGTTTTTTTCCAGGTCTGGAGCAGATCTGCTGGGATTTTGAGAAAGGTCCCTGTTATGCAGCTCTGGGATACCCACTATATCTGCAGATTAATGACCTGTTTGGAAGTAACTGGACATTTACAAAAATAGACAACACACAAAATGAGCCAGTTTGTAGAACAAATGCTGGCATGACAGGAAATGAATGTGATCATGTTCTTAACAGAGTTGAATATTATTCCAGAAATTTCCTGTTTATAAACCGTGTGATCAGAGCTGATTCAGGGAATTACAACTTATCTCTATCTTACCGGGCCCCAGATGTGGTAAGGGGTAGGGGATTGACAATTGGTCTTCAGATCAATGTTGAAGGTACAGAAACTCTCTCATCATCATACTCATTACAATGTCATGTACTCCAGAGATGCAAATGAATCAGTTGAATCTCTGTGTAAGCTTTTATTCATGTAGCACACAGTAAACACACTACATACTCCTGTGGCCTGTCGCATGAAACCGGTTCAGTTTCTACTCAGGTAAGTTCAAGATTAGTTTGAGCAAACTCTGTTTTTTTTAGGCTCATGAAGGTGGATTGGTTTTTGAAACTTTGCACATGCATCAGAAGTGGTGAAAATTTACGTCTGATACGGGTTTCAGAAGTAGGTGTGGTAAAATGGCTCAATAGCGCCACCTACAAAATTTCAATTAAGCGCTCTTCGCGCTACTTTTCACAGACAAGCATGAAATTTGGTATATAGATGTAACAGCCCAATACCTACAAAAAAGTCCCTGGGTGCAAAATCCTGTGCACCCGCTTCAGAGTTAATCGCAAAGTTTGGATCAAACCTGAGAAGACAGAGAACATTTATACTGAGCTTTGTAAGACCGCTTAACCTGGGGCTCGTACCATGATGGTAGTTGAACAAACTCAGAATTATAGGATTAGTTTTGAGTTGATAAACCAAAACAATCCAATCTGGCTTTGTTGGTACCATGACGCTGATCATCAACTTTTTCTGTCAACTCAGGCTATGATTGCTATATCAGTACAGTATACTTTATTGCATCAGACGTGTCACTTTGCTCACAGCTGATTGGTCCAGTTTCAGTTTGAGATCTCTTACCTGAAACTTAACCCGCACTGGATCAGTTTATCAATGGAGCATAAATTACTATAGCAATGAACACTGCTAAAATCTGAGCCCTTTTTTGGTGCCTAAACCCAGGGAATAGCACAAACTAAAATTAAACATACCTGACTGTCCACTAAATGGTCTTCATGGTATAGACCCCAGATCAGAGATTTCAACTCCAAACCTACTCTGAAACTCAGAGTTTGTTGAGCTAGCTTCATGCAACAGACCTCGGTAATAGTGTGAGCAGTGTGGAAGAACATCATTCTCTTGTGTTTGTCATGTGTCTCACCCTTTAGCTCCTATTGGCTCAGTAGAAGTGTCAATCAGCTGCTCCTCCAGTGGGGTGATGAGGGCGTCCTGCTCCTCTGATGGGGATCAGCTCCTCTACAGCTGGACTCTGAATGGAGATCCACTGATGGATGCAAACAGCTCCATTGTCCTCGACGAGGGAACTGATGGAAACATCACCTGCAGTGTGAAGAACCACATCAGTCAAGTACAGAAGACCATTAGTGTGAAACGCTGTCCTGGTGAGATTATTTCTGTTAATCTACAGATATCAACTCAACATTGATTGATTGATTGATTGATTGACTGACTGATGTGTTTGTGGGGGGGTTTTTCCAGTGACTTCAGTGTCTTTGACGTCTTCAGTGACTTCAGCGACTTCAGTGTCTTCATTGTCTTCAGTGACTTCAGCGACTTCAGTGTCTTCATTGTCTTCAGTGACTTCAGCGACTTCAGTGTCTTCAGCATCTTCAGCGACTTTGTTGTCTTCAGTGTCTGTGGTGTTTGCGCTGATCTGGTGTTTTTAGCTGATGGTTCTGTTGGGTCTGTTAGGAGGTTTTCACATCTACATGAGACATGTCAGGTGAGATTTATGATCATCATTGTAGATTTGACATGCAAACAAGAGAGTGAAGAGGATGATGATTTGATGCTTTTAGGAAAGAAATGGGACAATCAGAAACTGAGAATGAGAAGATTCAGAGCACGACGTGAACACACAAGCAGAAGATTCATGAGACCAGCAGCAGATATCATTACATTCTCACATGAATACAGCTTTCACTTGTCAGTAATAGGAGATCTTTTAAAATGAAGCCAGAAGACATTTTCAGTTGTAGTCCCAAAGAGTTATTTTCTGGACTTTTTTTTTTTTTTTGCAACATATTGATGATTTTATTCACATGTCTTTATATGCTTTTAATGAACTATTTCTTAGCCAACCATAATACGTGACTGTTATGTAATTGCAAAAAAAGCAATAGCTTTGTTTTGAATCTCTATTTACTATCATTATTTGTTGTTTATATTAATAAATACAACTTACTTACCACCATATATCTGATAATCTGACATTGCTGTTTTTAATTAAAATCACTATTGCTAACACAACATGTTAGCATCTTTTTTTCTCTCACATGCTTCTTTTTCTACGAGTCCATCAAACAACTGTGGTAAGTCTGCTGTTATTGTCACATGCACTGCCTGTCACATGTTTAGTATAGTCTTCTTTGTCAGATGATGGTTTCACTAATGATGTCCGACTTCGCCAATCGGAGATCACTAAAAATAACATTAACCCTTTAAACCCGAAGTCTATGGATAATAGGAAATAAATACATATTTGGGTGGTATAATGTTATAATAAAATGTCATTAATCACATATTAAAAGGTTAGTTCACCCAAAAATGAAATTTCTGTCATTAATTACTCACCTGTAAGACCTTCGTTCATCTTCAGAACACAAATTAAGATATTTTTGATAGAATCCGATGGCTCAGTGAGGCCTGTATTCACGCAAGTTAAATACTAGGTTTTTTTTTTTGGTGCATAAAAAGTATTCTCGTCACTTCATATCATTAAGGTTGAACCACTGTAGTCACATGAACTGTTTTAAATATGTCTTGAATATCTTTCTGGACGTTTTAAAGTGTAAATTATCTTGCTGTCAATGCAGGCCTCACTGAGCCATGGGATTTCATCAAAAATATCTTAATTTGTGTTCTGAAGATGAATGAAGGTCTAACGGATGTGGAATTACATGAGGGTGAGTAATAAATGACAGAATTTTCATTTTGGGTGAACTAATCCTTTAAGATAACCAATATTAGTTAAATTACTGAAATACCCTAAATAGACAATAATGAGCCATATTAATTCACCATGCTTTTTAACTGGGGATTGTAAATACAAAATTTTAGTGAAAATCTGATATGTAGATTTGAAAAACAGCCACGGGTAAATTTTACCCTGTAGCGGTTCTAGTGTTAATGCATCAAACCATTTTGATCATCTCTTAAGGATTGCTGAGTCTTCCCTCTAAACCGGAGTGTACCGCTGGCGCCACCTAGCTATGAAAAATTAATAATCATATTTTTCATTTACTACTGCCTTGATCAACAAAAAAGGTGTCATTTGAAAGCTTAGCTAAAAAGTCTGAACTTTACAATGAATGTGGCCACTTTGATTAAGTAGTGCTGAGTTATTTGCTGATAAATAGTATTTTCATAAATTATGAAATACTTACTTTGTAGTATGTACTTTAATGTCAAAAACATCATATAGTTCATATAATTGTGTCATTTAAAAGGCCTTACAGAGTAGAATACAACAAGCATAGTTGTTTGGGCCTCTATCTAAACTTGAGCGAGCATTTTTCCAGGATTGCTGCAAAGTAAACTGAAAGATAGCTGGCTATCCACCTAAACCAGCTTCATGGTACAAGCACCCGTTTCATCTGGAATGCGTCTCACAACACCTCCTGAAGTGGTTTGAGTTATCAGATTTAAATTTGTCTCTAAAGCATTTCAGAGGACACAGGTGTAACCAGGCCCTAAAAGGGATTTACAAATGTATTCCTCAAGGGGGCGCTCAACATAATGTAATAAAAAGTTGAGACTCAGAGTGAGAATTTTATTGATCAGGGCAAGCAGATACAATTGGCAAACAGGTAGCAGTGGTCAACAAATGAGATTTGATTGTGGGGAGAAAGATTAAAAAGAAAAGCATGTTATACTATCTAATCTACAGTGTGAGCAAATCAATTATTTAGTAATCATCAGTATTTATCATGACAAACACTAATTGACAAACATTAATGTGAGAATGTGTTGCTGTTCATACTCAAATCATCTTCTGAGCTGCTGATAAAGCCACATTGACACCAGCAGAAGAATATATAAAGTCATTCTAAATAAATGAAGTGATTAAAATAAGTGAATGATTAAAAAAAGAAGAAGAAATGACATCATCATTTAGGTTCCTGTTGTGGGAATTTGTGCTTGATCCAGTTCAGCTCTTCTGGATCTGATGTCATAAACCAGCACAACAGCAGCAGCCATGGCGGCCACGCCCACCAGCACAGTGACGGCCAATCGGATCACAGCTTCAACAGCATCATAACCGCGGACAGAGTCTAATGAGTAAAAGCATGAAACTGAGATCAGCTCAGTGAATGAATGCTAAAATAACTGCAGACGTCAACTAATATCAGCTGTAACGTACCTGAACAGAGTTGAGTGGTGTCCAGATGTTGAGTCTGATCAGTGAATGAATTGTTCAGCACACATCTGTAGATGTTTTTATCCTGATATTCCACCTCCAGAGGTAGGGAGAGCCTTGTGCTGAAATCAGACACACTGGTGCTGGAGAATAAACTGTTTCCTTTGTACCAGGAGAGCGTCACATGACTCACATTCAACACTGAGCACAGCAATGAATATTTGGACATTGATGACGAGGAAGGAGTTTGAGGACAGTGACTGAAGATGACCGGAACAGGCAGAGGAGCTGGAAAACATGAAAGAATAAAAATAACATGAGGATAAATTAAAATAATGTAGATGAGTAGTAGATGATTCAATTACCCAGCTAACAGGGAACGTTCTCATAACATTGGCTAACGTTCAGGCAAGGTTCTCTCAAAGTTATGAATAAATGTTCTTCTAGAAACATTAATAGAGTGTTTGTTCAGTGTTATCTGGTCTTCACAAAAATTATATTTATACATTAAAGAAGGTTTTTTAAATGTCCTCTGTGACAAGCAGGGCGGGGCAAGAGCCGTGAGGGAACAGCACAAGGCTGGTGGCGTGATTGCTAAAGAGCATCGCCTGCGCTAGACACCGGTCTCGTATCTCGGTTCTTAGAACAACATTCTTGGAACATCTTTTAAACATTTAGAAGGACAACTAACTTGAAATGAATAAGGTTTGTGCTTTCTTAAAAGAACATCCTTGGATAGTGGGAAAGTTTTGTAGCCTGTCCCATAGTTATTGTTCCAAACTTTCCTCTTAAATTCATGTAAAGCTTATGAAAGTGTTAGAATTAGGAACTTTCAAAACAATGTTCATGAAATAACTACATATTGTCATTAGTTTTCAATGAATGTTCTCATAATGTTGTCAGAAAACATTCTTTGAAAAAAATTCTTCGAATGTCCTTCACAATATTGAGGATCACTAATTTTCTGTCTTAAAATGGCTTAAGTTTGGATGCTACATAGCAAAATCCCCTGTGTTTCATGGATACTGCTGTGTTAAACTGAAGCAGTGTTGGAGATTATTAGATAATTAAGTCATGATTGACCATTAGTGATGACATACTGAAGGAAAGAGGAACAAACATGTCATCATTATGGTGATCAGTGTTTCATATAGTTGGGCTCTTGATCCTTGATTGTTTTGCTAGTTTCTTCTCTGGCTGCTTTAACAGTGTGTTCATAAAACACTTACTGCAGCAGAAAACATCAGATGATGCTGTTAATGTCATCATTAAGTGGTCTGATTCAGTGTTTACATCTGAAGTGTAATTACTGATCAGAAGTGTGCTTTGTTATTAATTTGTTTAAATATTGTGTTTCTGACCATGCAATATTAATGTGACAATTGGATGTTATGGAAATTATGAGCAGGAAATTATTAACTACTGCTGCAGTGCATGATGAGTACCAGCAAAGCTCATTCATGACTCCCAGCATGCATTGCGACATGAATAAATTATACAACTGAATTCATTTTATATTTGAATAGTTTTTTGATTGTCACCATACACTTGAGTTGATTTCATCTAAAGCTGTGGCTGGAATCAGATGTAGTTTCTGTTTTTGTTTCTCTATTCTTCAGTCATTCTGCTTGTTAACAGCAGGTATTTGGATGTTTAAAATAATGTTTCAGAAACATTGTACTAACCTTTAAATGATGTTATATTGACATTAAGGAAACTGGACATTTTATGTTCTTGGAATGTTACAAATCAACATTCCTAGAAGTTGAAAACTTGACGTTTTTAAACATTTCCATAACAAAAACAAAATGTTTGGAAAATGTTCTTAGGACAAAAATATGTTAGCTAGGTAGAGAAGAAGACGACAGTGTTTTTACAGACTGAGGAAAAAACATTCAGAATAACTAAGACTGATCAAAATAGAGCCTAAAATCTGAAACTTGGAAATTAACATTTAAAACAGTAATAAAGCAATAAAAGAGGTAAAACCAATGTTAAACTCACCATAGACACTGAGCATGAAAAACTTCCTCATATGGTTGTTCTCTAGTTGATACAATCCAGTGTGCTCAGTCCTGGTGTTTGTGATGGTCAGAGATCCAGTTTCATGATCCACCTGCAGTCTGTCTCTGAATCGCCCATCAAGAACATCATAATAGACAGTGTTGCTGTCTCCTGTTTTATTGATTTCAGCTATTAAATAGTTTCCAAACCTCCAGAGAATCAGAATACTTCTCATTTCTCTATCAGTGTGAAAAGTGACAGAGCCTTCCTTCATAACTGACAGTGACTTCACTTCATCAATATCACCAATCCCACCTGAAGAACAAAAAGAAACAGAGTAAGACCTTCAAATGCTCTTATGATAGTAAATACTAAATTCACTGAAGTAAACCATTTGAGATTAAATTAGAAAAGAATAATATCCCAAAACACTCACAACAGAAGAAATATGGTGATTAACATTTGTGGGCAAATAAAATATGAAACTGATAAAACTGTGATTAACTGACCATAGACAATGAGAATGAAAAACTTCTTCATGCCATAAATCTGTAGTTCATAACATCCAGCATGTTCAGTTCTGGTGTTTGTGATGGACAGACATCCAGTTTGATGATCCACCTGCGTTCTGCCTCTGAATCTCACATCATAATCATCATTTACATTCACTCTGCTGTCTGTTACATTGATTTCAACTATTAAAGTGTTTTCAGGTCCAAACCTCCAGAGGATCAGATCATAACTCCTCATTTCTCTATCAGTGTGTAAAGTGACCGAGTTCCCCTTGATCACTGACACTGACTTCATCTCATCTGTAACACCAAACACACCTGAAGAACAAACAGACACAGAGTTAGACGTTTAAATAATGTTGTTTTACTAAAGTAGAAGGTTCAAAGTAATTCTATCTTTGTGGCGATTTTGAATAAAACTGAACTGAAGTTCATTCGAGCTCCACATAAAATCACACACAGAAAGCACTGTTATGAGCTTCAGTGTTGTTACATAAAAGACATTTAGAGGAAAACAACACTAAATCTGTAGCAAAAAGAACTGAAGTCATAAAACATTTCAAACTCACCAACCAGAGAAGCACACAAGCACAAACAGAACCGAATCGTGTGAAACATTATCTTCAACAGTTTCAGTCCACAAATGTGACAAGACAAACTCTTCTGAACAGGTTTATTAGTACAATGACATGTGCAGTGATGTGAGAGCTGGTGTGTAAAAATACATACATCTTTAACCGTGTTGATGTGTGAGAACTTTTTTTTTTCTCTATTTCACAATGTTTAAAGGTTACCACATTGAGTTTCAGTAGGCCACAACTTCCCATATAGATTGATGGTGTAATCTTTAACTTAAATAAAGTGACCATGATCTCACAGTTCTCACTGACTTGAAAAGTTAAAAATGCCTGTTAGCTTTGCCCCTCCCCATTATTGTGGTCCCAACTGAAAGCAGACACTTGGTAGTTTGTTGTGATCAACTGTGAAATAACTTTAAAAAAAGAAACATTCTAATAATCTTTACTTTTCAAAATTAATCATAAAACATAATCGCTCCTGGTAACAGGTGCATAAGGGCTTGCTAGCATGTTAACACAGCATTAAAACACAACAATTTATGAGATTAAAACCATGTTTTTTGCTCCAAACTCACTTGATGAGATAACTGTTTAAGACATAGTAGTTATCTCATCAAAATTAATATCTCATCAGAATTAATATTTATATCCTTTTGAAACCTAAATGTGCCCTAACCTTGGGCCAAAGTCAGGGTGTGTCTGAATCATGTCCAAATATAAGTAAAGGGGAAATGACACTAGACAACTATCTATAATAGCCCATGAGATACCGAGTAACAAACAACTAATAAACAGATGATGTGGGCAGATCTTGCTTTACTTAGTAACAGAAGGGTTTGACATATAAAGAACCAATCATATTGTAGAATGCTTTGCCATGCTCCTATCCTATAAAAACTGTTGTGTTCTTTTTCTGGTGGGATTCTCTGTGATTAAAGCATATTCTGAGGCATTGTCTGGAGTTTGTCTCAGAAGGGTCAAGATGTTGACCAACTCAATGCCAGTTGTCGACTAGTAGACACAATGCTAGAGTATAAATATTTTTGAGCGTCGTCAGTAGATGCTCGGGTGTCGACTTGGAGATGACCCAGGTAAACATATGCGTGGGGAAAAATCTACCACAAGTGTTTGAAATAACCACCTGTGATATGATGTTGCTTTTTATCACAGAATGACACAAAATGTATTATTTTATAGTATTCTGCACTGTGGTAAAGGCTGTGTAGATTAGCCTTGCTTAATAACTATACATTATCCTTATGACAATACCTGAGATGACTTAAAGAACACAGATAAACTATATATCATCACAATCATGTGTTTATTGTCCCTTTTTGTTTCATCAGTCAAAACATCACTATCTGCATGTTATTCAGCGATCTCTGGATGCCTTTGTAGGGCCATGTAGGGCTTTGAGAGGGATGTAGGACACGCTCAGGAAGAGACCATCTCTTTTCTGATATCTTCATATTTTCTCCTGATGTACCAAAGCAACTGACACTTGAGGCAAAAGGTCTGAAGAGCAAGTTTTATCATCCGCAGGGGCAAGACATTTAGGCTATGTTTGATTTTGGGCTGCCAAGGAAACAAAACTAAAATGCACTATACAAATAAACTTGACGCACCCAAGTCTAATAACAAGCACAAACTGTGTTAAATAGAAATTGATGGGCAAGCAAAAAGGTATCTGTCCTATAGTGTTTTTCTACTTTACCATAGTAAAGAATGCGAATATAATGAAGCCTAATTTAAAGCAAACCGAAGAAAGAAACCTTTATAATCCTCTTTGAAAATGGGTGAGATGTGAGTGAAGATTTGGGAAAAGAAATGAGATTCCATGTCCAGTGGAATAACTAATGGAATATTGTTAAATTAGGGGGACCAGATTGCATAACAGAATACAAAGCTGACAAAACTTAAATTTGTGGGCTCACGTATCTCTCTCATTCGGCATGCATTCAAAGGTTTTGTGTTCACTTGTATCATAAAATTCACATAAATCATCATTCACATTCACATAAAAGAAGAAGAAGAAGAAGAAGAAGAAGAAGAAAAAAGTGGTGCGGCCAAGTGGTTAAGTTTACAGGTACAGCCCTATGTCCATGTAAGGGATTTCCTGGAATGTCATAAGTGTGCAATAAATCCAGAGTAGCACCCTATCATGACTGGAGCTCTGTCTGTTGTCATAGATACCAGCTTTTCAAGAGGCATGCGTTTTTCCATGCAATACTTCTTGAAAACATTGTAGATGTCAACTCCTCTGGTTGTAGTTTTTAGAGGAGGCAATGTCACAAACTCATCTTTTGTGGAAAAATAAAAAATCATCCAAATGAAAAAGGCAACTGAGCCGTATCACTCAAGTCCACTGATTTATCGCACTTAAGTGAAAATCATGAACATCTTTTCATGTCCTATTCTAACTGTCCCATTGCATGAAGTCAGCGGAGAAAACTCCTTGCCACAGTGTTGACACTGACTTTCCAAATATAAAGAGATGGTGGGCACTAATTCTCTTGGAAAATTCTCTCCTTCCCTCCAGCTCACATAACATCACACCCTCTCCCAATCAATACTAAATCAATAAAATAAAAATGTTACAGGACAGAAAACCTCCAAAAACACTACCAACAAGCTACAACCAAGGAGAGCTACATGGAGAACAAGCTACACCCACAGCAGTGAGGTATTTGTCAGTATGTGTTTGTTGTAAATACTACATTTATATGAAATATTAAAAACATTTTCTGTATGAGAGTCAAAATCTCAGGAGTAATAATGGAACAACAGTTTTCAAAGTAGATTTTTCACTTTTATTTACAACAGGTTTTGCATTTTCATGGGTTTAAAGGAAGGAACACACCAAGCTGATGTTTTTTTTGGTCGTCCGCCATCTAATTTTTCTTAGTGTGTTCAGCTTTTTTTTGGCTGATTCGACATGTGGAATCGGTGTCTGAGCTCGTCAGTCCATCGGGCCATCTGATCATTTGGTGTGTCAGGGCAACTTTGGACGACGTGAGCCAACCCCGTAGTTTGCTTTCGTCGCCACTAGTTCGTCGGCGTCGGCTTGGTGTGCTCCTGCCTTAACCTGTTCTATGTAATTAACATAAACCATACATCTTTAAAAAGGTCTAAGACTCACTGACCTCTGTTTTACTGTAATCTTATAGTGACATGATATCACAATGAGGTCATAGCAACTGAACTTGCCATCAGATCAGGAAGTATGGCCATGTTGGCATCATTTGTCAAATACACACTTTGCTTTTGTACTTAAAAGACAGGTGTTTAGGTTATTGAAGCTTTGATTGTGCAAAGAAGCTGGATTCGCCACAACCTCACTATAGTTTTGAATACAACAGGTCTAAAACTAATTATTACAAAAATTACATACCTAAAATATAACCGATATGTTCTCTGTGGTCATGTCGACCAGCAATGCAACAAATTGCAGATGCTTCAAGGTTTTGTAAGCCTTTTCCCCTCTACCAGCAATTGTGACTGGTTTGGGCTAAATTCTCAATGTGAATGGAAACAGCTGCATACTGCCCAGCTTGACTCACAAGATCATCTTTTCCTCTCAGGAAGACCTTCAATGTCCTGTCTAAATAAGGCATCCAGCGTGGTCCTTTCATTGGCTTTGGTTTGTAGAACCTAGATTCAGGTTCTTCACAAACTATCTCAAGTTCTCTGTGGCTCTTTGTGCTGAAATGCTAGGTTTTCTGAATCAGGTGCAAGGTGTCATTTACACAAACCACTAAGCTCACCTCTTTCAAAACCCCAAGAAGTGCCAGGTCCAGAGCCATACAGTAAATGTGAATCAGTTTCAGATTGTCCACTCTCAGTTTTGCAACAACACCACCATGTTTACATTTGCTCCATCAGCACAAAATCCAACAAGCTTTTGCTTCCAGTCATCTAATCCATGACATTGAGGATTGAATGCAGTCAGTCACACCATCGGCATGAGCATGTGACAGCCCTGTGATAAAGACAAGATGATTTACTTACAGCCCATCATGTATAGCTTCAATTTCTGTCACAGAAGAATTTGTTGCACCATCAATCATGACTGATATGTAGTTGGACTCTTTCTCTTTATTTGCCTCTATATCTTGTGGATAAATCTACGGCAATCTTTGAAATGAGTTCAGCACAACGGATATCATTACATCAGAAATGTCCAGGCCATTTTTTAAAAAACATCCAGCAAAATGGCAGGGTTTAATAGGGGAGGCTGTGAAAACACTAGTATAACTAATGATTATCAGCTTAAATTAAAGCCAGTTGGATTTGACAGAGACGCTTACAACTTGCCCAAAAACCTGTGGTCCATGGACACTGGCATGTGGTCAGAAATCGGTTTCCTGACATTTATGTGAACCTATTTTTGACAGTGGGGAAATACACTAAGCAAAGCCTGAAGGCACAAAAAACCTTGACGCTCGGTCCTACTTCAAGGTGAATTTGTTGGAGAAATTAAAGTGACAAGAACACCAATAAACATTCTGATTGTATGTGGACAGGTATGTTCAAATATCTTTATTTTATTTGGTCAACCATAAACTAACTAGTACTAGTTTGTTTGTAGCTAACACTTCTTCCACTTACTAACATTTGTGAAGGTAAAACACGATCAGAGAATGAATGAGCCCCCAATGAAACCTTGGATAGCTGCAGAGAAGTCAGAGAAAGTTTTGACAGGCCATTGTACATGTATGGCAGGGCTTAGAGAGACATGTTCACAGCGCTGATGTTTGTAGTTATGTCTGGAGTGAGGATGTGGAGTGACACACCATGTCCATCATTGCCATGCCAGTGGCTATAGCCAAAAAGAAATAAAAAAATTCTGCTGCTCTGAACTGTCATCTATAGATATGACCAGCCCCATGATGCAAAGTAAAACAGTATTATGTTAATGTGTTTTTTTGTTCACCTAGGATCCACAATTTTAGGTGATGAGTGAAGACCTTCTAGGGCTTTGACAAGCTTTAACAACTCTCTGTCAATCACAGCAGATTGAAAGGACATGGTCTAGGTACAAAAGTCAGATCTGGAGATTGAGAGGCAACACGACCAATAAGCACTTGAACAAACACTTGGCTTGTATTAAGTGGACTTAACTGGAAGGGAGCACAGATGTGGTCCTCTGGGGCGTAATAAAACAGTGTAAAACATTACTATGATGCTAAAACTGTATAACAGATCTGTTACTAATTGTATGAGGATACAGGGATAATCTTTGCTGAATTCTTCAAAGGGAAATAGGCTTTCGCTTTTGTATTTACATATCAAACGGAGCTACAGCAAATCCTAGTTTTGTACAGCAACAGCAACAGAATGCTAACAGTCGTAACATTAGACACCGTGTCTATGAGTTAAGAGTCATGTGTTGGCTAATGAATCGATCATGCAATGATATTATCATGATTAAATGCAAATAGTATATTCACCTATTTACATACGAAGCACACGAGAAGCTGGATTCAGACAGAGAATGATAAATATACTTTATTGCTTGAGTCTATTTTGACTAATAGTTAGATCAATTTTAAGTGTAATATGACAACCAGAGACTGAGGAGTAAAGGATCGATGAGTGCCTCAGTTCTTAGCAGCAATAGCAGACTCTACTGGTGGTTTAAAAACCTGCTGTCTGTTAAAACGGAGCACCACCAGATAACACTTCAGACTACCCTGAAGTAGATGAGGTACCTCTGGCAACACACCGGAAATGTCTGGAGCTCCTCTGGCATCGTGGGAGTCCCAGTGAATTAACATATATATTCTTCAGCATTTTATAGTAATTGAAACGAGTTTAATCACTGATGTATTATACATAACCATGACAACCATGGGCAAGGATGAAGACATTCCACACACATGCATTGTGGGTAGTGGTGTTTGACTATGACTTCTTTTGGAGTGCAGTTTAACAAGGCAGCCATTTGGTAATGGAAAAAGGACCACTATTGGTCCTTAGGCAGAAGATGAGAGGGTGGACTTGTGAGATTGCACTCTGGGTAAGGGCAAAGGAGGTGGGAATTAATAGATTCCCAAAGTGGGGATTGACGGAATGCTTTATCAATCATAAGAAAACCACTGTAGAAATAATTGGAGTAATATAACAGCCAGATGTGTTTTGAAGGCCTCGTGGCCTACATGACTGTAAGAACTGTCACAAAGGTCAGGAGCATTGGAGAAAGTCATGTGACCCACTGAGTATTCTGCCAAGTTAGGGGTATTTTCAGGACACCACAGGTGGCTGTGAAAAATAAAACCACTATTATGAGGAAAATAATGTCACATGAAGGTTTCTCGCCTTTGGAAAGAAGCAGATTGGCATTGGAAAATGTTATGTCTTGCCTCTGATAAAGGACTGACCATCAATTGGTAGGCTTCCACAGTTAAAGAGAAAGGCGAGAGAAGAAAGACTGTGAAACTCAGCTTTTGAATCCTACAAGAAAGTTAAGTCATGTGGTTATTGTGGAATAAAAGATAAGAAAAGGGTATAAGAATGACGCCCTGGCCAAAGACAAACACAGAACTCTGTCTCTTGAGCTTCATTTGCAAGTTTTGTGGCAAATTGGATGTTCCTTCAGTTCTGGTCTCAAAGAAAACTCTCAAAGTCGAATCTCCAGGTCCCAGGAGTCTAACTTTAATGACAAGCAACAAAGTGAGATACCAGCTCCACATCTGAATCTCTCTAGCCAGAGAGAGATCTTTCTTATCTGTTAAAACACAACAAAGTAGTATAATTCTCTGGTAAGATCCACCCCTACAGTTCTTTCCCATGATCTCATTTACAGGTTCTCTTCTCACTTTCTCTTCCTGGAATCTCCCTAGTACATTTTCACCACAGTCACTTCACCAATTAAACTGCAGATGTTGCTTATGCAAGAGACAATTCTCTTTGTAAGGGTGGCCGACTGCCAACTACTCTACATCTTTTGACTTAATCTCTCATGGTGGAATTCTGCCAATTGATGGTCAACCCTTTCTCATAGGCAAAACGAAACATTGTATCAAAGACAATCAACCCTCCCCGGAGGCAAGAAGCCTTTACGTTACACCCTTAATAATGATCTTATTCATTTCACAGCCACCTGTTGACTAGTGGAAAATTACCAACAAAATATGCTTAGTGGCCAAGTTCACTTCTTAGACACATCTGACCCTTACAGTTACATAGGCCAAGAGGCCTCAAAACACTTCTAGCTTTTATAGTAAGCAAACTAATTCTACAATTTTTTTCTATAGGATAGATAAAATACTTTGTCACAAGGAAGAGATTACTTTTCTCCACAACATATCAAGAGTAATTCAGACATTCAGACAAGAACTATTGTAGAAGATTTAAGGAATGATAATGAAAAATGTTGGGAGATTTATCATGGAACGAGGGAAGAGTGACAGCAAAGTCCATATTGCAAATTGTTTTATTGTTGTTTCTGTTGTAAATGACATTAATGATAGAAACATCTTAGGGGAAGAATCCATAGAGCCTGTTTCAATAGTGATTTGATTGTTCTGTTGTAATTTCAGGAGATTCTCATGTTCCTGAGAGGAAAAGATCAGATCACGCTGATGCTGCTGGGGAAAAAGAATTTGGGAAAAGTATCTCTGGAAACACGATCATTGGCAGAAATGTGTTTGGATCTTCAGTCAGTTCAATCTCTGCAGAAATGGCTAAATGTTTGTATAGCTAAATGTTACAAGTTCCAAATGAAACACTTCAAATACTGGTTTGTGACTCATACATGTGAAAGTTATTATCATTATTATAATCACTTCGATCTAATGATGAAATATATTCTCGTAATAATAAACTCTCCTGTCGCTCGCTGTGACTGTTAGAAAACTTTGTTGCTCAGCACATAAAGATGAACTACTTATTGTGATTTCAGACTGCGGTGATGTGGTTTCTCCACTGCATGGATCTTCATGTGTCGCTGAAGGTGACTTTTAGTGCTGAAACTCTTTCTGCACTGATCACACGGGTGCAGCTTCTCTCCTCTGTGGATCCTCTCATGTGTTTTCAGATTTGATGATTGAGCGAATCTCTTTTCGCAGTATGAACACTTGTAAGGTTTTTCTCCGGTGTGGATCCTCTCATGTGATCTCAGATTTACTGGCACACTGAATGTCTTGTCACAGTGTGAACACTTGTAAGGTTTTTCTCCGGTGTGGATCCTCTGGTGCTGTTTTAAAGAGCCCACAGTAACAAAAGTCTTCCCACACTCAAAGCACATGTACTCTCTCACATCAGAATGAATTTTCTGATGCCTGTATAAAGTTGGCAGCAGTGAAAAACTCTTTCCACACACAGAACATGAATGTGGCTTCTCCTTCGTATGAACTGTCAGGTGTACATTCAGAGCCGATGAACAAAGAAATGTTTTGCCACATTCATTACATATGAACGGCTTATCTCCGGTGTGGATCCTCATGTGAATCTTAAGATTATCTTTGAATGGGAATCTCTTCCCACATTGATCACATGTGAACGGCTTCTCTCCAGAGTGCATTGCTATGTGTCTCTTAAGGCTCGATTGATGCGTGAAGCTCTTTCCACATTGATGGCATGTGAACGGCTTCTCTCCAGTGTGGATCCTCATGTGAAACTCAAGATTACGTTTGCTTGGGAAACTGGTTCCACATTGATCACATGTGAACGGCTTCTCTCCGGTGTGGATCCTCATGTGACGCTCAAGATAACATTTGTGTGAAAAACTCTTTCCACACTGAGTGCAGGTGAAAGATTTCTTGGCTCTTTTCTTTAAAAAAGTCTTTTTAGTCTTTGAGCGACTCGAATGTTTTTCTGCAGGTGTGTCATGATGTTCCTCCTCCACTTCACTCAGTTCTTCACGCTCCTCGTTTCCTTCCATCAGGTCTAATATTAAAGGGGGAAAAAATCATTTTCAGTAAATCAAGATAGTTCAGAAATAAAGAATATGAAGTGAAAGAACAACTGACTATAAAATATTCCAATCACTTTGATGCCTTTTCAATAAATTAATTATAAATCCTTGAAACTTTGATGAATGAGGTACACTGATCTTCCAGTTATTATATTTAAAACATCCCATGTTTCTGTAGTGAGGACTATTAAATATATTTGATGAATGACAAAATGGCTGCCATATTCTGACATCAACTTTGAAAAGTTTTAGTAAAATAAACATTATTAAGGGCTGGTCACACTTTTTCTTTCACAGACTTCCATTCATATACGTGTGAATGTGGGACACTGGAAACAAACTCAAGTGAATTTTGCAGCAAGAAAGAACACAATTTTTGCACTTAAGTGGAGTAGATTGTGCATTCTTTAATGAATATTATTTGTTTGTAAAAAAAAAAAAAAAAAAAAAAAAAAAAAAAGATACTGTAGCGTGACATCATTTCACAACTGTTGCAGAAATTTAACATGCTTTAAGTCTAGAGTGGCCGCAGCTCTAACTAGTTTTAAATGAACAATTTCATTAGCATTTTTGAAAACAGAGCATTTATTAAAATTGTGACACACCGGCATCTACAGCATGATGGGCGGACAAGGAAATAATCTCAATCCATTGTCTCAGTTTTTACACAAACTTTACAGAGTTGACCGCATTCATCAACCCTGTTACCAAAGTTACTGTAAGAAGAATAATCTCTATGAATAACACTGTTATTCTACTCTCTGAGAAAACAAAAACTCTCTCTGGAAAAATTAGCATCCCTACCCAAGACCTCAGTATTGTCTTAATTTACACCCCCACCCCCATTAAATCCCCCCAAAGATCAATATGATTTATTGTGAACAATTATCAACACAATCATGTTTGATTTCATTTGAAATGTCTCTTTGCAACTGGTACAAAAGTCTCATTCCCACAGAAGTTAACCAAAAGGAAATAAATGTTAAGAGTTTAGAGATATTTTGCTTTTTGTGGAAAATGGATCCTCTGCCAGTTGGTCTTTAATGCTAATTATTTGTTGTCCCCTGTAAGGTGTAAACTACCCAAGCCTGGGAGAGTGATTCATGTAAATTCCTATTGTTAACGTTTCAATTTGAAAGAAATTCCAACCGAAATTTGAGGTTGTGATAAAATGGAGTCAGATAAAAGTTAATTGGAATTAAATTACTTTGCCACTCTGAAAAGACTGAACACACAGAAACCTTCGTCCACTCACTGGGCTGATCAGGCGGGCCT
Source organism: Ancherythroculter nigrocauda (assembly GCA_036281575.1). Lineage (NCBI taxonomy): Eukaryota > Metazoa > Chordata > Actinopteri > Cypriniformes > Xenocyprididae > Ancherythroculter > Ancherythroculter nigrocauda. The sequence goes on along the minus strand of VTFQ01000613.1, from coordinate 182,026 downwards.
TACAACATCCATAATTTATGAAAAATACTTAATCATTGACTATGAATCAGCTTTTGCTTAAGTTATGCTTCCAACCCTGTCAGTCATTCTGGAAAGTTAATTTTTTCATACAGTTTGGTGTTTTCTGTTTATTCCTAAAAAATTATAATGTAAACTATTTAGAAACATGTCTAAAATGTTGGTACACACTGCTGCAAATTGTAAACCAGATATAAAATAAATATAAAATAAAAAGTTTTTGACCTGATGTTGACAATTAATATGAACATTTCCCAAACTACACTTCGCTGACCATTTTTTGAAAACAAGATTGTGATGATATGTGTGAATCTTTCTAACATGAATGTTGTTCAGCATCATGAATGAATGAAGATTAAACACCAACCTCTTTGTTCTTCAGTATCTTCAGTGTGTTTCATTCTGCAGGATTCTGGATCACTCATGTTCTCAATGTCAATTTCAGCTCGTCCTGATGCTTCTTTTGAAGCTCGTCTTCTTTTGTAGACTGATGGGAATGGGGATATTCCAGTATTTATCTGGGAACTACTTTGTGGGAGGAGCTTTACTGATTGTGTGACTGCTGTGGGAGGAGCTAATCTGCCAAAAAAAAAATTCCCCCACTCAATTTTCATGGCCTTTAGAATATTTTGTTATAAGACTATCTGAACATGTAATGTATCAAAAAAAAAAAAAAAAAAACCAGCCTCTACTTTTAGACAACAAAAAAAAGTTTTATTGTAGCCTCAAGTATTAGTGTATCAACACTTAAATGTAGATAAGTTTCATAAAAAACTCGGATACAAATGTATAGTATAATGCAATGTAAGTCGCTTTGGATAAAAGCGTCTGCCAAATGCATAAATGTAAATGTAAATGTAAAAAAAATCAACATGTGTTTTTATCAAAGATTACATTTGGATCATATTCAGTACAATGATCAAATCATAGATGCAATAGATCACATGTACATCCTCAAAGCTCACACAGTCCTGTACCACTTCCTGGATCAAAATTTCACTCTGTAACATTAGTTTTGATTTATATTATGTTTTGTTGATCATCACACAATTTTTTTTAAATGCATCTGCTTACATGTGAGATTACTAGTCTCTGCATCTTCCTCACCTGTGTTGTGATCTGGAGATGACTCTTTCAGAAGACGTTGCCTTACGCATAACAGTGAAAACACAGAAATACGTAAAAATTGGGGGGAAAGTTTTATCATATAAGACGAGATAACTCATCAGTGGTGGCAAAATATTTAAAAAAGGGAGGTAGGCAGATATCTAAAAAATATATTTATAAGTATTGTAATGTTTTTCAAATATATATATAAAAAAACAACAACAAGAAAACCAGTTTGAAGCATAAGGACAGAAATAAATGTACATATTTATGACCAACAAATACCCCAGTCTGTTGACACCAATGAAGTGGCAATTTACAGATCTGAAGAAATCAGCATAATAAATGAGGTGAAAACAGGGTCTTGTTGTGAAATATGGGTAGAGCTATTTACTTAGTACAGTAGTTATCACTTTATAAGTATTCATGTGAATTAAACGTGGGACAATGGCCTACGTCATCATGCTAATGCTCTGAATCAGATGTGAGGTAATCATCATTATGCTAATTGAGGATTGATGGGATCCAGACACAGGAGGACATGTTGCTTTCAACTATATGCCAACTAGTATGTTCTTACAACTAACATGGTCTGAGAGTTCTTTTTTGAATAAAAAATCCCACTGAGTCATAAAAATTGTTGTATATTGATTTACCACACATCAGGGATTATAAATATGCTTATTCTTATTGTAAGTAATATTTTACCATACCTTACTTGTTACTTAATTTATCTTCTGTCTATTAGGTTCTGAGTTATTGGTATGTTATAATGTGAATTTATGATATCATAGATGATGAATCAAATTTTTTCCCATAATAAAATAGTCCACCAATTTGTGGATCCCATGTAGATGCAGGACAGGCAAATCTGATGATTACAGCATTTGTTCTCGGCCACAAGATTACAGGAGCAGCTCTTCTAAATGAACTCATGCCTGGTGTAGCACCCCATACCCCACACCTGTTTCAGCAAACCCTATCAGGTGTACATGGTGCAATGAAAACTACATTTCTAGTGTCCATCTTGTAGTGAGTATATTGGAGAAACCGGGGAGGGTGTGTAGGAATACTGATTGCCAGTACAAGTATGATTTGGCAACTAGCAAAAAAAATATTTATCACTGGCATATCACAACTAAGAAATCAGGAAAATAATTACATTTTCTCACAAAACTGTGTGTAATGTGAAGGGGTTTTTCAGTGTGACGGCAGTACTTCTTTAATGGTTCTATATTCATGGCTGACTACTTTTGTGAATCTAGATCCAACCCCAAACTGAGCCCCAAAAGTCATCGACCTCAAAAAGACTTTGACTCCTAAGCTTTATTTAAGCCATGTTCCATGTGAAAAATCCTCTGCAATGGAATCATTGAAGTACAGAAACTTTAACTATGAAAATATGACTCGAACTGTGACCAATTCTCCAATTACCAAATTCATCAAAGCAAGATATTGAAGAGATGCCACTTGTAAATGATTCAGTTGTGTTTAGATACAGTAACACTCTTGAAATCATTGACATCAGTGAACTTACTACTTCCAACAGTGAAGATGAATTCCTTAACATGGATGTGCCTGAAACTGTGATGCAGTCCCTCTTCAACAGCACTGAAGAACACTTATCACCTTCTGTATCTCAGCTCGGTCAAAAAAAACTGAATGTGTTTTAGACGTTGCATCCACTTCTAACAGTCATTGTTGTAGAAAAAGTTCTGCATAAAGTTATGGTGTGTGTGTGCCAGGGCTGGATGTGTGTAAGTGTCAGACCGAACTTCACGCAAATAGTTAGACACACACAAGCTAAGACAACCTTTGGATTGAGCATACTTGTGTTGAGGAATACTCTCCGCCTGTTGGCAAGTACAGCAAACCCATTTTCCACCACTCTGTGTCAGAGTAAAACACTCTCTGCTGATGATCCAAATGCATTATCACCTAACAGCATAAAGGGGGCTTCTATGTCCGAGCCCAGGAGAGGTTTTTCTGCGGGGATATTAAAATACATCTTAAATTGTTCTGGAATGTTACCTTCACATAAATATATCTTATAAAGACACAAATTTGAGAAATGTTAATATCATAAACAGTAAGAATCTGAAGTTTCTGACATAGAGAAACAGATGAAGTATATGCATTTGATCGGGTTGCAATCCTAACAAAACGTTTCTGAAGGATAAAGATTTTTTGAAGAGTAATAGGAAAAGTGCTTGCCCAAACTATATTACAAAGATACATTAAACTATAGTAAAGAGTAAGAAGACACTCTGTAGAAACAAGATGCCTAACCCTCCTTATTATACCAGTAGATTTATGTATTTTTCTGCTTACGTAGTCAGCATGTTCCCTCCAACTCAGATTCTCGTCCACAAAAACTCCCAAGAATTTTGCAGTTGACACTTGAGACACCTCAGTAGATTAAATTATATTTTTTGATAAATCCTTTAGGTATCATTTTTTACTACTAAAAATAATAAAGTTAGATTTTTTAAAATGTAAAGATAATTTATTTAAATTAAACTAATTAGCATGAGGGATTAGACCATCGTTTTGCATTCTTAATCAAATTAAAATTTGAGTGAGAGAGAACTAAGGTTGAGTCATCTGCAAACATTATTGGAGTAAGAATATTTGAAACATTTGATAAATCATTTATATAAGGGTTCAAGAATGGACCCCTGAGGAACCCTACAGAATAGTTGTCAAGACTCTGGAGACAGAGATGTGAGAGCACAGATGTTTATTAACAGAGGCACGAACACAGGTGATGACAGTCACTGTGGTAAGTAGAGTGGTAAGTAGAGTTGCAAGCACAAACAAACAGACACTTAGCTGATGGGTAAACTTTGGAATGTCTTTGTAGGAACGGATGGAGAACATAGAGAACAGGACACAGGAGACGAAGAGGCAACAGCAGGATAACAGGTGAGTAGCGGGTAAGGAGTCCAGGGGCCTGTTTCAATAAGGAGGTTCAACCAACTCTGAGTTGAAACTTGAACTCTGAGTTGACTTACCCTGAGCTGAGTTTTCAGTTTCAGAGCAGCTGAATTGAGTTAGTTCAATCGACTCTGAGTAGGTTGACTCAGAGTTAAGCGCGTGCACCACGACTATGAAAAGCCATCATCAATGGAGCTCCGATATTACGATTCACCATGGCAACAGCACGTGACAAAATGATGTCCGGATACTTCTGAGTCAATGCAGTTTAATTCTTATCACTGTTATAATATCAAAGGTGAAAACTGGTAGAATGGTAAGTTATTGAACTGATATTCATTTTCATGGTATCCCACATGCAATTTTTTTTTATTAATTAAAATAATTTAACAGGATGCAATAATAAGCAATAATCGTTATTAAACACTCGTTAGGCAATTTACTTTCACTTTTAGAACATTTTCTTAATTTTTATTGAAAATAAATGCCTTTCTGATGTGATGGGAAAAGGGAGAATAGCGAGCTCGGCAGAAGGTGGATTCGAAACGGGTCAATCGCATCACAAGTTAATTCTCTGCTTCTGACACATTACTGCCTACACCACTGAAGCCATTATTCATAAGCAATGTTTTTAAAGGTGCCCTAGAATCAAAAATTTAATTTACCTTGGCATAGTTAAATAACAAGAGTTCAGTACATGGAAATGACATACAGTGAGTCTCAAACACCATTGTTTCCTCCTTCTTATGTAAATCTCATTTGTTTAAAAGACCTCAGAAGAACAGGCGAATCTCAACATAACACCGACTGTTACGTAACAGTCGGGATCATTAATATATAAGCCCCCAATATTTGCATATGCCAGCCCATGTTCAAGGCATTAGACAAGGACAGCCAGTATTAAAGGGTTAGTTCACCCAAAAATGAAAATTCTGTCATTAATGACTCACCCTCATGTCGTTCCAAACCCATAAGACCTCCGTTCATCTTCGGAACACAGTTTAAGATATTTTAGATTTAGTCCGAGAGCTTTCTGTCCCTCCATTGAAAGTGTTTGTACTGTCCATGTCCAGAAAGGTAATAAAAACATCATCAAAGTAGTCCATGTGACATCAGTGGGTTAGTTAGAAGTTTTTGAAGCATCGAAATACATTTTGGTCCAAAAATAACAAAAACTACGACTTTATTCAGCATTGTATTCTCTTCCGGAATCCTTTCCATTGATTCCTTTCATCTGTCGGCCATGGTTGTTTTTGGCGATTAGGACATCAGCGACATGCACACTTACGAACCATTTAAAAAAAATACAGCAATACCAAAATACAAACAATGTAGAATAGCTTGAATACAGCGTGCGTCTCCCTCAGACTGTAAATGAAGCTCGGGCGCACCGGATAACACGTCAGCAGCGTCTTACATCAGCAGTGTCACTGCAGAGTCGTGAACCACACTCCGGAGCAGAAGGGGGCGGTAATGCACCAATAAACTGGATGCCGGAAAGAAGGAAACAGGAAAGAAGAAGAAGAAGAAGAAGCGGAGTCGTGAACACGGATTGACAACAGACCCGGAAGAGAAGACAATGCTGAATAAAGTCGTAGTTTTTGTTATTTTTTGAACCAAAATGTATTTTCGATGCTTCAAAAACTTCTAACTAACCCACTGATGTCACATGGACTACTTTGATGATGTTTTTATTACCTTTCTGGACATGGACAGTATACCGTACATACATTTTCAATGGAGGGACAGAAAGCTCTCGGACTAAATCTAAAATATCTTAAACTGTGTTCCGAAGATGAACGGAGGTCTTACGGGTTTGGAACGACATGAGGGTGAGTCATTAATGACATAATTTTCATTTTTGGGTGAACTAACCCTTTAACGTCTGGATCTGTGCACAGCTGAATCATCAGACTAGGTAAGCAAGCAAGGACAATAGCGAAAAATGGCAGATTGAGCAATAATAACTGACATGATCCATGATATCATGATATTTTTAGTGATATTTGTGAATTGTCTTTCTAAATGTTTCGTTAGCATGTTGCTAATGTACTGTTAAATGTGGTTAAAGTTACCATCATTTATTACTGTATTCACGGAGACAAGACTGTCGTTATTTTCATTTTTAAACACTTGCAGTCTGTATAATTCATAAACACAATGTAACAATGTAGCGGTTCGTACAGTTATTAATCAATTCATGGGTGGAATATGAATATAATAATTCATAAAGCTTTATGAATAATTATTATGCACATACCGACCCAAGGGGGAATTAAACATATATGGTTAATTACAACAAATTATAATCAATTATAAATATGATTAGTTCTGGTTTAATAATTATCTAGAGAAACTGTTCGTTTGTCCAGCAAACTAAGCCCCTCATAGAATATTATAAACGGATTTATTCTTTGGCCACAAGAATAAATTCCTATTATAGCATCAAAGCATAAAGTGATCGAAAAACGTTAAAGTGACTTGGTCTTCGGTTGAAAGAACAAACAGAACAATTGAGCATGAATAACGTGTTTGTAGGAACTGTGGACGAACCAGACAAATGAATCATTCAGATGATTCTTTCAAAACATAATTCTAATTCAGAATTGAGGTTCCGGCTCCGGCCCGTCTGCAGATAAAGCCAGGCTGATTACTTTTACGACACATGCTTCCTGATAGCAGAAGCGACATACCAAAGGGTCACCCAAGAAGACAGAGAGACAATCCAGACCCTTTTGTTTCCTTACTTCACAGGAAAGCCAAAGAGACTGTTGAACAAATAAATCTGCTTCAAAATTGTTCCAACAATTTTAACGGACTTATCAAACATCTTTTAACTACATACATTTTGCATTATGTGTCCACAAGTACTACCTGTAAACAGTTAGGCTTTAGAACACTCACAATTCATGTAAATGTGTTAACTCTTGACTGAATGACTGAAAGTATGCCTTATTTGGACTTAATTTGATTCTTTCCCCCTTTCCTATATCCTGACTTGAATGAAATCTGTTTAAAATGTATTGTATTCCATTTAATAGAAATTATGTTAAAATGGCACTCTCTGCTGAAGCAGAAACAGGATGTAACAGTTATGTTTTATTGGGGGCAGAGGAAGGCCCTCTTGAAACAGGACAATGTCTGATTGGCCAGGACTCCTCAGAGGTGTGACAAACAACTAAGTTTAAATGATCATATTGCAAGATAGTGAACGGAGAGAAGTTGGTTAGTAAACGAGAAAGGAGTTGGTTCTGTTCTGGGAAAAGAAGCCAAGACAAGTACCAAGAACAATGGAGTGACAAGAAGAACAGACAAGCCGCTCATTCAAGCCATCCAACCTTCACTCACTTTTCTTTTCTTTACTTAATTTTCCTTTACCGCTGAAAGTCTTGTGTCCTAAGTTTCGCCGCAAAGTTCAACCAACGACTTTTGCCGCTTCAACTCCAACGACAAAGAGACTTCCTTCATTGTTCCACACGGACCTGATCTGGACCAATCATCGACTTGGGAAACCCCTCTCTGCACGACGAGGGAAATTCACCTTAGTCAACGCAAGCAAGTACCTCCAGATGAAAACTGAACTGGTGCATTTAAATGAATGATTCATGGTTCGTTCTGGTCTTTGAAATGCATTGATAGGAATTCGGTTAATCAGATCTCTCTCTCTCTCTCTCTCTCTTTCAAAACTCTTTCTCTCTCATTTCCTTCTTACTGCAACGCGTATGAATGTGTGTGTGTGTGTGTGTGTATGTGCGTGCCTTTGTGTTAGATTAGTTTGTGTTAGAATAAATAAAATCTCTTGTAGATTTTAAAAGGAAAGTGTCTTGTATTATGTGCTTTATGATTTAATGTCTTAAACTGTGATCAAGCTACCTGCTTTAATCAGGGTTTTCACGATTGTTGGATATTTATATCCGTTACCAGAGTTTAATTACGGCTCGAGCAAATGAACGCTAGACGAATCAGTTGCTCGGTCGTAATCTAAACAACTCTTTATAATTCCCTATAAATATTTCATTTGAGCTAATTTTACTTCCTAGGGTGTTTTCCCTACATGTTTAATATATGCAAACTACGACTACAGCGGTTATACGTCTAAATATATATACAAGAATATACACACATAGCCTATATATACAAGAGTAGAAATGAAGAAAAGACAGGGAAAGAAAGATGATCAAAGAATGGCAAATTACACAGTTAAACCTTTTTGAGAGAGAGCCAGCACAGAAATCAGTTTAAACAAATTTCAGAGGAATTATAATACTTGCTTATTGGTTCAAGTCCGTGTGTAGCAGTTTCAATGCGCCTGGCTTGGTTGGTCCTTTCCGAGAGGATTTCTCCGGCGGGGTTTTCAAACGAGGTTTAAACTTAAGTAACTTAACCGAAGAGAGAGAGAGAGTCCAAAGAAGTGGTGGTCCCGAAAAGAGGAGCGCGATGGAGGCGCGTGGTCACCGGAGACGCCCGGGAGAGATGTGCACGAGGTGCTCGTGAGACAATCGGGAGAACAAAGGAAAAGGTGTGTGTCGTTGTTTTTATGGAAACCCAAGCTAACACACCTCCTGAATTGTAGCGGCCAATAGATGCGCAGCACTATTTGGCGGGCAAAGTTTCTTTGTTTGGTCTCCTAGCTGAATTTGCATACTTTACGACTATCAGATCGGATTTCGAGATGGAGTACTTTCTTCACAATATCATTACACACATAGAAAAATGCATTTGTCAGCTATGTGACATATCTCAGTGAATAGCTCGAGTCCGGAGCTTTACGGAGAGATCAAACTCGATAGATCAGAAAGGCATATAAAAGAAGTTATGGTTTACAGACAAAATTCCATCATTAAAATGCACACTAGCACAAATACACTCATTTAAACACTAGGAAACATGCATACACTCGAAATACATGATGGATATATTTCGGCATAGTTGTATTTTACATATACAGTCAAAAATGTATGTTTGTGTGTTTCTGTATGTGTCTGTGTGTGTGTGGTGTGTGTTGGAATGTGATCTGGTCAGTCTCCAAAGTTGGGAAGTTGGAGTTTTCTGTTTTACTTCGGAGGGTAACAAAGGTGTCAAGTGGGCTCATCTTTTGCAGACCGGTTGGAGCCGAGATGAGGTTTTACAACCCAGTCCAGCATGCTAAAAGCGTTCTGAACATTCCAAAGTTTATTGATTATCCTGATACGTGTGCATATGCTACAACAACTTTCTTTATAAATCTCTCCAACAGTGTAGCATTAGCCCGTTAGCCATGGAGCACCATCAAATTCATTCAGAATCAAATGTAAACATCCAAATAAATACAATACTCACATGATCCGACGCATGCATGCAGTATGCATGACGAACATCTTGTAAAGATCCATTTTGAGGGTTATATTAGCTGTGGGAACTTTGTAAATGCACTGTACTATAGTCGAGAGCTCAGGGGGCAGGCAGCGCGTGATTTAAAGGGGCCGCAGCCTGAATCGGTGCATAGTTAATGATGCCCCAAAATAGGCAGTTAAAAAATTCATTTTAAAAAATCTATGGGGTATTTTGAGCTGAAACTTCACAGACACATTCAGGGGACACCTTAGACTTATATTACATCTTGTAAAAACTGGTTCTAGGGCACCTTTAACAGTGTGTGACACATTGGTGGGCGGGGCTACTGTAAATTTGCACTTAGTAATAGAGACTGTAGAGAAATTGTGTGTTCCGTTTGCATTAAGATTATTTTTATTACCACACTGGCAGATATTGATAATTTTACTTAAGTAAAATGCACTTAATTTAGATCCCCCCACCCCCCAGGAAACACGACTAAATATCTTATAGCCTCTCATTTCCAAATCCATCTTGATTCAAGAATTTTTAGATATTTGTACTTGAAATAGGACAAAAAAATACTCAATAAGAAAAGCAATTTTGCAGCGTGAATGAATGAATGAACTATTTAAACATCACCTGCACTTTAAAAAGGGGGAGGAGACCGAAGGAAACTCTGGGTTTACTGAAGAAAACCTGCTCCTGACCAGGTTAGGTTCACAGAGTAAGTAACTGACTCTGAGTATAAGTTACCTCTCTTTCAGAAAAAGGCTTGACTTACCCTGCTTTCTCGGGTTTGACAAACCTCCCATTCTGAAACGGAAAACCATGTTTATACAACTTTTTCAATAATATATAATGATTAACTGTATCAAAAATACTACAAGTAAATTCATGATTTTCAAGTGCAAGAGTAACATTTTCAATCAGGTGAAGCAAAGCAATATAAGTAGAGTGTTTTTTGCAGAATCCATGTTTATAAAGAATAGAATTAGAATCTAAATAAAAAAGAATTCATTTATATACAAGTTTTTTTCTAAAATTTTTGCAAAAAATGGCAAAATAGATATAGGTCTATAGTTGTTAAAACAATGAGGATCATCTGCTTTAAACAGAGGAATAACTTTGGCTATTTTTAAATCTTCTGGTACAATCACAAAGAAAGAGAAAAAATATAAGTGGCTGTAGAAATATTATCATGACCAGCTGAAGATATTTTTAATTCATCAATAATTTCACTTATTTCGTCAATCTCAGGTGGCTTTAAAAAATAGAGATAATAGGAAAATTTCCTGATATATAATCCAAGGGTTCATCACTACCAATAGGAATATTAGTCGCTAATGAATGGACGACGTTAACAAAAAATCCATTAAATTATCTATATTACCTTTAGAGTTTATTCTTAGTCCTCAACATCTTTTGTAAGCTAGCTGTATACCAAGGCTTATTGAAGTCCTGACTGAGTTTCTCAACAGAGCTACTAACTGGAAAACATTTATTAAAACTAGAGCTAATAATGGTCATAAATTGTTGATATGCTCTATCAGCATCATATTCCTCATACAAATTATCCCAAGAGATGCTAGCAATCAAATCTTTAAATTTAGAAATATTTAACTTACTCATAATTCTCTTTTGTTGTATTTCTTTTGAAAGTTTAACTCTAATTTCAGAATAATTAAATATGGGAAAATGATCTGACAAGTCTGAATATAGAACACCAGATTTAATTCCTTCACTTAGAGAATTTGTTAAAATAATATCAATCAATGTTGCTGAGTTTTCCTTAAAGGTGCTACAGAGGATGTTTTGTTTTATACATTTTTGCAATATTACTTGAAACTGTCTTTACTAACTGATAAAAGACTATTTATTAGGTGCACTGAAAGGAATAATATCAATATACATCATCTGTGCACGAGGCAGGGCCTTAAAAACATCAGCCAATGATCGCGTAAACGATTGGCCCTCTGGCTTGTCAATCACTGCCGTGACGTTCCTTGTGAGAGACGTGCAGCTGCGCGCTCCAGTAACTTTCCACACTCCACAGGCGCCGCATGCAATGTTTTTGTCAGGAGTAACAACTGCAGATTATGAGTTACCTGCGGTGAGTCCGACATAATGAATCCACTAACACGACACAGCGAATGCCGGTGGTAAACACTCGTGTTTTAATACTCGTGCACGAGTTTTGGGAGGCCCTCCCTCAAAATGAGCTGTGAAGGAGGGGGGTTGTTCTTACGCATGCGCTCATTTCAACTCACTAACAGTCTTTGGTTTCTCAGTCGACGAAAAGATCCTCTGTAGCACCTTTAACTCTTGTAGGTTTATGAATAAAAGGAAAATAATAACTAAAATAAAGAATATTGAGAAAATCTGCAGTAGGGGTATCAAATTTATTTTGTAAGATATTTATATTAACATCACCTAAAATATAAAAGTATTTATGCTCATTATTTATCAAATCAAGTGAATTTGGCCAATTCACTTGATTTGATAAATAATGAGCATAAATACTTTCATTAAAATCTTGAATACTAGAATCAGGTGGTCGGTAAATAACCCCAGCAATAATGTTCTTTCCTCCAAAACCAGTAGAAAACTCAACAAATAAACATTCCACTTCATTTCCATCTGATTTTAAGGCGAGATCATCCCTAATTTTAAATTCATACTCTTCATAAATAAACAGAGACACTCCTCCTCCCAATCTATTCTCTCTAACATGATGACAGTTATATGTGGATAATTAAAAAATTTCTATAGAATTTTCTGTAAGCCATGTCTCAGATAAAGCAATAACAGAAAACTGGTGTTTTAGTAAAAATAGTGCATGAAATTGTCATAATTCCTAGAGAGACTTCTTATGTTCAAATGAAAAGTAGAAAAAACGGCCCCTTTAAATCTCGTGCTCCCCACCCCCGGAGCTCGCGCTTGCCTTAAACAACATAACCCTCAAAATGGATCTTTACAAAGTGTTCGTCATGCAGCATATCAGATCATATAAGTATAGTATTTATTTGGATGTTTACATTTGATTCTGAATGAGTTTGATAGTGCTCCGTGGCTAAAGCTAACATTACACACTGTTGGAGAGATTTATAAAGAATGAAGATGTGTTTATGAATACAGACTGCAAGTGTTTAAAAAATGAAAATAACAACAGTCTTGTCTCTGTGAATACAGTAAGAAACGATGGTAACTTTAACCCTTTAAGACCTGAAGGCTTTTTTAGAGTTTTTTTTTCTGAGCGACACACACAAAAGTAAAGACTCATAACTCCAAAACTCTAGCAAGGAGAGTCAAAAGGTAGGTATCATTTGATAGAAAACATTTTAAATTTTAAGAAAATATAAATTACATGACATTTGGACATTTTCTTGCTGAGAAACAGCTGATAAAAGACAAAAAATATATATAATTTTTTTAAAATAATTTTTCTTTTTTTTTTTATTTGACATGGAATAACTCAGGAACACAATAAGATCGCTAAAAAAATCTTTTTTGGTGATGCTCTCCTATATGTGAGCTGCATCTGGTTCAAATTTCGTAGTGATAGCATAAAGAATAGTTTGAAAAATTGTTGTTCATTTTTTCCGCAGCCAGGTGGCGCCAACGGGCTGTAAACTCCGGTTTAGTGGTGCTTCTCAGCACTCGTTAGGAGTTTTTCAAAATGGTTAGATGCATTAAAAAGATGAGATTCTAAGCTTTAAAATGATATCTATTATGTGTTATTCCACGTTGGAAAATGAACATGGATGGGTCCGGGAACATTGGATACACACTGCATCCCGGAGTGATGAGAGACATGTTTTTAGCCAAGTATGTTAAATCATTCCGTGAGTAATATCTTGTGATCAACGCAATATATTATATTGATTTTGGATTCATTTTAATCTTGAGAATCTACTTTAAATATTGATGTGCAATTTTTTATGATCTGTGCATTTTTCATGAAGTTATGAGCACGTGAAATATACATACTTGTATTCAGTTAGCGGCTGTGCTATTTTGTTGTAAACGCATATTACTCAGACTCATTAGAGGGTGAAAACAACGCAACAGAAGCATGTTGGAGGCTTGATATGAAAGTTTAAAGTCTCTGGTTTTGTATGCAAAAAGAATTTTTGTGCTACCTATATGGATTCAATTTTTATTGGCTTTTAAAGAGAGACACGCAAATGGGAGCGCCGACGCTCCATTCGGTCTTAAGGGGTTAACCACATTCAACAGTACATTAGCAACATGCTAGAAAGACAACATTTAGACATTTAGAAAGACAATTTACAAATATCACTAAAAATATCATGATATCATGGATCATGTCAGTTATTATTGCTCCATCTGCCATTTTTCGCTGTTGTCCTTGCTTGCTTACCTAGTCTGATGATTCAGCTGTGCACAGATCCAGACGTCCTGCCCTTGTCTAATGCCTTGAACATGAGCTGGTATATGCAAATATTGGGGTCGTACATATTAATGATCCCAACTGTTACGTAACAGTCGATGTTATGTTGAGATTCGCCTGTTTTTAAGAGGTCCTTTAAACAAATGAGATTTACATAAGAAGGAGGAAACAATGGAGTTTGAGACTCACTGTATGTCATTTCCATGTACTGAACTCTTGTTATTCAACTATGTCGAGGTAAATTCAATTTTTAATTCTAGGGCACCTTTTAAGGTCTCGGCTTCAAAATCGAATTTGTTGGAATCAATAATGTAAGAGTAGTATACAACTGATATGTGATTAATACTACAGTCACTTATTGCATTTTGATTAGTTAATCTACTGAACATTTGGTTTTCTTTGTTTTGGTTGATTTTGGATAGGTGGATGAATAATAAGTTTGTCGTATCTCAGATATGCAATATCACCACTCTCTCAAGGGCTGCCTTCATTCCTGGTAATTCTCTTCTTCTTTGCCGGATGGTTTCAGGGAAGTCCTCATTATTGAAGATGCCCAAGCCTTTTAAGTTCTTAGCTTTATCCAAAACTGCAAGTTTGTCCTTCAGCCGCAAGAATCTAACAACAATAGGTCGGGGCTTCTCTGATGATGCCATTTGCTTCCCAACTCTATGAGCCCAATCCAACTCTATTTTCCGATGATCCAGCTGTAAATTTTTACAAGTTTTCTCACTTTTTATTCAGATTCAGACACCTTTTCTCTTACAGATTCTTTCAAGCCACCTACAACAATATTATGGCATCTTGACTGGCCCTTGTTCTGTCTTGTCTGAAATTGTGATCTAACTACAACCTGTGTCCAGATCTGTCCTGATTTCATTACAATTTGTAGACCATTAAGATCATCAAGTTCTTTTTGAGTCAATTTCTAGACTCACCTTAAAATCATAAACTTTCTTTGACAGGTCATCAATCCTCCTGTTTGAAGAATCAACAATAATTTGTACACAGGTTTTGAAACTTTTTTCTTGTTGTTCAAGCAATGTTCTGTAGAAGTCTTTTTGCTGTTCCAACAATTCACGCACTTGAGCCATGGTAACATATTCCTCGGTATTGTTGTTTGTTGCTTTAGGTGGCATGGTTTGGTCATCAAGGCCTGTTAGGCCCAAAGTTCACCTGAAGCTAAAAACCTCCACAAAATACAGATAAAGTCCACAATTTTGCTATTTAAAGTTGATTTACCTCTTCTTAACACAATCTTCAAAAGAAGAATGTAGTTTTGGGCAGGATTCTTTGGATTTGTGTTTGATTGAAAACCTTGCACAAGCACATCACATAGTAGAAGATTACAAAATAGTTGTCTATAAACACATCTGTCCTGATATTATTTGTGTGGAAAGACACAAAATGTTATCACATAGCACACATTATACTCTATACTTCTAAGTCACCGTTACTCCACCTACATATTATTTCCTGCTGAGATGTCTGTTCTCATCTACATGCACTGTTTCTGTGGTTTAACTGTTAAATACGTGAATACACATCAAGAAAAACTGTGCGGAACGAGCAATACAAACACAAAATCTGAAATTCAAATAAATCTTTATTAATTTTGAGCACCTGTAATATGAACCAGACTGAAAAAAAGATTTACTCACACATTTATAGTACAACAAAATGCACAAAATCCTGTGGCAGCTACATTAGAAGTCTGTAGAAATAGACAAATCAAGACAAACAGGTTCATATTGTATTATTCTTATCAGTCCCATCTGCATATAGCATGAGGGAACATAGCATTATTGCCCAAACATAACTGCATTCTTTAAAATAACGGTTCGTTATTGGCTGTGGAAACATTCTATTGCACAAAGGGGTTTTATAGTGGGGGGAAAAAAGTCATTTGAAAAAAAAATTATAATTTGAATAGCCAAAACGCTCTGCAAAAAAAAAAAAAAAAAAGTTCTTCCTTGCATCACGTCGACACTAACCGACACTGTGGCTTTAGCCTGTGACTCATAAGGGGGTTAAAAGCTGAATCAGGAAATAGAAGCAGAAGGGCACAGAAGAAGCTGACAGAAACTCTGAAGGTGTTCTCAAGAATTTTTAACACAAGAAAATACATATTTAAGAGCTGCAATGTTTTTG
The DNA here is from genome assembly GCA_036281575.1 of Ancherythroculter nigrocauda. NCBI lineage: Eukaryota > Metazoa > Chordata > Actinopteri > Cypriniformes > Xenocyprididae > Ancherythroculter > Ancherythroculter nigrocauda. The sequence goes on along the minus strand of VTFQ01000613.1, from coordinate 166,089 downwards.
AGAGACTTTATTTTCTTCTTATACGCAATCAACAAGAATTTTGACCTGATTGAGGAAAATGACACAGGCATACCATCACAATATAACCTTAAAAAAGGAGACCTTCTTATGAGGGAAACAATTTTTGGACTTTATCACGCTGGGGTTTACGATGGAAAACATGTCATTGAGTTCACAGGTAATCATTTCACTTTATTAACTTTGAAATAAGATATCACATGTCTGTTCTGAGGTTAAAAATGAACAAACACAGGGTGTAAAAATATTCTTTACTTAATAGTTGTGTACCTAAAGACTTTGTTGTTTCTTATAGCTCCTCTGAGCCTATCATCGGGTTCTCATTTCACACTTATTTCATCAAGCCTTCTGCCTGGCGTAGCGAGCATAAAGAGTTTGAAGGGCTTCATTGCAAAAAAGCCATACTCTGTCCACCGTCCAAAGAAGGCTATTCCTGGGAATTTCTCTGACATGGTTGAAGAAGCTTTGGATTATGATGAGAATTATAATTTTTTTACAAATAACTGTCTGCATTTTGCACTCAACCTCCTGGGGGTAGGCACATGGCAGAAATCAATTACATATTCATTTATGAAAGTAATATATGGTATTGCACGAAATAATCTAATGTTTATATTTCTTTATATGCAGCTGAAACCAGCACGTTTTCCAGAAAGGTATACATTTATTATTTAACTTTATACATGTCTGCTCTAAATATTTAATATTATAAATTTATGGTTATTTTAAGTATAAAAATTATATTCAAACTTGAGAAATATTCACTAACTTTGTTGATGCATTTCTGATCTCTTCTGCAGCTTGTGTTTGGAGGTATATGAAGATCTTTTAAATGGAGACATCAAGAAGGAGGGTCTGGAAGAAAAAGATGCCTGCTTTGCCATTGGAAACAAGTTGGAAGGATGGAAATATGGTGCACTGCCTGAGAAACAAATCAAGTTTTATTTAAAACAGATCCAACATGCACATTCTTATTTTAAGCCTTATCTGTGAAACCGGGGGTAAAATCTTTAACCTAAAATCAGCCCTTCTTGTCCTTGTTTCAACAATGCATCATCTGCTGGGTAAAACAGACCTGATGATGTCTGAAAACGCGCCGGCGCGTTTTGCAGGTTTTTTTTCACATTGCAGCAAAACAGACTTAAAATACTCCGTCATTTTTTGTCATAGAGACATATATATACAAGTAATATATCAATTGAAACTATAGAATGTCTTCTTTTATTTGTATACACTCAGAGTAAAAACAAAATGTTGTGCTTTTTGTAAAATAAAGAAAACTAACATGATGCGTGATTTCTCCTCTCCCTCTGAACGAAGTCCAATCTGATAGTTCTCAGAAAATGAACTGTAACTTAGTGAATACTAATCACAGAAAAATTACACTTATGTCTAAAAAAACGTTAAGATGTCAGGTTTTAAATCATGTAAGTCAAATCGAAAACAAACCTTCTGTGTTTATGTAATCTGTATGAAAAGAGAGCCATGTCAGAAGTCCGTAATTCAGCTCATTATCCGCTAATGCGGCCACACCCACGGAGGGAGCGCTATTCAGACGCAAATTCAGAGGCAATATATAGCGCTATTCAGACACAAATTCAGTCAATACATGCATTCATCGTCTCAATCGTGTATCTATTGTCTTAAAAAGTGTTTATCTGGATGTAAAAGTCATGGTTAGCGATCTCTAGAAGACATGCAGTTAGTTCCTGTTTTCTTTTCTTCTATAGATGAATTTTAGATGAGTTTTTGTTTCTTTAGCGCCCTCCGGCTGCAGTATGAATGGGAAACTCCATTCATGGAATAGCCTCTTCTTCTTTTAGATGAATTTGTGGACTAAAAATGCACAGAGCGCCCTCCGACTTCAAGGATGAATTGAAAACACCAGCGCTCATAGTAATGACAGTGAATATTAAATAAATATTAAATAAATATAACTCCTCTGTATAGAAAATTGACAAACATATGAGAATCCAATATTTCTCTAAATGTGCATGCTTTTAAACTAAAAGACTATATTCAGACTCTTTGCATCACAGAAATACATTATATTTTAAAGTATAATATAAAACCATTACTTTATATTGTAATAATATTTTTCTGTATGTTTCATATATCATGATGAGCTTGAGACATCACAGAAGGTTTTTTTTTCACAGCCTACCTGACTGAAATGCCTCATTAATATGCAAGTCATTTCAGCTCATTACTATCCAATTCTTTTGTCTTCTCAGGTGAGAATCACCCATTATTCAGTGGTGATTCACGCCTCCTCGCATACTGTGTTTCTTGGCAAAAAGTGTCTTACAAAAACTAAATCAATATATTGTTTTATATGAAGGAATAGGCAGCATAATTCTTACATAATTTTGAAGCAAAAACTCTAGTCTACAACCTCCAATACCCTAAAGTATTGTAAACCAGGCCCGGTTCTAGGATTGCGTGACTGGGGGGGCATTTCGAAAACTTGGTGGGGCAGCATAATATGATTTATGATTCATAGGTTTATGATCCCCCTACCCCCTTTTAACTACTAAACAGTTTCCTCCATTTTTCAGATTTTTCAGATTAATAACCGCTTCAAATTTAATATTAGCTAATCACAAAAGTACTTTCTATAATTCTGAAATTGAAACATTTGTTTTTTGACTATTTAGTTAGTACAACTGTTTAATTGGACTGTTTAGAGACTTTTGGTCTAAGATACGAATGGCTTAAAATTACAATTAATTTGATTATTTTCTAAATATTACATAACTTTTGTTATAATAATGTAAGATGAACACATTCAATGTCTACTGAACAATATTTTCATTTTGGGAAAATGTTATATTCATGTTATATTAATTTACTGTAAGTTCCTTAAAACAAAGCCATTGTTTTGTGTTTTGCAGAAAGAATTTTGGATTTACTCTAAATCTTTAAGAATGGTAAAATTTAAAAGTGGAAGAAGACAACTTGGTTCATTGAAGAAATTTAAACCATTAGAAGACCTGGTTGCATGATTCATGAACAAAACAAAAAAAAAAACAATTTTTGATCTCACTTATTTATTTTTTAAATTATTGATATTTTGCAGATTCTGAAAGGTGTTATCACATCAAATAATAGGCTACTATTCAACAAATAGCGCAATATGCTGATAGAATATTTTAGAGCTGAACATAACTTAGCAAAACTATTTTATATTTTACTATAATAGTTACATATATATATATATTTTTTTTAGTTTTTAATTTATTAATTTTCAAGATTTTTCATGACTTGGAAATCACATTTTTAAAATTCCAAGCTACATTTCCAAGTGTTCCATGATCGTGTAGCAATGTATTAAAGGTGTGTGCGCGTTTAAATATTGACTAGAGCGCATTTATAAAGGAGCTGCATGTCATCTGCTCAAGTGATTGTCAATGGCCGTCTTGAGAAGTGATCAGATAAGGTGTGTCTTGGAAAACTGCTTAGAAAAAGGATGTGGATGAGGACATGAATGCTTTTTACAAGTTGAAATCTTGTAATTATGGCAATTCTAGCATGGTGTGAGTGAGCACCTGAAGTGCTGAGCATGTCTGTGAGGGAGAACTGTAAAAGGATGCGCGCCGCGAGGCGCGCCAGAAAAATACAACCGCACAATGTTTCTAGTAATTCGCGTATAAACTAATTTAGTGTTTATATATTTTTTACATTTTGAGTGCTATCACAAAAAAATTAATATCCTGGGGATGTTGGAGGGGCACAAGAGAAATCTGGGGGGGCATTGCCCCTCCTAGCCCCCCCCTAGACCCGGCCCTGTTGTAAACACAGATTTACTATACTTTTTTTGGCCTTATTTCAGTGACTTAAGTTTTTTGTTTTTTCAATAACCACACATAAATGTTATTCCTTCAAAAACACAAACATGTACATACATGTTCCTCACATATTATTGTAGCCTAGTTTGTGCTGAATACAGTGTAATGACACTTTTGTCATTTATATGTTTATGAACAACTGAAAAAAGCACAAATGTCAGGGCATGTCAAAACTTCTCCAGGCCCCAAATCAGCCTCAGACTCCAGAGGGTTAATGTAGCTTCCTTTCCCTATAATTTGTTGAAGTTTTTGCTGCTTCACAACGACATGCATGCTAAAGGTTCAAAAAGGTTGACATTTATCGGGCAACAATTAAAAATCTGGTTTCAAATTCATCAATATTTAGGCATTAACATGTTGCATGACGGAACAATTTCATGTTCAATAAAATGTACAAAATTACTTCATCTGTTCTCTGGTCTATCTGTCTGTAAGTTCCTCAACAAATGTAAACCATCAGATGGAGCAGAGTGACAACCACAGGGACAGGACAATATTTATTAATGTGAAATAAAAAGTATCCAACCACAAACCCATAACAAAACTATGTAATCAGGTGTGATCATTAATGAATGTCCATGGTAACAAATAGTGGCAGGAAAATAGAACAAAGTGAAACACGTGACTGACGAGAAACAAACTCAAAGTCCATGAAAACGAAACTAAACACACAGATTGTGACACATACAGAGTATCAGGTTGAGATCAAAAGAGAGATACAGAGCTGTGCGTTTGTGTTTTGTTTGAGCAGTTCTAATACACAGTGGAAGGCTATTCAGTAACAGAGAGAGTCCGATCTCCTCTCATTTTTAGACTTGCCCTGGAACAGTCAACAGCCTCTGATCAGATCTCAATGGGTTGTGTATGGACAAAAGGCTTGACAGATAAGTAGGTACCAGTTTATTAAATAAAATAATAAAATAAGAATTGAAAACAAAAGAATCTTAAAATAAATTCTATATGACAGAAATCCAGTGAAGAGACATTAAAATTGGGGTAATGCTCATGCTTAAGTAGACCCAGAGTCTAGCTGCAGAATTTTGCACCATTTGTAATGAGCAACAAAACCACACAGGATGATAAAGTAGGTGTTGCCCTGACATGCAGGCTTTGGAAAATACTTTCTGTTTTCTAGTAGAAGAACTTGAAGTAGAGAAGCTTTCACTTTTATTTTACACAAAACTCTTCACTTTTGTCCTTTTTCATCAGAATTATTCTTGTGTGCTTCTTATGACCAGAATATAAACCAAAAATCTAGGGGGGAAATCGTTTGAAGAAGAACATTTGAATAGCCAAAACGCCCTGCAAAAAAAAAAAAAAGTTCTTACTTGCATCACGTCGACACTAACTGACACTGTGGCTTTAGCCTGTGACTCATAAGGGGGCTAAAAGGTGAAACAGAACATGGAAGCAGAAGGGCACAGAAGAAGCTGACAGAAACTCTGAAGGTGTTCTCAAGAAATTTTAACACAAGAAAATACATATTTAAGAGCTGCAATGTTTACTTGGACTGAGATTGTGTTCTTACTATTTGCAGTCAACAAGAATTTTGACCCGATTGAGAAAAGTGACTCAGGCATACCATCAAAAGATAATTTGAGACCTGGAGACCTCCTTATGAGGGAAACAAATATTGGACTTTATCACAGTGGGGTTTACGATGGAAAACTTGTCATTGAGTTCGCAGGTGATCATTTCACTTTATTAACTTTGAAATAAGATATCACATGTCTGTTCTGGGGTTAAAAATGAACAAACACAGGGTGTAACAATATTCTGTACTTAATAGTTGTGTACCTAAGTTTAAACGTATATATCAGCCATGTTCATGCATTTCTGATCTCTTCTACAGCTTGCCACAGGAAAGAGGTAAGATCTTTTTCTGATTTATACAACTATTATGATTTCTTGAAAAGCCATTGCTGTGAATTTAACAGTAACTTACTGACTGCTGGATGACAGTAAATGACTGTAAAATGTTTACAGTATTATTATGATATTTTAACTTACAATATACTGTATGGTTTACTGTACTTAAATTTGTATTTTCATTTATTTAAAATTCTTTTTTTTAATCATTGAACATTTTCTTTTTAGGAAAACAAATTATACATGGTGACCTGTAGGAGCCACTATTTGAAGAAAAAAAAAAAAAGGCAACACCACCAATGTCCTTAAACTCATTTTTCTGGGGACCATTTGTATAGCATGGCAAAAACGTACACATATTGAAAAGCAAAACAGGCCTTAAAAATAAAACATAGTAACAGTCAGCTTGTGTTTGTCACAATTATGTTAAGTTTGTTTAGTTTTCATGGACTTTTCGGGTGCTTCTCAAACTAAAGGCTGCATATATTGGATCAAACGTCATCAATCATCGTTGAAGGATCCTTGGAAGGCAACCTTCGTTTCACGTCCTTCGTTCAGCTGAATTTGAAGGATGCATGGAATGTATCCTTTGCAATCTTCAATCACCCACAATCCTTTGTACACATTCCAATTCATGAAAATAAACTGAGAGAAAACGAGTCGGTATTAAGCTTGTCTGAATTTATTATGAAATGTAAGAGAAAAATAATGTTTTCAGACATGAAACCATACATGTTATATTTTGTTTTGCTACTATTTACTCTTTTAAAGGGTTAGTTCACCCAAAAATGAAAATAATGTAATTAATTACTCACCCTCATGCCGTTTCACACCTGTAAGACCTTCGTTAATCTTCAGAACCCAAAGTAAGATATTTTTGATGAAATCCGATGGCTTCGTGAGGCCTCCATAGGGAGCAGTGGACACTTCCTCTCTCAAGATCCATTAATGTACTAAAAACATATCTAAATCAGTTCATGTGTGTCACAGAAATGCCAGGCTCCACCATCACCCAATCAAAGCACACTCCGTCGCCAGAATACTAATCACGCACACCTGCACGTCATCAGCACACTCATTACGATCAGTATAAAGGACTCTCAGTCACTCACACTCATTGTCCGGTCTCGTTAGCATCTGACCTGTATACTCACCTCAAGGACTCTATAGGATTATTTACCTGTCTCCGTTAGTCTCTTGTTCTTTTCTCATGTGCTCCATCATCGTGTGTGAAGTCCAGCTACGTGTTAACGTCTGGAAGCCAGCTTTCTACCTGCCATCATCACCTGCAATACAAAGGACAGTATTACCATTCCATTCATCTTCATTTACTCAAAGAATATCTATTTACTCACCTGCTAAGTGTTGCTTCATCTGATTGTGAAAATAAACACTTTACTTTATTATATCCAGTGTCTCTGCCCTTCTGTGATTGTAACAATGTGAGTACAGTGGTTCAATATTAAAGGTGCTCTAAGTGATCCTGGGTGGAGTAACTTCCTGTTGACATTCGAAGTGTTGTCAAACAAAACAGAGGCTAGCTAGACCCTCCCTCCTCCTCCCCTCCGTGCTTCCTGAAACAGTCATGATCGCGCATTTAAAATCATTCTTGTCGGTAATTGGCTGGAGCATGTTTATTATGTTTCGTGGTCCAGGCTGCACCAGTTTGTTTTTATTGCCGTTTTTGGAGCTTGTGGCGACTACAGAGACCACGTTTTTTTACAGTGTGTTCAGGGGACAGGCAGCTAGCGGATAGTGAGATGTTTGATGTATGTGACAAAATGTTTTGGCCTAAAAACGCGTGACATCACTTAGAGGACCTTTTAATATTAATAGATGGCACTTAGAAGCTTTTGCATCTGAAGTCTGTCTCTCTGTCTCTCTCTCTCTCTCTCTCTCTCTCTATATATATATATATATATATATATATATATATATATATAATATATACTGTTTATATTTTAAAAATGCATAGAACATAAAGCTTAAAAATTGATCTTCATGTTACATGTATAAATAGGCCTGTGTACATATGTAATAAGATGATTAAAAAATATAGCCTATTCATGATTTGTTTTTTGTTTGTTTTTGTTTTTATAACCAAAAGATGATATGTGAAAGTTTGAAACAGAAAACAGTGGTTTTCATCTTGCCACTTTCTTTTTAAAGAAAACCCCTTAACTAAAATTAATCAAAATGGAGTTATTGCGTTTTGGAACCAAACTCTTCATGTTTATTAGAACAACTGCTAAGCTCTGGAGCACTATAATGTTGGCTAATGCATTTTATTTACTAAAATCAGTCAGTCGATCATCTTTTCCAATGAGTGATTATTGTATTGAGTTGGAGTAGCTATGCTGTGGCGCCAAATAGGCCTTCAACTTTACCGGGTGGAAGAACTTGATTTTTTTTCTCCACAAAAACTTTATAGCCTAATGATTGTTAACATAAGAGCAATAATAATTCTGTAATGAAATTGCAGCTTCAGCCTTAAAGTTCCTTTTTTATAGTCTATGGCAAAGCAATTTTGTGAAATCTCCACCCTGTCTCCTCCCAGAAATCACCACATATGGAGCTTACAACACATAATTTTATTATGCATTACGTCATCTGCATATCATTTCCATGCATATTACCCTCCATGTGACACCGTGTTTAACTGTACAAGACATAAGGAAAATATGACAATAAATGCCGTCTCATTACATTGCTAAAAAATCATTCACTCTGCTTGTCTTTTTTTAGAAAAAATTAATCATATAAATTACTGTTCAGAATGTTTTCAGTGAACTTATTTAAATACTTTTCCAGTAGCTGAATGGTACTTTTTTTTTTTTTTTTTTGGTAAACTAATCAAATGTATGCAATATATGCCTACAAAGTAAACAGCCTATATTTTAGGATGTTTATATATTTTTAATTGAAACTAATAGGCGGCCTTATTTTTGCATTGTAAATTATTGTACGACTCAGCGCATCACTGACAAACATTTTAAAAATAAAACGCACATATCTTACTGTTTCCTTCTAAATCTAGCCTTCAAATACAATGGCATTTTTCATAATATTGGGAAGAATTGAATGAATTTGAATTTGAATGAATTTGGTTCTCTTAGGCTACTGTGTGGAAATTGGAAATTGTTTGTGTCGGTTTTCGGTGTGTGGACCAGTTTTGGGCCAGGGACCCAGCCAGAACTGGGCCGGAATTGAAGCAAGGATGCATACAAATTACGCTCGTCTTGCATCTTTTGCAGCATCTCGCGCATGACACAGCATTCTAAAATTGCGGCACTTAAGTTCAAATCAGCTCAAGTTTTTTTTAAAAATGTATCTGTAGACCTTGCGTTTTTTTTCCCCCATTCAACCGCCTTGTGTTTTTGAAAGCAAAAATGTGTTCTGTGTGAACCTTGCAAGTTGTATTGTGCACCGCTATGGCATATGACGCTGCCCACAAATAGGCCTATTGCTCCTACGTAACAGCTTATTTTTATCGGTTCTTTTGTCTTTGGGTCATTATATCAGTCCCTCCAGGATTTCGTGATATTTTTTTGTGATTTTTGCAATCAAAATGACTAATTTTGTGGTGGTAATTTCCAGAAATTTATGAAAAATTTGCTATGTTTTTTTTTTTTATTAGAATACAACATTTACCATTATTATGTTAGATGCACAGCAGTCATACCTGGCAATAGAACAAACAAAATGCACAAATCTTGTTTATTGTGGTGTCTTGCCAAAAAAGGCTAGTCCAGTGCTGTACTAGGCTAGCTTTAATAACATGATCACTTATGGTGGGAAATGTGACCAAAATATTACAGGTAAGCCACAGCAATAAGCTAATGCCTAATTATAAAAAGTTCTCAAGTAATTAAGAATCAAGTAAACAGTCAGCAATAAAATAAGAATAAACAAATTACAATAGGACAAATAAATAAATTAGAAAGATACAGATACAAACAGTGCTTTAAGTTTAAGTACTGATTGTATTTCCCCTGTTGTTGTTGTTTGATTAATATTAATGACACAGACAGGAGCGGTTGCTATATATTAGGTTGCTTTCACTTTAAGGCCTACTGTAATGAGTGGATCCAACACTGACACACGTCCCAAATTTGTTCACTCAAGATATAACCACCAAGATGGACATTTAGGCATAATTATGTGTGTATTTGACCATTCAAGGGCAATACGGCTAGAAATATAACACATTTCGGTATGCACGTGCGAGCGTTGACAGGCGGCAAACGCATGCAAAGAATCCGCAGCCAGTCGGTCAGTGTGTCAGAGCCGAATTGAGTTTGTGTAGCTTATACAGTGCTTTTATCAACTCTTATTTAGTGCTATCAGGCATATCATACTTTTTATTTGTCATTCATCCATGTCGCGTAATCGCTTCACCCACTCCTTGGCACGGAAGCGAGACGACAGATGAGAAAGATTGCTTTCACAAGCTATGCACAGACCACAGAGCCTACTGTGCATGCACATTGCACCACGGTCTGAAGGCTATCCTCGTGAAAATAACACATTGCAGCTTTTAAGGATTAGAAATTAAGGATAATTCAATTAGATAATATTTATTTTTGTGAATAAAATTATTTTTTGCGATTATTTTGCAGTGAAATGACGAATTATGCAGGATCGCAAAAAAAATGCGACATTTTGTTTTTGCATTGTATTCAGCAATCGCGAAAAACTGGAGGGACTGTTATATTTCTCGCAGATTTCGGCTTGTTCAGATACAGATAAAGCAGCAAAGTAAAGATTGCATTTATAACGATACATTATATTGCCAAAAGTTTTGGGACACCTGCCTTTATGTGCACATGAACTTTAATGACATCCCATTCTTAATCCATAGGGTTTAATATGGAGTTGGCCAACCCTTTGCAGCTATAACAGCTTCAACTCTTCTGGGAAGGCTTTCTACAAGGTTTTGGAGAGTGTTTATGGGAACTTTTTACCATTCTTCTATAAGCTCATTTGTGAGGTCAGGCACTGATGTTGGCGAGAAGGCCTGGCTCATAGTCTCTGCTCTAATTCATCCCAAAGGTGTTCTGTCGAGTTGAGGTCAGGACTCTGTGCAGGCCAGTCAAGTTCCTCCACACCAAACTCGCTCATCCATGTCTTTATGGACCTTGCTTTGTGCACTGGTGCGCAGTCATGTTGGAACAGGAAGGGGCCATCCCCAAACTGTTCCCACAAAGTTGGGAGCATGAAATTGTCCAAAATGTCTTGGTATGCTGAAAAATTAAGAGTTCCTTTCACTGGAACTAAGGGGCCAAGCCCAACCCCTGAAAAACAACCCCACACCATAATCCCCCTCCACCAAACTTTACACTTGGCACAATGCAGTCAGGCAAGTACCGTTCTCCTGGTAACCGCCAAACCCAGACTCGTCCATCAGATTGCCAGACAGAGAAGCATGATTCGTCACTCCAGAGAACACTCTGCTCTAGAGTCCAGTGGCGGCGTGCTTTACATCCGACGCTTTGCATTGCACTTGGTGATGTAAGGCTTGGATGCAGCTGCTCGGCCATGGAAACCCATTCCATGAAGCTCTCTACACACTGTTCTTGAGCTAATCTGAAGGCCACAGTTTGGAGGTCTGTAGCTATTGACTCTGCAGAAAGTTGGTGACTTCTGCACACTGTGAGCCTCAGCATGCGCTGACCCCGCTCTGTGATTTTACGTGGCCCACCACTTCATGGCCGCGTTTTGCATTCTGATTCTGACATCCAAATGGTGCGTTCACACCGGACGCGAATGAAGCGGTAAGCGCAAGTGATTTACATGTTAAGTCAATGCAAAGACGCGAATTGACATCCTGTGGCGCGATTCTGAAAAATCTGAACTTTGGCGAATTTCCGCGCCGCGTTAACCAATCAGGAGCTTGCTCTAGTAGTGACGTGACGTAGCGAGTTGTAAAAAAACGGTCTTTACTCAATTAGAGCTATATATATATATATATATATATATATTAAGACTACAAGCCAACTAAAGACGACCAATTGAGCTTATTCGCTGTAATTTACAATTATTTCCCCACTGACAAGTTGTGTTTATTCAGAGGAAGTGTGCAGAAAGCAGTGGGAGAGTCTGGGACACATAAAGGAGCGGGAGAGCCCCTCTCATGACGCGAATTCGCGTCTGTTGTGAAGGGATTTACACACGCGAATGAAGCGAGTAAACTCAAAATGTTCAAGCGTCCAACTACGCGCAAATAGCGTGATTTATTCGCGCAAGTCGCGTCTGGTGTGAACGCAGCAAAAGGCACAACAAAACATTTTTCTCCACTTGTTACCACTATTTTTCTGTCACCACTATGCGCACACAGCTACTGTGACATCTGTTCCAAATTGGTCTATAGGCAGTTAACAAGGCTATTGAGTAACAGGTGAATACAAGCATGGTTGATTAGTCCGGGAAGTGGGTTATGAGTAGTGTAGTCTGTGTTAGCGTGGTAATATGCAGGTGGCCTATAACTACATCATTAGAAAGGAACACTTCACTACACTAGAGGAAAAATACATGGCTTATCAAATGTTACTTCAAATGTTTTCATACGCTATGGCGTTATGAAGTAAGTTTGGAGTAAAAGCATTTCATGTTTGGCACGTTTTTGCTTTTCAAATGCAAATTCTAGTGACACAAACTCAAAGCGCTTGCAGAGACCATTTACTGGATCGAGCCACTCCTCACTATGAAACATTATACTTTAGCACACTGGTCTAAACATTTTAATATGCATCATGTTAGTGTAAATTCTCATACTACTTATATATCATACTGGGTTTTATATTATAGAGCATTAAAACACCCTCATGTCGTACATGTATATTTATTTAGCACTGAAAGATTGACTGCCTTGTTAAATATTTAATATTTCAACATGTTTCCATCGATTTCACACATTTTAGTCTGGCACCCCTTCATTCAAGCATTGTTGGGGAAATACATGAAAAAAGGGAAAGAAAATGTCACAATGTCTCTTTATTTATGTAAAATGAAGAGATACAGATCAAGGATTAGTAACAAACTAAATTTAAAAAGGTATAATTAAACATTCTAGATTTACTACAACCTTACATGTAGCTCAATACTTGACATTGTTTTATACAGACTTTTATACAGTAATATATTGCAAACTTCAAACACACATTAGTCCTCATTAATACAGGTTCATATGTTAATGATTCTTCATAATTTTCATCTTAAATCATACACTGAAGGTTCAGAATTATTGGAATCACATTCTGCAAATCTCCTGTTATATTAAGGGAAACAGCAGGAAACCACTGAAAACATTGAGGTTATATACGTTATCATAAATCATCTTGTGAGCCCAAAGTTTAACATAGACAACATCTCCAACTTCCAGGGTCAACACAACTCCATTAGAGGAGCTTAACACACCCTGATGATTAAGATCATTATTCATATCATGTGCAACAACCACATCCTCGCCATTCTTAACAATGTTTGCAGTTACTGATTGTTTGTTACCAGTATATAAAGAGAATCTGAACATGTACGCTCCTCTCAGTGGGGCTGTGAAAATACCTAAATCAAAGAGATACAGAATCAGCTGTTTCCTGTATGATTTCTTAATGGACTACTTGCACAACTACTTCCGCGTTCTACTTATTATAACTCAGGAGTTTCCGGTAACAGTGTTCAGCGCACCTACATACATGAGAAAGCAGATTATTACGGTTTTATTTTTGATTAAAACAATGAATCATGTTCTTTGAGTTAACATGAATCATCTTGAATTATCTTATCTTGAAGCTGCTAAAATGTTTTCATTAACAGTGTTTTTCTCTTACTGATCATATTTCATACCTGTTGAGTTCACATTCACAAGTTCAATTTGACTGATAAAAAGATTGCCTGTGTGCTGGAACTCTTTTTCCAGTCTTTTAAAATAGTTGAATGAATGTGCACTGATGATATTTAATGATGTTAAATATTTAATTCATCTGACACACTAACTGACACCCTGTGGTAAAAAAATAATCTTGTTAACGGCTTGAGTTGGATTAAAACTTCATATTCTGCTGAGTTTAGAAAATACTTTACACAGTAATCATAAGAATATCTTGTCTCTGAAAATATCCAGATTTTTTAAAATCTTTTTGCTGACACATTTTAAGTGGTAAGTAAAGTAGGTGACTAGAGCACACTGAAAATATACATAACCAAAAGTAAATAAGTTGTACTATTTTCAAAACAGAACTGCGTCACGGAGCTCAGTGCAAATAGTCCATTACCAAACACACTGTAATCATTTTGAAAGATGTTAGATTTAATTCTCTCATACACATTACACAACTAGGGCCCTATGATTTCCATGATGCAAAAAACGCGGACAGAATCGTGGAATCCAGTCATAAAAATAGATTTACTATATAACGCATAATGTCACGGAATTTGTCAAATTTTTGATGAATGAATTAAAAACAGGTCAGTACACTTAAATTAATGTCCGTGAATATTAAACCGCAAAAATACTATTTAAATATGAATCCTGTGTGCCTCTGAAATGAATAGTGCGGAAGCACGGTTTCATTTACCTCACACCCACTTGCGGTGTTTTCGTCCTCTGTCGCCTCACTATATGAACGCACGAAATTCATCTCCAGAGCCGCTCTGAAAGTCATTTCATCAGTATTTAACTGCTTCGTTTGAGAAAACTACCGTCATAAACACAGAGAAACGTCTAGGTTACTATTGTAACCCCCGTTCCCAGAAGGAGGGAACGGAGACGTTACGTCGATACTGACGTAATGGGGTCTCGCTTAGGAGCCCAATCACCTCCAAAGGGTACAAAACAAGCCAATGGGAATTGGCCAATGAGATTTACATGCCGGGCCCCTCCCCCGGCATCCAGGTATAAATAGGGCTGGCGTACTCACCTTCATTCATATTTTTGCTGAGGAGCCGAGATAGGTATCTGGCCGCTCAGCGGTGACTCTGAGCTATGGCAGGGGAACGTAGCGTCTCCGTTCCCTCCTTCTGGGAACGGGGGTTACAATAGTAACCCAGAAGTTCCCATTCAGTCAGTCACGTTCAACGTTACGTCGATACTGACGTAATGGGGTCCCTTGGAAAGCGCCATAGCAATTGAACCACGTTACGAGTGTTAGGGAGGCAGATGCTGGCAGGCCGTAGCATGCCAAAAGCAAGTGCGGCCCATACTCGCAACCCTCCAGCACCCAGAGTAAGCCCAGGAATGTCTTCAACGCCAGTGGGATGGAGAGGACAGGGCGTTACAATGGAGAAGGTCGAAGCTGCTGTTCCTTACCCACGGGAAAGAGTGCTTCGGAACTCAATTCCCACGTCGGCCATGACCAAAACGCCAGGAAAGCGTTCCCCAAGGAGGGGAAAGCTACGGAGACCACACCCTGCCCGAGGGGAGGTAATGTGTGGAAAACACATATGGACTGGCCTGAGGACAGTAACGCATATGGAAGATCTCTGATGTAGGTCCTACCTTCCGGGAGGAACACACTAGCAATCAGAGACAGGGCCGAGGGAAGCTGCCCAGGGAAAGACACAGGTTTACCTTTAGGGAAACCGTACCATGGACAAACACATATGGGATTACCCGCGGGGAATCACAGCATATGGGCATCTAGCCCAGTACAAGTGCAGACCAATTGGGCATACACACGAGTACTGGACCTAGCGCCGGACGCCTCCACCACGTCTGGCCGCCGCAGGATGCAGGAGGAACTCCACAGGGTTCACCGTTACGGGGAACTGAACTGAGGAGCGGGAAAAGTGCTTGCATTCCCTCTCCCGAGGGAAATGGCACAGCAAGCGAACACCCGTAGCTATCTATGAGTAGACAGCACACGGGTGGACACCGGTGCCACTCGGAGATTGTAATATCTCGCGAATGTATTTGGTGTCGCCCAGCCTGCAGCTCTGCAAATGTCTGCAACAGAGGCGCCGTGCACCAACGCCCAGGAAGAAGCAACACCCCGAGTGGAGTGAGCTCGCAACCCGTTCACCACCTGGTCCCGGAAGGGAGTGGTGGGAACTTTGGGCACATATCCAGGCCAGGGTCTCAAGATAACGTGAGAGTAGTCTGGCCTGAATTCCAGGCACGAATCGCTGACTGAAAAAGCCTGCAGGTCCCCAACCCTCTTGAAGGAGGCAAGCGCGGTCAGGAGCACTGTCTTGAGAGACAGATGTTTCAGCTCATCTGACTCAAGGGGCTCGAAGGGAGCTCTCCGTAGGCCCGAGAGGGCAACAGAGAGGTCCGAGGAGGGAATGAGGCGAGGCCTAGGGGGATTTAACCTCCTGGCGCCTCGGAGGAACCTGATGATCAGGTCGTGCTTTCCTAGTGACTTGCCATCGAGCACATCGTGATGCGCTGCAATGGCGGTCACATAGACCTTCAGGATGGAAGGGGACAGCCTCCGTTCCAAACCCTCTTGAAGGAAGGAAAGCACAGCACTGACCGGCATTTCTGGGGGTCTTCCCGGTGGGAAGAACACCACTCAACGAACAGACTCCACTTCATTGGCGCGCCTTGTAGAGGGGGCTCTGGCCGAAGTGATGGTGTCAACTACCGCGGACGGTAGGCCACTCAAGTCTGCCGCATCCCGTCCAGGAACCACACGTGGAGGTTCCACAGGTCGGGACGTGGGTGCCATATGGTGCCCTGCCCCTGAGAGAGGAGGTCCTTCCTCAGGGGGATGCGCCAGGGATGGGCTGTAGCGAGGAGCATGAGTTCTGGGAACCAGGTCCGGTTGGGCCAGTACGGCGCAACAAGCAAGACCTGCTCCTCGTCCTCCCTGACCTTGCACAGTGTCTGTGCAAGGAGGCTCACTGGGGGAAACACATACTTGCGTAGGCCCCGGGGCCAGCTGTGTGCCAGTGCATCCGTGCCGAGGGTCCCCTCGGTCAGGGAATAGAACAACTGGCAATGGGCGGACTCCTGAGAGGCGAACAGGTCCACCTGTGCCTCCCTGAATCGGCTCCATATCAGCTGGACCGCCTGGGGGTGGAGTCTCCATTCCCCCGGGAGCGTGAGCTGTCGTGAGTGCGCGACGGCTGCACGATTGAGCTCGCCTGGGATGTAGGAGGCGCGCAGCGACCTGAGTCGGCGCTGACTCCACAGAAGGAGATGGCGGATGAGTTGCGACATGTGATGGGAGTGTAGACCACCCTGGTGGTTGATATACGCTACAGACGATGTGTTGTCCGTCCGGACCAGTACATGCTTGCCCTGCAGCAGCGGTTGAAACCGGCGCAGAGCAAGGAGTACTGCTAGCATCTCGAGGCAGTTGATGTGCCAGTGGCGATGGGGTCCTGTCCAGGAGCCCAACGCTGACTGGCCACTGCATATGGCACCCCAGCCGGTGGTCGAGGCATCTGTTGTCACATCAACATGCCTGGACACTTGTACTAGGGGCACCCATACTGTGCGGCGACAGCTCTTGCAGCAGCCCTGGCTCAGAACTACCCTCGTGCAGCTCCTTAAGAGCTTTCGCCTGATGGACCTGCAAGATGGCCATGGCGTGCAGGGCAGAAGCCGCCTGTCCAGCGGCGGAGTAAGCCTTGGCAGCGAGAGCGGCCGTGGTCTTACCCGCCTTGGACGGGAGACGCGGACGATTCCACCAGGTGGCCGCGGACTGCAGGCACAAGTGCACCACAATCGCACGTTCCACCTGCGGAACATTCACATACCTCTTGGCGGCCCCGCCATCGAGGGTAGTGAGAGTGGAGGAGGCAGAAGACCGTAGTCTGGCAGTGTGAGGTGCCATCCACGTCTTCTGGAGCTCCTCATGCACCTCAGAAACCAATTATCCAACCGCGAGCGCTCGGGACACGGTGGAGGGTTCCACACGAGGCCGATGCCCGCGGCGGCCCGGCAAGCATGGCCGTCAGCTCAGAGTCGTCGTCACTCTCTGAGCCATTCAGCCCACTCCCCGATGCAGCGATTGACATCTGATCCTCCTCTGGAGCGCCGAAAGTGACGCAGGGCACCCCGGTGGAGGGCCCCGCGACCACAGGCGGCAGCTCGACGGCACATGGCATTGTAGAGGAGTGGGAGGTTCGTGGGGACGGACCCGACAAAGTGGCTCCCATTGTGATCCTCAGATCTCCCAGAGCACTAACCGGACCGATGGCCGCTACAGCCGCAGGCGCTGGGGTAGTGACAGAGGGGACTCTCCCTTCTGTGTTAAAGAAGGAGAGTCACGATCTCAACGCCAACATGGACATGCCCTCGCAGTGAGGGCATGTACCATCCACGAGCGCTGACTCAGCGTGCTGTTTACCCAGACCCGTGAGACAGTGATCATGGCCGTCAGAGGAGGTCAGGAAACGACCGCATCCAGAAACACACGGACGAAAAGACTTGAAAAAGATGCTGAACGCCCATGCTTGCTCTTTCAGTATACCTCACCAGCCGAAGCACACAGGGATGAATGCAGCACCGTCCTGTGAGCGGCGCGCCGTCACACCCACCGCTGAGCGTGCCTTCCCAACCAGCTGGAGAGATTCGAGCAGCCACCAGAGAACACTCAAAAGAACAATTAAAATTGCTGTTGAAGGAACTAGTCCTTAGCAATTAAAATTGCTGTTACTCTCTTTTTGAAGAAATTCACTCTAGTAGAGGTGAAAGGATGATCAGCCGATCGGTATGATGTATGAATGAAGGTGAGTACGCCGGCCCTATTTATACCCGGATGCCGGGGGAGGGGCCCGGCATGTAAATCTCACTGGCCAATTCCCATTGGCTTATTTTTTACCCTTTGGAGGTGATTGGGCTCCCAAGCGAGACCCCATTACGTCAGTATTGACGTAACATCGAACGTGACTGACTGAATAGGAACTAATAATACATTATTAAAACTATATTTTTAAGGAGTAATCTCAGTTTTTCTTCCATGTATTAATTTTAACAGTAAAGCTCTGTTGTGCAGCACATTGTTTGACAATTTTAATATAATGACTAAAAGATAAATTAAATGGTATGCGTTCATTCGATTGCTGGAAAAATTAAAGTACACAACAGAATTTCTGAAAAAACAAAACATTTCATAAAAATATATTTTTAAATTAATAAATATTGTTGTCTTTAATAATTTAATTAATTAGACATGCTTTTTGATTATTAAAATGTAATTAAACCATTAAAATGGAATCCATAAAACAGAATTTGGTAAAAAAAAAAAAAAAAATTGAGGGGAAAGTATAAAACGTATATATCATAGGGCCCTAAAATTTTTTTTATTTTTTTTGTTAAACTTTTAATAAATTGTTGGTAAATTGGACAAGATTCATTATTTCAATTAATTAGACATGCTTTTTGATTACTAAAATTTAACCATTGAAATGGAGTCCAAAAAAAAAAAACGGGGAAAAAAAAAAAATGGAATCCAGAAAAATTAAAACGGAAAAAACAGAATTTGGAAAAAAATAAAACGGATTTCATGGGGCCCTACACAACTGCAGAGAGGTCTGAATGGAGCAGAAGGTTTTAATTACTATAAACAAAGTTTTATAACTCCATGGCATTGATAATTACCTGTAACTGGGTTGTAGGTGTTCCCTATGTTTGTGATGACTTTCTTGTAGATTATTACGGTTTCAGTTTTAAAAGGACCGATATATCCATCGCCAGATTCCATCAGTGCAGCTGAAAAAGCTATTTCTCTGTTTGTTGCTGAAAAACATAAGCAATATTGTGATATATTACTGTATTACACTGAGAATGAATACACTGAATTTAACATCATTCAAGCACACTTTCACCTCTATTTTCCTTTCTCAACTCCATTTGACTCAGAGTAAGATTAGAAATTTCTGTGAAGGAATAAAGATTCTGTTAAATGACATTTACACTGATTATTGTAATAGATAACAATTTACACAGTATACACTCAACATTTACACTATTCAATGTATTGTATTGGTGTTTTACTCTGAGGATCATTGATAAAAGAGTGAATGTTTGGAGAAGTACCTTCATTTTTCTTCTTTATCTCGTCCCTCAGTTGTGTCTCTAAAGCTCTGATGTTTTCTTTCTGCTCTGTAACGGTGGCGGTCAGTTCTCTGTTCTTTTCTTTCTGCTCTGTAACGGTGGCGGTCAGTTCTCTCAGTGCTGCATGGATGTCAGGTATTCCCAGATCACGGTATTGTTGGCTGTCAGTTGAAGCTTCAGCTCTCAAAGTGTCTGTTTGAGGTGGATTCTGTCTTCCGTCCTCAGAGCTGATCTGTTGACTGATCTCATTCTCATTGAGTCCTCCATCTACCTGCTGCTGGACGACAAACACAAAGGTTTCCAACAGCAGCAGTATACATACTAAAGTCTTCATTCTTCACTGATGTTTGTTTCCAGCTCTTGCTCTGTCATCCTCACAGCCTCTCATGTTCCTTTTATAGTGTCCTGATTTACTGGCTTTTGTACTTGATTTATATTGCTTCAGATAAATAAGTAGTTCAAGTTAATTGTTAATCATAATCAATGAGATGTTCTAGACTCAGTAGATGTTTATCTCTATTTACAACATTTGTGGCACTATGGTTATTTTAACATAAAATAACTTTGACTCTGGTTGTGATTGGATTGTTGGATGTGCGCACTAGTGCAGGTTAAAATCTCACACTTTAATAATATTTATAACACCTAACTTAATAAAATAGGCTGTGTGACTATAAGGAATGATTACCTCAAAATCTACGTCCATATGCAAGTTTGAGTGACTTTATTTAGCTGTTGTCACATGTTAGTGATTATCCCAACCTCTGATATATTTCTGACCTTTGATATAGATGTCACACCACTATTAGTAAGTGATGTTTACACATAATGTTTAAGCCTTGAGGCTATACTATTGAAACAGTACGTATTAAAATGTTTACTGCTTGGCTCATTTACATCGATTGCAACTGCCTGATAATTTATTTAAATAAAGAATGAGACGACATTTATTTCTGTATTGATTGATATCATGCCACAAATGTTGCTAATGGAGTTTAACTTGTGTTGAATCCACAAATTCCTTTAAATGTTATTTTCCCCCACAAGCAACAACAATCTGTATCAACAGATGTAAAACTGAATAAATGCATAAAACCTGTCAACTTAAATCAATTTATAATGACGTGTATAAAAACATTAAGGCCGCATTTACACTGTAGGTCTTGATGATCAATTCCGATTTTGTGACTATGCGATTTTTTGGATGACGTGCTTACATTTCTTTTAAAGGGTCATGAACTGTGTTGTTGTATAGTTTTAGAATGTTTCCTGGGGTGCACATACACTCACCTAAAGGATTATTAGGAACACCTGTTCAATTTCTCATTAATGCAATTATCTAATCAACCAATCACATGGCAGTTGCTTCAATGCATTTAGGGGTGTGATCCTGGTCAAGACAATCTCCTGAACTCCAAACTGAATGTCAGAATGGGAAAGAAAGGTGATTTAAGCAATTTTGAGCGTGGCATGGTTGTTGGTGCCAGACGGGCCGGTCTGAGTATTTCACAATCTGCTCAGTTACTGGGATTTTCACACACAACCATTTCTAGAGTTTACAAAGAATGGTGTGAAAAGGGAAAAACATCCAGTATGCGGCAGTCCTGTGGGCGAAAATGCCTTTTTGCCAGTTGAAGCCTGGAAAAATGTTGCCTGGTCTGATGAGTCTCGATTTCTGTTGAGACATTCAGATGGTAGAGTCAGAATTTGGCGTAAACTGAATGAGAACATGGATCCATCATGCCTTGTTACCACTGTGCAGGCTGGTGGTGGTGGTGTAATGGTGTGGGGGATGTTTTCTTGGCACACTTTAGGCCCCTTAGTGCCAATTGGGCATCGTTTAAATGCCACAGCCTACCTGAGCATTGTTTCTGACCATGTCCATCCCTTTATGACCACCATGTACCCATCCTCTGATGGCTACTTCCAGCAGGATAATGCACCATGTCACAAAGCTTCAAATGACAATGAGTTCACTGTACTAAAATGGCCCCCACAGTCACCAGATCTCAACCCAATAGAGCATCTTTGGGATGTGGTGGAACGGGAGCTTCGTGCCCTGGATGTGCATCCCACAAATCTCCATCAACTGCAAGATGCTATCCTATCAATATGGGCCAACATTTCTAAAGAATGCTTTCAGCACCTTGTTGAATCAATGCCATGTAGAATTAAGGCAGTTCTGAAGGTGAAAGGGGGTCAAACACAGTATTAGTATGGTGTTCCTAATAATCCTTTAGGTGAGTGTATAATGGTAGTGTGCTTTTTACATCCAAAATTGTCATAATTTACAAATAAAAGGCATTTTTCCTACCCTGATTTTAGCCCTCTG
This sequence comes from Ancherythroculter nigrocauda, assembly GCA_036281575.1. Classification (NCBI taxonomy): domain Eukaryota; kingdom Metazoa; phylum Chordata; class Actinopteri; order Cypriniformes; family Xenocyprididae; genus Ancherythroculter; species Ancherythroculter nigrocauda. The sequence goes on along the minus strand of VTFQ01000613.1, from coordinate 144,017 downwards.
ATTTGAACGCTCTGTTTTAAGGGGCGTGTCTGCTGTGAGAGTTCAGCGTAAACGCCCACTGCTGGGATTGGCTGACATCTTTATATGAAATAGCTAATTACTCTCTTGAAAGCTTTTAGCACGTTTTTACTGTTACAGGTCTCAAGGATAACTAATTGTGAAAAGTGTTGCATTATATTTAGATCGTGGCATGAAAGGTTACAGTGATGAACATTGTAGTCGATCACAGACATGTTGTTGAGCGCATGAAAGCAGTGATCTCATCATTGCAACTCAACTTCGACACACTAACGAATGCTTTCATCATAACTAACAGTCCAAACACATTGTAACTAAGAAATTCGTTGAATAAAATGGGAGATTTGACGCGAGTCCAGAACTCAGTCACTGATAAACTTGCACTGTTTGATTGACAGCTCCAGTGTTCTTTGATTGTGTTCTTTATATAATTTAATCACAGTTTAAATAACTTTAAACTGAAAATATACCGATGTGAGTTCAGTTATAGAATGCGGTTGTCACTCCCGTGAATAACCGTATCGTGTGGACATAACCAAAAATATCTTAATTTGTGTTCCGAAGATGAACAAAGGTCTTACGGGTGTAGATCAACATGAGGGCGAGTAATAAATTACATTATTTTCATTTTTGGGTGAACTAACCCTTTCATATCCGATTTATTTCCACATATGAATGTGATCTGAAATCGACTGGAAATGGAATCCATGCGGGTTTTTTACTGCTTACACGGTTGTGGCTCATATGTGATCTGTGCCACATGGGAGGAAAAAATCGGAATGGGGCCACTTGAACCATGCAGTGTATATGTGGTAAATGTAATTATTAACCTGATTTACAACTTTGCACAAGCAAGAATGCCCTTGATTTTGGGAAAGTGGAATTATGCACTAATGATAACCTTGACATTGGCTTGTTTTACAGTACCATAATGTGAGCTGTTGTTTTTATCATTGTTAATTATTACTTACTCATACGTTCTGTCAGAGAGTGAAATTAATTTTACATTTACACATTTGGCAGATGCTTTAATCCAAAGCAATTTATATTACAATTCAATTTCAATTTATTTGTACATCACCTTTTACAATGCACATTGTTGCACACCTGTACAGAACACAGAGAAGAAAATATAAAGAAAAGAAAGTAGTCTTTTAAAACACAAGCAGCCAATGGAAAAGTGCCAAGAAAAAACCTTAAGAAATTTACAAAATTACTTCTAGCTTCTGACCAAGGCTTTATCTCAATACTAATGTTACTTGATCTTAGTGCTGCGGTTGATGCTATAGATTATAAAATACTTTTATATTGACTAAAAAATTACACTGGTATTCAGGGACAGGCATTAAGGTAGTTTAGATCGTATCTGTTAGGCCATTACCATTTTGTTTAATTAAATGGGGAAAAATGGAGTGCCGCAAGAATGTATGCAAAAAAAAAAAGAAAAAAGCTTTTCTTACTTAGTATTTTTGTCTTGTTAAATTCTGAAATCAGGAAGCATTTACTAGATAAGTAAAATTACGTAAGATATATCTTGTTTTCTGAAAAAAAAATCAAAATTAAGTGAGTGAACAAAAGCAAAATTTTTTTGTACATGATTTGTTTCAGATAATAAAAGTAATTCAAGTTAATTGTTAATCATAATCAAAGGGATGTTCCAGGCTCAGTTAATAAATTTAACAACATGTATAAAAACATTAAGTGTAATTTAACCTGATTTACAAGGGCAATTCCATGCAAGGGTCATCTTTACCAAAAGAGAAAGACCCCTTTTAAGTTGTTCATTTAGGTCTGTAATTTACTGTGATAATGTGCTCTAACAGAAATTTTAAGAAAATGACCTTGTTTATTTGCAACATAACAGCACTGCCTGTTGAATTTATAAGAGCTATAATTAAGAGGTCATGATGCTTCAGTGCTCTGTGCATCCATAATGTTTTAAAGATTAAGTTTATGTCATATAACAATTATAATTACAAATAACTTGAAACTTAATATAAAAAGCTAAGTTATGTTCATGCTTATTTGGATCAACAAATCATCTTGCTCCTTTGCTCTGAACAACCATAATAAGTGTTATGGATGCTTCATATTAAATGTGCTCTATGTAAGAATGACAGCTAGTGGTTGAAATGGGTACTGCAGTCCAAATTCAAAATATTGTTTGCCCCTCCTCCTCAGACTCAATCAATCAATCAATCAATCAATCAATCAATCAAAATTTATTTGTATAGCACTTTCAACACCATAACAATGGACCAAAGTGCTTTACATGGTAAAAATCATTATACAAGTCATTAAAGTATAATCATAAAACACATCAAACTAACAATAAAATAAAAGTACAAAAAATACCATACACAGTAACTCAGGAAAACATACCAATCATACAGCAAAAGCCTTAGAAAAAAGGAAAGTCTTCAATTGTCCTTTAAAACTACCCAAAGGAGGAGCCAATTTCAAAGACAACGGTAGCCCCTTCCATAACACAGGAGCTGCCACGGAGAATGCACGATCTCCACTCCTCCTCAACCATGTTCGCGGAACAGACAACAACATAAGCTTATTTGCTCTCAAAGAGCGAGAAGATTTGTATGGGCTCAACATAGCTTTGATGTAGTCGGGAGCCTGTTGATGTAAGGCCTTATACACAATGATCAGGACCTTATATTCTATCCTATATAACACTGGAAGCCAGTGTAGAGAAATTAAAGGGATAGTTCACCCAAAAATGAAAATTTGATGTTTATCTGCTTACCCCCAGGGCATCCAAGATGTAGGTGACTTTTTTTCTTCAGTCGAACGCAAATTATGATTTTTAACTGCAACCGATGCCGTCTGTCAGTCAAATAATAGCAGTGATTGGGAACTTGAACAATAAGAGTCGAAAAAACTTCCATAGACAAATCCAAATTAAACCCTGCGGCTCGTGACGACACATTGATGTCCTAAGACACGAAACGATCGGTTTGTGCGAGAAACCGAACAGTATTTATATAATTTTTTACCTCTAATACGCCACTATGTCCAACTGCGTTCAGCTTCCGGCTAGTGAGGTCGGATCGCACTCTGACAACGGAAGTGATGTCTCGCGCTCATTGAAGTATATGGGCGAGACATCACTTCCGTCTTCAGAACGCGTTTTTTGACCTCACTAACAGGATGCTGAACGAAGTTGGACATAGTGGTGTATTAGAGGTAAAAATTATATAAATAATGTTCGGTTTCTCGCACAAACCGATCGTTTCGTGTCTTAGGACATTAATGTGTCGTCACGAGCCGCAGGGTTTAATTTGGATTTGTCTAAGCAAGTTTTATATACTGTTATAGTTGAAGTTCCCAATCACTGCTATTATTTGAATGACAGACGGCAACGGTTGGAGTTAAAAATCATCATTTGCGTTCGACTGAAGAAACAAAGTCACCTACATCTTGGATGCACTGGGGGTAAGCAGATAAACATCAAATTTTCATTTTTGGGTGAACTATCCCTTTAACCCAGGTGTTATGTGATCCCTCTTCTTAGTGCCAGTTAAAAGCCTAGCAGCAGCGTTTTGAACATACTGAAGGCGAGCTATAAGAGATGCATTCAAACCCAGGTATAGGGCATTACAATAGTCCAACCTCGTAGAAATAAAAGCATGAACAACAGATTCTAAATCTTTTCTAGAAAGAATAGATTTCAGCTTGGACAACTTCCTTAACTGATAAAAGGATGATTTCACGACAGCATTTACTTGTCGGTCAAAGCAAAGTTCTGTGTCAAAAATGACACCCAGGTTCCTAACATAACCATTTATGCTGGGAGCAAAATCCTCACTCACAAACAGATTTCCCGTAGACTGTTTGTTTCCAAAAACTAATCTCATTTATTCTCATTTAATTGCAGAAAATTACTCGCAAACCATACCTTCACTTCATTTAAACATATGTTGAAGCTGTCCCATGCAGCACGCTTATCCAAAGAAAAATATAATTGCAAATCATCTGCATAGATGTGGTAATTAATATTGTGACGTCTAAAAATAGACCCAAATACAGAGAAAACAAGGTTGGTCCAAGAATAGATCCCTGAGGGACCCCACACAAAACATCCACAGTGTCAGAAAGACAATCTCCAATCCTAACTGAACATTTTCTGTCCCTTAGATAGGAACCAAACCACTTCAAGGCTACATCATTAATACCAACATCATCTCTAAGACGTGCTAATAAAATACCGTGATCAACAGTATCAAAAGCTGCGCTCAAGTCCAGTATCATCAAAGCAACACATTTCCCAGAATCTCTTCCCATTAAAATGTCATTTACGACTCTTATTAATGCTGTTTCAGTACTATGGTTTCTTCTGAAACCTGATTGGAAAATGTCCATTATATAATTGTCAGTTAAAAAATCTATAAGTTGAGTGTGGACAACTTTTTCTAAAGTCTTACTCATAAAGGGGAGTTTCACTGGCTCAATAATGGCCCGCTTGAACTCAAGTGGTACTATGCCAGATTGTAGGCTACTGTTGATAATTAAAAGAATGCTAGGGCCAAGGACATGCATTGCCTCTTTTAACAATCTAGTGGGGAGGACATGATAAATGGATGTAGTAGATTTTAAATGCAAGACAATGCCCTCCAACTGTTCCAAGGAAACCAACTTAAACTGATTTAAAACTGTGAGAGATGATCTATTATATTAAACACTGTGTGCCCTAGTCCTGATATACTCGACCTGATCAGATCCACTTTGTCCACAAAAAACTTCAAAAAAGCTTGGCAAAAGTCATGAGATGGTCTTACAAGTACACTTTTAGGCGGGTTTAACACCTTATCTATGGTAGCAAACAGCACTTTAGATTTGATAACCCCTTCTGATTTGACTGCATTATGATAATTTCTCAAGGATTCCCTAAAAATATCATATGAGATTTGTAGATTTGCTTATTCACTTTTTGCCTCTTCACCTTAAAAGGTGCAACAGTATCAAGAATCTTACTACATACATGATTAAAAGAGTGTACCATTTCATCTGGTGCTGTTACAGGCACTTCAGAGAAACCATTTACAAAAGGTGGCTCTGCAGCCATAAAAGCAGCAATAAAAGCATCATGTGTATGATCTGTAATGACTCTGGACATTTTTGGAAGAAAAGAATCCTGTACAACACGAGGCATGTTCAAATTAAACCTAACAGGCTTATGATCCGAAATAGGAATCTCATCAATGCAAATACTCTCAAGGCTTATACCCAAAGATAACACCAGATCCAGTGTATGCCCATGAACATGTGTATGCCCCATTACACTCTGGGTAGGATTAAAAGAGTCAATCAAAATTAAAAAATCCTTAGACATGGGTTTTTCTGGGCAAGACATGAATATTAAAACCCCCCATAATCAGAATCTTGTCAGCACATGTTATAACACCAGATAAAAAACCCAATAAAAATCCTCAAGGAAATCCTTACTGTAACCAGGTGGCCTATAAACTAACATTTATTACTAATATTTATAACTAACATTTATTAAACCCATGTTCACAGTAGTCGAATCAAGACATGTGTCTGTGGAGTGAGCACTTAGCTTAGCGGAACTGACTCGTTTCAAGTGGCGCAGGTTTGCGCAATCCACCCCTCTGCTTTCCCACTGCCTTATCCACATAGTCCGGATCAAAGGTGGCCGAGATGCAGGAGGGACCACAGGTACAGAGAAAGAAGGCCGTATCTCCACAACTCGTCTGCTTCCACAATCTGACCTCAGTTTCTTAAGCTTTACCATGATTCCCGCACGCATACCCCGTTTCCTCCGACGTATAGTGAACCAGCATGCACAGCCCGGTGAACCACACAATTTAAAAGGTAAGTGTGGTATTCGTCTCTGCTCAGCGAACAGTTTTATGTGGGAATCGCAAGTGTTAGTATCCGATACCATCTGTCGAAGGTTTAGCAGAGTAGCCTGATCATCAGCCGTAGACAGTCCATGTGATTTAAAAAGCATAATAAAACCAAAAATGAGTTGATATCGTGTTTTAATATGTTCCCGTTCATGGAGATTTTTAGATGGATGCTGACGCTTTTTAGGTCTGGTAGAATCTGTGATCTCTGACCCAGTTTGTTTGCTGCCTTCCATGGCTGCAATTCACTGCATGTGTTTTCCGCCAACTGGCAACCCGGGGTGGCGAAATACTATTGGGTAAATTGTCAACGTGCGGTCTTGCACAGACCAACCCAGGTGAAAAAAAGTGCAGTAAAATACACTTTATTTTAGTACACTTCTATAATGTACTTGAAGTGCTCTATTTTCATGCACTAATTTTGTACTTAATATACTAAAAATTACACCAAAAAAACCCTGGCCCCTGGGGCCAGCTATGTGCCAGAGCATCCGTGCCGAGAGTGCCCTTGGTCATGGAATGAAACAACTGGCAATGGCTGTGTCTGGAGAGACAAACAGATCTATCTGTGCAGCTCCGAAATGCTGCCAGATCAGCTGGACCACCTGGGGATGGAGTCTCCATTCGCCCGGAAGCGGAGGCTGACGTGAGAGCTCGTCGGCTGCATGGTTGAGCACGCCTGGGACGTGAATGGTACGAAGCGACCTCAGTTGCTTCTGACTACATAGCAAGCAGGGGCGATTCTAGGATTTTGATTTTAGGGGGGCTCAGCCCCCAATAAGGGTATGATTAAAAAAATATTATTTGACTATTAGGGTAGGGTGGTATGCTACTAACCTTACTGCAATCCACTATTCCATTGTATTCCCTGTATTTCATATATGGGAGTAGGAGTACTGACAACACTGTAATAAAAAAATAATTATTGGATGTGACCACTAGAAAATAGGGAATGTTGATTTTTTTTTTTTTTTTTTTTTTACAATGAAGACCTCCTGATTCATTCACTGTACAAACACACACACACATGTTTCCAGTACAAACACAACATTTTACTGTTTGCATTTCTATGCTCACATACAAACCTCAGATAGGAATTTTTCTGACAAAATTAAATAATATTTTAACCAGAAAATAACATAAAAGCCATAAATTTTGATTATCCATATCAGCAATATAAACAACACAGGTATGAGGCTGGACAATGGATTAAGTGGGGGCTGTGGTTAACTATCAGAAGTAATGGAAAAACAAGCCAAAATGAAGAAGCACACTGATCTAAAGGTGCAGCTGCTGTCTGTGCTTCATCTGACATTTGTTTCTCTGTATGTCTGTCCTCTCTCTCCTGACTCATGTCTTCCTCTTCTTCATGCTCTCTCTGTCCCTGTACTGTGACAATCACGTAAATATAGTTTGGTAACTAAAGAAATCTTAACTTCTTTTGTATTTATTTACTGACCAGACAAATTATCCAAAACAACTGTTCACGGGAGTGCACTCAGAGAAGCGGAGTTTAACTGCTGCACTTCGAATTCACCTCTTAAATGGAACAAATAATGATGTGGAAGACTCGACAGGGTTTTCCATAGTAACAAGGGACACATTTATCTACATAAATGTTTATTTAAATGTGTTTATGTATGTTTAGTAAATTAGAGAATACTGACAATAGCCTTTAAGGGATCACCTGGTGTTAAAGGGACAGTTCACCCAAAAATGAAAATTTGATGTTTATCTGCTTACCCCCAGCGCATCCAAGATGTAGGTGTCTTTGTTTCTTCAGTAGAACACAAACGATGATTTCAACCACTGCCGTCTGTCAACTCCAACCGCTGCCGTCTGTCAGTGGTATAATGCAAGTCAGCGGGAACTTGGACTATAAGAGTAAATAAAACACGACAGACAAATCCAAATGAAACCCTGCAGCTCGTGACGACACATTGTCTTAAGACACGAAACGATCGATTTGTGTGAGAAACCGAACAGTATTTATATCATTTTTTACCTCTAATACACCACTATGTCCAACTGCATTCATCACTCGATTCATTTGGTCTGATCGCGCTCTGACAGCGGCAGTGATGTCTCGCGCATATACTTCAATGAGTGCTAGACATCACTTCCGTTGTCAGAGCGCAATCAGACCTCACGAATCGAGAGCTGAATGCAGTTGGACATAGTGGTGTATTAGAGGTAAAAAATGATATAAATACTGTTCGGTTTCTCACACAAACCGATCGTTTTGTGTCTTAAGACATCAATGTGTCGTCACGAGCCGCAGGGTTTAATTTGGACTTGTCTATGCAAGTTTTATTTACTCTTATAGCAGAAGTTCCCATCCACTAGCATTATTTGACTGACAGACGGCAACGGTTGCAGTTAAAAATCATCATTTGTGTTCTACTGAAGAAACAAAGTCACCTACATCTTGGATGCGCTGGGGGTAAGCAGATAAACATCAAATTTAAATTTTTGGGTTAACTATCCCTTTAAGACTATAATATATAACATATATAATGGATTTTTTAAATAACGCAGATCTTTCATGGGTTTTCTACTACATATTTCAGTAAGAGACATCATTTATGTTATATTAAGTCATACAAGTCTTAACACCAGGGGATCCCTTTAAAAAATGTTTGCCATGTTTTATCAATAGCCTGACAATTTTTGCCATTTTTTTTTTTTTTTTTACAGTAAAATTAGCTATAACTCAGGATAGGAATGATATATCAACAAATCCCTCTGGAAAAGCCTTCAGAATATAGTTCAGTATAAGACTGGAAAAGCTGGTGCTTGTAGGTGCTACTGAAGTGGATATATCTGACTCTGAGTGTGAGAAGAAAAAAAAAAAACTAATTTTGAGAAAACGGCCTTTAAAGTTTTATATTGTATAATTTCATACATTTCTATTGAAACCCACAACCTACAAACAAAATATACATTAAATTAATTAATATCAGTAAGTGTATAATATTTAAAACACATTGAAATAAATGAATAAACTATTAATAGCAATAGAAGATAACTACTTCTCTTGTCAGAGAAGAGTTAACATTTTTTGAGTGCAATTCACACCCACAAAATTGTCCGAATGGGCCACGTGCAACATGGATTGGGTCTTCTGACCTTTTGATTTTGATTAATGTGTGAAATATGAGAGAGTTAAGACAGAGAGAGGGGCGGGGGAGGGGCTCTCTGCTCGTTCTCTCTGTCACTCAGTTAACAAGCGCAGCAGTCATCTACATCACTCATAGACAAGCGGCAACCTCCCCCTTTCTCTCGTGAAGCCAATACGGAAGTAACTTAAACTGCGATTCATCGACTGGCCGCTAGGGACAGGCTCCAAAAGAGAGCAGAATCTCATAGAGTCCCATGTTAAATTGGCCAAGTTTATAGCAGAAAAAAACATGTTTACAAGTTGGTTCAAATTGTGGTTTTGGTCTATACTGCTATTTTTGCCCTTCATGACAACTCTGAGGGGGTGAATTTTTTTATAACTTATCTGTTTAAATTATATTAAGCCTTAAAGTTCTGCATAATTAAGGGCGTGGTCACTTGAGTGACAGGTGGATTGCGCTGCTGTCTGTGAGCCGTCATGTTACCTCAGCTGCCACTGAATTTGGCATCTCAGCCGTTTTTGTGCTTTTTTTCTCGATTATTTTATACAATTATAAAATATGGCTTGCTGCATAATATTCGAGACTGATGTGTGTCTGTGTGCGTGCATGGGGAAGAGACACAGAACACACGTTGTTGGATCGTGGCATTGGCTGAAAGTTTTGGTTGTGAGATTTTCTACAATGACAATGGCAGGAGGATATACAACTCTGACAGCACTGCTTGGATATTATAACTAAAACTGCTGCACTATTTTGAAAAAAATATACTTTGGACATAGGCTCATTTGTTTGTTAGATACGATCGTATACAGTTTTACAACATAAAGGCTGCTCAGATTGCATCCTTTCTTGATGTACTACTACATGTTGTTTCATGATGTTGTTTCATGCTCTCTGTCATGAACGATGACAGAGAGCAGATCATTCAGAAGAAATGTGACATGTTTTTTTGTTTTGCAATGGACACTCATATTTTACCCAAGTGCCACAGATTGGATTCATCTCGCGATCTCTATTTCATTATAAAGGTATGAAGTCCCATTTGATTTTCCATGTTGTTATTTGCAGACCCAACACTACTGGTGTTGGAGCATCTATATTGTTGTGCTTTAGTCTTTCGTTTAACAGCGTCCGAGGAGGCGTGAAGAGAAGCACACAACAAAACGAATCCGTTTCAGGAACTTTACTTAGCTTATTAAACCACAACTTTACAATAGCGGGGGTTTATGCTCTTGCCCAGCGCTGATGGGTTTATACACAACCATCCGCACCGAAGCCTGCGAGCATACTGACGCTAAACATAACAACAAAACAGTGAACTTGACCCCCCGTGATGATGTAGCCACATCTGATTGGCTAATACAGAACTTACTGTGAATACATGAAATAATTGTAACAAACAACCTATTTTAATTAACTAACACTATAACACCACCCCCCCTTTTTTTTTTTAGCTCTGTAGAGTCCCTTCTGCACCACTGAAGGTGAACAGTTAACTTTTCTTTTCCTCTATTTTATATGTATTATTTTCAGTCCATGTAACGACTTGGGGCTCGAACAAGTCGCCCTCTTTTTGTCTTCGTCCCCTCATTTCCACAGGGACTAGGATCAGAGTTACAGTCCATTACAAGAAGGGTCGGAGGTTCTTCCGACACAGTGTTGTCAGAGGATGTAGGGGTTGACACTTCTGCCTCTATGGCTACAGGTACCTGAGCAGTTATTGGAATCCGGGAGTCTTCCTCTGTGCAGGTGTATTTGCGTCGCAGACGCTGCATCCAGGCAGGTATGTGATCACTTAGATAGGGTTGCAAGCGATCATGATGCAGTACTTTCTCACTTCGTCTGTCCCTGACTCGGTAGAGCACTGGTCCGAGGCATGCTGTGATGACGAATGGCCCTTGCCATGGGGCTTGGAGTTTTGGACTGTAGCCCTTTTTCCTGCTACTGACTCTCACTAACACAAGATCACCTACTTGATAGGACTTCTCTCTGGCTCGTAAGTCATAGACTTTCTTCTGGCGTATCTGAGCAGAGTGTAAGTTCTGGCGCGCCACTTGATGAGCCTGCTGCAGATTAGCTTGTTCGTTCGAAGCTGGATGATATGGTGTGGTCCGGGTCTTGGTTACTTGTAACAGGCGACAAACCTCTGTGAACAGCAAACTCTCAAAGTTCCGTCCTTGGTCTGTGTTAATCTCAAGGGGAGCACCAAAGCGTGAGATGAAGTCAAACACCAACCTCTTTGCTGTTGTCTCAGCTCCTTGTTCAGGGACAGGGAACGCCTCTACCCAGCGTGTAAACTGGTCGATTATAACAAGGATGTACCTGTTGCCTGACTTGGATTCTGGGAATGGTCCTAGGACATCAAGATGGAGTCGATCCATAGGCGCTCCAGCCTGGTAGTTCTGGAGCTTGGCCCTTCCCATTGGACTGGTTGTTTTACAGGAACTACACTGTGGGCACTTCTTGACAAAAAGGCGTACATCGCTCCCCATACTGTACCAGTGGTAACGCCTGCGGAGGCGCATAAGCGTCTTTTCCTCCCCTACATGACCTGCTTGAGCTGGATTGTGACAGGCTTGGAGAACCTCTTTCTTTAGGGAAACCGGAACAAGTAAGCGCAAAGATGACATACCTCCAGTGACATCATCCCAACGGTAATAGAGGACCCCATCTTGCATCTCCACTTGAGACCAACAGAGCCAGTACTTGCGAACCGCTGGGCTCTGCATCATGACCTCTTCCTTAGCAGGCAAGGAACCATCAGACATCCATTTATGGAGAACAGAAAGGTCTGGGTCAGCTAATTGTTCTTTCCTGAGACTTTCGAGGCTCAGCGGTTGCAGCCAGTTTGACGAAGGACCTGGGTTGTTATCACCTGCTTCATTAACAAGACTGGGAGTGTTAGTGCAACTAACCTCATTCTGACAGTTAACCCTCAGGGGTCTGAGTGATTCTAGGGCCCTTGAGATGTTTTGACATGCCCTGACATTTGTGCTTATTTCAGCTACTTATAACATACTATTGGCCAACATGTAATTTTGCTGTATTCAGCACAAACTCTGCTACAAAAATATGTGAGCAAAATAGAGGTACATGTTTGCATTTTTTTTTTTTAAATAAAGATTATGCGTGGTTAGTAAGTTTTGGGGAAAGAAATGTCCTTGCAATAAAGCCAAAAAACACATACTAAATAGTTGTTCACAAGACTTTTGAGTTTTCAAGCTTGTAGGCTAGAATTTTTACTATACAATTATGTAAATTGTAAAAATTATTCTGAACACTTCAACACAAACAACAATATAATGATTTAAATTTTGTAAGTCAGTTTTTGTGTCACCACTGCTGTATGCGTGGGAGTGTTTATGGCCATGAATATTTATGTGATTCACAGCAGGGGAGACAAAGGACACTCCCCCCAGTGGCTAATGACCCATCAAAGTGGAATGCTGTGAAGTACATGAAGTACTGTGGAATGCAGCCTGAACAAATAATGTGACATTAGAGACTGGAGTAAAAAAAATAAATAAAAAAAAATTCAGCTTTGATCACATAAATACATTTTTTAAAAAATATATTCAAATAAAAAACAGTGTGTAATTGTATTAATATATATCAATTTTACTGTTTTTTCCCTGTATTTTTTATCAAATGAATGCAGACCTGATAAGCATAAGAGACTTCTTTCAAAAACATTAAAAATAGTAAATAGTAAATTTCCAAACTTTTGACTGGTAGTGCATGAATATATGAAACAAAGAAATACATAACCTATATAATTCTACATATACCTATATAACATATAAGCTATATGAATATACACAGTGTAAGTCAACTGACTTATACTTAACAAAAATACTTAACATAAAACTTAAGAGATACACTTGAATTTACACATAAAACAACATTTAGTGGAAGACAGTGTACATAGGCAGAGACAAGACTTTTTTCGTTTCTTTTTTTTTTTCCAGACGATGGGTGGTTTGGAAGTGGCCCACTCACCCATCTCTGCATAACCTACTCACTCATATAGTGCAACAGCTGCTCATGCAAGGAAAATGTCCAGGATGGAGGGGACAGTTTACACATGAAACAACATGTAGTAGTACAGAAGGCAGTGTACATAGGGTGAGACAAGACTATTACAGACAATGGGTGGTTTGGAAGTGGCCCACTCACCCATCTCTGCATAACCTACTCACTCACATAGTGCAACAGCTGCTCATGCAAGGAAAATGTCCAGGATGGAGGGGACAGTTTACACATGAAACAACATGTAGTAGTACAGAAGGCAGTGTACATAGGGTGAGACAAGACTATTACAGACAATGGGTGGTTTGGAAGTGGCCCACTCACCCATCTCTGCATAACCTACTCACTCACATTGTGCAACAGCTGCTCATGCAAGGAAAATGTCCAGGATGGAGTGGACAGGGACACTGATGTTCTTTGCCAGCTCAATGGTCAGTGGGAGGTGGTCAACAGAGCACACACATCTAAACACAGTCACACATCTTTGTGCCACTCTTGGAAACAGTTCCTGTTCAACTGAAGACACAAGTGAACACTGCATGCCTGGCATTTCCATGGTGTTAATTTTCATTCACCACGCACTGCTTTGCAATGCACACAGCTCCGGCGACCAACCGTCGCAACATTGCTGCCATCGGAGGTCAGCTCAGCTCCTGGAACTGGTACATGGTCACTACTGGTCCGTTTTGGTGCTGCTTTCTGTGGCACACCACAGAGCTCTGTGATAAGTTGCTCCATAAATTCTTTATGGGACATGTTACCATGTAGCTCTTTGTGCAAAATGAAAGAGTTGGTGGAAGCAATGTCCAAGAAGTGCAGAAAAATCTTTCTGTAACACTTCATGGTTTTGTGCTGTGTTGTGTAGTACTGAATCAGCTGATCAGACAGGTCAATGCCCCCCATGTGTTTGTTGTATGCAGTCACAGGTGCAGGACATGGAAATGTCTTTGTCCTCCATGTATCTTGTGATTTCACCCTCCTCTGCACAGTGTCTCCTGAATAAGCAGAATGGATGGTAGAACAGACAGATACCTCTCGTGTGTCCATCCACTTCACAAATACAAGAGGTCCATCCCGAATCCATCTGATGGATCCCCTGGCAGATTTTTTAGAGAGTGAATTAGCTGCATTCCGAGGGCAGTCCTTCCTGTTGTCCCTGAAAGTCCCACATGCACCAAACTTCATTGCAAACAGGTCTTTTAAGAGCTTTGGACTTGTATAAAAATTGTCCATGTACACATGGTACCCAGAACCCAAAAATGTATGGTCCAAAAGAGAAGTCACAGCATCATATGACAGTCCATGGCCTGTGGGAAAGTTGTTCTTTCCGGTGTACACAGAAAAGTCCACAGTGTATCCATTTGAAGAATCTGCAAGAACAAACAACTTGAAACCCCACTTGGTTGGCTTGGCTTTCATGTACTGCGTCATTCCACTGTGTGCTTTGCATGCCACCATTCTCTCATCCACAGCTAAATTTTTTCTAGGATGATAGATAGCTTTGCAAGCATGACGAATAGTGTCCATGAGAGGTTTGACCCGGAACAGACGGTCGTGTTCAGCTGTGCCCCTCTTTCTGTCATTCACTTTGTCTGCATCTGGGTGACTCATGTGCACATTCCAAGAAATTGTCCGGTATCTGTCCCTAGACATAACTGTAGCTGGAAAAGGTACGCAGAAAACACTGCTCTGCCGCCAGTAGTCCCTGATGGAGCTCACCTTCACCATTGCCATGTAAAACAGCAGCACAATGTAGCGGTACATCTCACCGATGCTTACATCTGTCCATTTATATTTGCAGCCCTTTGCAGTTGCTTTGGCAGCCTGCGCATTGGTGTTATGGCACAGAGTTGACACAGCACTTTCTGGAAAAAAGAGTTTGAATAGACTCATGGGAGAATGTGAGTCAGCAGAGCTCAGTTGTGGTCCAGTTTCACGGGCGGGCAGGAATCGCAGCGTATGTGGAACCGTATCAACATCAGTCTCTGTTTTCCATGACAGAGTGGACTGCCTGTTGTTTGCCTGCTTGTTTGCCTTGGCTCTCTTTGGAACAGGTGTTTGGAAATTTTCATTGTCACATCTGTAAAAAAAAAAAAAAAAAAAAAACGTGAGCATGCTAATAACACAATCACTACAACCATGCATAACAAAGACAGCAGTTTTTGTTATGTCACAAGAACATATACTTTTGTATTATGACAATGTAAACAATAACATCTGAAAAATATTACGCCTGTGCACTTACTCAGTATGATTCTCGATCGTACTGAGAACTGAATGACACCCATGTGCCCCTGTGTGAGATGCTGGTGAAGGCGAGCATGAAGCAGCCACATTCCTAAACAAATAAAACACTGTTAGCATACATTTACATGTTGATGATGGGCCATAAGACAGACAAATATCTATTGATGTTCTGTAGACCACATGTATGATAAACTAACCAAAACTGGGTGAAATATATTACAAATATGTTTAGAGAATATCACATTACAAGTGTTTACACTTGAGCATATATCCACAAACATTTGTAAGTGACATTGTAAGGCAATATTTCCAGTAAGCTGTTAAAAGCTACCCAAAACTAGCTAAAATATAGTCTGAAAATTCATATGAATTTTATATTATCACCATGCACAACAAAGACAACAGTTTCTGTAATGCCATACAGGTAAATATAGGTTTTGAATTAAGATGATGTACAGGTTACTACAATATTATGTCTATGCACTTACTCATGTTCATAACACAATCAAAGAAATAATAATAATAATATATCATCAATCAATAATGGCCATGCATAACAAAGACAGCAGTTTTCGTACAAGAACATATTTGTATTATGACTGTGTAAACAATAACATCTGTAAAATATTACGTCTGTGCACTTACTCAGTATGATTCTCGATCGAACTGAGAACTGAACGAGATCTGCGTGCCCTTGTGTGAGGTGCTGGTGAATGCGAGCGTGAAGCAGCCAGATTCCTAAACAAACAACAAAAAAAAAACTGTTAGCATGCATTGTCCAAAGTAAACTGATGGGCAATTAATGGTTATGGGCGCACAATGTATGTATATCTGCTGACGATGGGCCATAGGACGGCCGTAAGCCGCGAGTATCTGTTGATGGGCCATATAACGTAGATCGCACATATTTAGTGCATTTCAAACATTTACACCTGTATTCACAAACATCTGTATAATAGGCATAAGGCCGTATTTTAGCATAACTAACCCAAACCGATATAAATAAATAGTGTTTAGACACTATCACATTATTTTACCGTAGACTAAAATATATTTGCAGTAAATCACATCATATTATACCTAAGCAGATATTCGCAAACAAGTTACATTAGGCTTAACGATTAGATATTTGTAAGGGATATTGTAAGGCAATATTTCCCGCAAGCGCGCGGACACAAGCAAGCCAAAACTAGGCACTATATTGTATGAAAATTGATACGAGTTTTATATTATCAGAAAAAGAATTATAGTAAACAACTTACCCTGGACTTATATCCTCGTCGGGGTCAATTCGCAGTTCGAAATGCAACCGTTCGTCGTCTGAGTTGCAATCTTCCTCAGAGGAAACGGTGAATTCTTCCTCGCTGTCCAGAATCATCTGAAGAGCCTCTTTGTCGGAGTAGCGTGCCATCCTCAAAACGCGATGAACGTTCAGTGAATCTGATATAGAAACTTAGTGTTTTGTGGCACTGACCGGGGGGCGTGTGCGATGCATATATTACACCCAAACTATTTACCATGTGAACGGCGCGGGGGGTGTGGCAGTCTCAGCTCATTACAGATAATGAAGTGAGAAGGAGAAGAAGGAACCTCTCCTTGGTTTCAAACGAATTACATAAACTGATAATATTTATTTTTTATTTGACTTACTTCATTTAAAAGTAGACATTCTAAGCATTATGTAGACATGTCTCTCATGTCTGTGTGACAAGTATTTGCTGAGTTCCAGTTCATTTTAAAAAGCATTTCAGAATTGACTTCAGTCAGAGGGAGACATCAGATCGCACATCATGTTTGTTTTCTTTATTTTGCGAAAAGCACAACATTTAGTTTTTTTTGTGAGTGTATACAAATAAAAGTACACACTCAACACTTTAGAATGATGTATAACACTGGTATGTGTGATTAAATTTGACGGAGTATTTTGAGTCTCTTTCACACTGTTAAGAAAAAAAACGCGGTGATCACGCCGGCGTGACCGCCGACCCCAGAGTATTAAGAGAGTGTGTGCGTCTTACTGCTAAGGGGATAACATCATCAACATCTTCCTCGAATCTGGCCCATTGATGGTGGAGCTTCCGACAGAAGGGACAGCCCTTGCATGGCAAGCTATCTAGCTCTCTTCCTGCTTGATAACAGTCACAAGGTTCCTCATCCAGAGTCCTTCGGGACAATGCGTCAGCGTTGGCATGGTGTGTCCCTGGCCTATGCTCAATGACAAAGTTGTACTGGCTGAGTTCTTCAAGCCACTTAGCAAGTCGGCCTTCTGTTCGCTTAAACCTGTATAGCCATGTTAGACTGCTGTGATCTGTCCTTAAAATGAAGTTAAACCCCAGCAAATAGTGGCGGAACTGTCTTGTGAATCTGACAACAGCTAGGAGTTCTTTACGTGTGACACAGTACCTCTGCTGGTGTGAGGAGACAGCTGGCGAATGAGATAACTTTCTCTTCCCCCCACTGTAACTGTGAAAGTACTGCTCCAATGCTCTGGTTGGACGCATCGGTGTCTAGGACAAACTGTCCTGATGCAATTGGGAACACCAAGATGGGTGCAGTTGTGAGGCTCCTTTTAAGATGTTCGAAGGCCTTCTGCTGCTCCTCTTCCCAGGAGAAGGGAGTCCCTTTCTTGAGTAGCATTGTCAAGGGTGTTGTGATTTCAGCAAACTTGGCAACAAACCTCCTATAATAATTGCACAGACCCAGGAAAGACTGGAGTTCCTGGACACTGGTTGGGGTCTTCCAGTACCTGACATCATTAATGAGGGCTGGATTGGTCTTAATTCCTTCGCCGCTCACAACGTGACCCAGAAACAGGACTTCATCCCTTAGCAGCTGGCATTTCGAGGGCTTAAGCTTCAGTCCATATTCCTGCAGCCTCTGAAAAACCTCTGCAAGCCGCTCTATACACTGTTCCACATCTTCACCAAAGATGATTATGTCGTCCAGGTATATCAGCAAAGTGTCCCACTGCAACCCTCGTAGAACCAGCTCCATGGCCCTCTGGAATGTGCTGGGTGCGTTACACAGACCAAAAGGCATCCTGGTGTACTCATATAGTCCATACCTCGTCACAAAAGCAGTCTTGGATCGGTCTTTTTTATTCATTTCAATCTGCCAATATCCTGACTGAAGGTCAAGTGTCGAGAATGTCTTTGCACCACCCAGCACATCCAGGCATTCCTCTATTTTTGGTAGGGGATATGCATCTTTAATGGTAAGATCATTAAGCTGGCGATAATCTACGCACCAGCGGACTCCCCCGTCTTTTTTCCTTACAAGGACAATAGGGGATGCCCATTCTGAACTCGAGGGGACAACAATACCTGAATCAAGCATTTTTTTGAGATGCGTTTCCTCCTCATTCCAGAATCCTAGAGGGGTACGTCGTACTGGCTGTCGAACAGGCTTACACAATCCAGTGTTTATGCTGTGCTGCAGAGCAGAGAACTTCCCAAGATCATCATCAGTTGCTGCAAAAACGGCTTGATGTTCATTCAGCAGAGCCACTAACATCTCTTGTTGCTGTTCAGTGAGGGTTTCGCTAGCAGAAGTGAACAATTGTCTGAGGTGCTCTGGAAGGTCAAGAGCATTTGGTGATGACACCCTTCTTATTTTGTGCTCATCTGGAGACTCACTGTCAGGGTCTTGTAGCACTGAGTCCCCACCGTTTTCATGTAACGGAGTGTCTACTGGAACTGAGTAGGCTCTCTTTCCCTCCTCAGGATATGCTTCGATGAGCACACCCAAACAGACTCCCCGTGATAAGGGTCTACTGGAAGCTGTGACATTGCATAGCCTAACAGGGATCCTCTGTTCCATGTTAATCATTATACTGCCAGAAGACACTCCATCGGCCAGGCTAACAGGCTCTAGAACAGCAGGGAGTTCTGGTTTCTGGTCATCTACCACACCCCAAACTAGACATTCACACTCTGGCGGCACAGTGACATCACTCTCTAGCATCACTCTCGAAATTGCATAGTCTGGCCCCTTGCCTTCAGATATATAGGCTGGGATGAGTTCAGAGCCCATGAAAACTTTACCAGAAGCATGTATGGTGAAATCAGCAGCCTTTAGGAAATCTAAGCCCAGGAGCAGGGCATCCCGAATTGGTGCAATGCAAACTGTCCACTCCAACACTTTTGTGCCAATTCTGAATTCCACTTTCACTCCGCCTTTTGCGGACATCTCCCTTCCAGTTTCTGCATTTCGAAGACACACATTTTTCAGTCCTGAAGGTGATTTAGTGGGTAATTTGCTGTACGTCTCTTCAGACATGATTGTAGCCTCAGCACCCGTGTCAATAACTGCATTAACTGGTACGTCATCTACAGTCAGCAAGATCATTAAACTGGGCCCTCGACTCTCAGCTCTGCTTACATGTACAATTGATGGACTCTGCTCTGCATGTTCAGAGTTATTTTGACTTGGGGGCTCCATTTTGGTCACAGTATTTGCAAGGGGACTTGTAGATGGACTGGGGGACCGTGAGCAGTTTCGTTTGTAATGTCCCTCCTCCCCACACTGGAAACATGGCCCGCTAAAAGCTCTAGTGGGGCTGGTATTTGGCTGTCTGTATCTGTTTGGCTTGAAAGAAGTCTGAGCTGCACGTCCCCTTTCTGACTGGACTGTCATACTGGAATTTGTTTGTTGGGTGGGTCTTACTGTAGAAAGATGAGCAACAGAAGAGGGAGGAGGCAGACGGTCTATGGCTAGTTGGAGCTTATCAACTTTATCAATGAGTGTTTGCAACTGGTGCTGTGTAACATAGCCCTGTGACTGCACTCTGCGCGATTGCAATGCCTGTGGCTCCTCATCAGAGTCCATGTTTTGATCAGCCCAGGATACCCGACGTGTCCTCCCCCTCTGATCGAAGTCTCGTCCAAGCGTGGCTTTAAAGTTGTGTTCATAAGATGATACTAGCCGTTGTGCTTCATCCAGTGATACAGGGTCACGGTTCATAACCTCGTATGCCACTTTTTGGTTGCGCAGCCCTTTGAGAAAAACATCAGCAGCAATTTGCTCCCTGAGCTCAGTGTCAACCCCAGGATAAGCCAAAATGACCAGCCTGTGAACCTCCTCAGCGAACTCTGAAACAGTTTCTTTAGACTGGCGCAGTTCTCCAAGTCTCCTTCATGCTGTGGTAGGAGGCTCTTTTTGGCCAAAACGGAAAGCCAGCTGTTCTTTCAGCAGAAAGTAATCTTCACGTATGTGTTCAGGTAATGAGCACAGATATCTGATAGCAGCGCCCCGTAGACATTCATGGAGTTTATCCACTCTTTCTGCTGTACTCCATCTGTAAATGACAGCTCTGCGCTCAAAAGGAATGATGAAAGAGTCCCAGTCATCTCTACCATCATATGTGTCAAGTTTAGCTTTAGGTCCATCTGGAGCTCTACCACGAGGGGTTGTGAGGTGATGGGTGGGCACTGAAGCAGTTAAAGGTGTGTACATGTTTGGGCCCAAGTTGAAAGAGCCATTATAATGGCTGGGTCCCTGTGCACGGCTTCTGGGTCTCACATCAGTGCCAGGTGTAGAGGAAGTTGGACTTGTTGGGCTCCGTGCATGTCTATCAATGACTGCGAGCTCAGCAGCAAAAAGCTGTTCAGCATCTGAGAGCCCTGTGGCATCTCTGTCTGTCACAAGGGTTTTATCAGGTGCAGCCGTAAGTGTGGTAATGTCTTGTGGCCGTGGATGATGGGTTACTTTGCTGGCATCAGGCTGCTGCATGAGAGCAGACAAACTGGCCTCCGTCGCTTCCAGTCTTTGGAGCAGAGGTGAAATGGCATGTTGGAGTTGCTTATTTTGTTGTGACAGCACAGCCTGCAGCCATTGTGGGGGGTCTGGAGCAGCTGATGCACCAAGCTGGACTTCTGGCTCACTCAGATCCATCTGTATTACAATTTAACTTGAACACTTTTCTTAACTTTTTTTTTTTCTTTCTATTTTTCTTTTAATTCGTTTCTCTTTTCTCTTTTTTTTTTGATTTTTTTTTTCTTGTTTTCTTCGTTTTTATCTTTTTTTTATTTTATTTTTTTATTAGTATTATTATTTATCAATACTGAAATATATTCTGAGGCTTGTGAGTTTCAACGTAGATTTGCAGCGCTGTTTGGTACAGTGTCCGTGAAACTTGGCAAGCAGCCAACAGCAGCGCTTGATTTGGCAAACTGCCAGCACCTCTCTGCTGGGGGAAGGGAAACTCCGTTTGCTCGTATCCCCGTGAATTTATGGTTAATGCAACGACTAACGTGGTCAATCAGTCTTTAAAACTTCTCCACAACGGCGTTTTGCAGTGATTAAAATGTCCATCGACTCACAAAGGATGTCCCAGCTGTTCACCACACTCACAATTCACTGATGACTGTCAATCACGCTCCGCTTCTGACACCACTTGTTGTGCTTTAGTCTTTCGTTTAACAGCGTCCGAGGAGGCGTGAAGAGAAGCACACAACAAAACGAATCCGTTTCAGGAACTTTACTTAGCTTATTAAACCACAACTTTACAATAGCGGGGGTTTATGCTCTTGCCCAGCGCTGATGGGTTTATACACAACCATCCGCACCGAAGCCTGCGAGCATACTGACGCTAAACATAACAACAAAACAGTGAACTTGACCCCCCGTGATGACGTAGCCACATCTGATTGGCTAATACAGAACTTACTGTGAATACATGAAATAATTGTAACAAACAACCTATTTTAATTAACTAACACTATAACAATATCTTAAAGAAACACCGCAGATTGACAGTAAACTTTTAAAACGTTCTGATGATAAAACTTATCTTCATTAATATTTTAGATAGTATCTAGATAGATAGCTCCTTTGCTGCTAACATGGTCACGTCAAGCTAGACGGGCGTGGTTTCAGCAACCAGTAATATCAGCTCAAACCACCTCCCCGCCTCTTTGCCCATTTTCAGTTATCCGGGAGTGACGTGCGGTGACGCGCTGCTAAGATGGCCGCGGCCTCATTCACGCGTCAAAACTGCTGTTCAGAACTCTATGGGTGACGTCACGGACGCTACGTCCATATTTTTTTACAGTCTATGCTCATAGATCACAATAACTGATCAAACCAGGCTTTGGCGGGACAAAAATTCGTTTTGGCGGCCGCTAAAAAAAATAAACGCAGGAAAAACCCTGGAATATTAACTTTTTTTTTTATGATTTACGGTAGAAAAGCGCAAGTTATAATGAAAAATGATGACAAAATATAATGAAATAACCACCTTAATGTGTAATGTTGACAATTTTTTATTTTGACATGAAAGCTTACATCTTTAGGGAGCAAACTGGCCCAAAATCTCAAAATTGATCACTGCATGGTTTTCACCTGCCGTGTCTCGCCTTAAGAGGTGAATTCAAAGTGCAGCAGTTAAACTCGGCTTCTCTGAGTGCACGCGCGCTCCCGCGGCCAGGGGATGCAAATCCTGGCGGGGATATGTGCCTTAATTGGCATGACACCCTAGCCGATAAAACTTTGCTGACATTCACATGGACTTTCATCAGTGTTTTTGCTTTAACTGTAAATGCAACAAGTGCAAACATTAAAATTCCACCAGCTGAAAAGCGGAAAAAAGGGCATTTTACAGCTTTTTTAACAGCTTGCTAATACCTGTTCGACTGCCGTGCTAAGAAGTTTACAACCAAATACTTCTAAACAATATATTTAAGTCAACCACTCAAAACAAGCTCAAATGCTACTGACTTAATAAATTAAAGTCGTCTGTTCAGCGCATTAACCAGGTTTAGCTAATGTTACATTTGCTAATGCACAAACATTTGCTAAAAGCTAGTGTATCCTCGTAACTAATACTTTCCAAAAAAGCTTTTGGTTAACATCATGCGGTAAAATCATACCCAAGTTTATTATACTCTTACCTGCCTTTTGTCCACACGACGACACCGCTGAACTCCAGGATCCTTAACGGACAGCAGACAGTGAAAAGGCGGCAAAGTTGTTGCTGGGCAGATTCTTTTGCTCGGCGATGGGGGTGGAGCTTTCCAGATGTGCGGAGTGCGCACTGCTTACGGTTTAAACATTTTGTGGGGAAACCGTACAAACTTGTCTTTTGAAACTCGTACAACGTTCTTAAAACAACTGTTTAGCTGCAGTCTGCAAAAAAAAAAAAAAAAGTTAATAAACAGAATTCGTCTTGCGGAAGAACACTGCAGCCGGAGCTACTTCTCCTGTTTATGTCTATGACGAGTCACGCAGGGACTTTGCTCCATCCGCAGCGATTCCTACTTGACCGAAATAGTCCCAATATAAACACTTATTATAAATGTATAATGATTCGGGGTAAACACGGTTAGGAAAATGGATTGTTGGATGGATGGATTGAAAATGAATGTTGTACATTCTCATTATATAATTTTTGTAAATCTTAAAACACAAAAAAAGTTACAGACAGCAGGTAATCGGTCCGTGTACGTTTTGATAGTTTGTTTTCCAATTTGAAATGAAATATGCAGAAACGAGAAAACGGTCGTTTCCCGTTTTTTCGTTTGTTAAAAAAAAACAGAAAAACGAGATTTTGACTCGATTTTCGTTTTTTCGGGTCACGGATAGAAAACGGAAACACGACTTCAAAACTCGTTTTCCACATGTGGGCGGTCATAACACGCCCCTTTCAGCCGATTGGTCAATCAAATCTGAGCCAGTGACGTCATCTTCAGTTCGTTCAACAAAATAACAGTCCTCTGCCGCTATATCAGTAGATGTCATAAATCGGCTTTCTTCTGTGCAACCTAACGCGTATTTCACAGAAATATTTATTTCAGAAATGTTAATCAGCACACAGACTGTTGTAATGCTGTTTGTAGTTTAATATGCATAGTGAAACTGCACTACCCACACAGAGGAGCGGATGAGAAGCACAGATTTATTTTATTCTATTTTGAATAAATAGAATAAATCACAATAAATAAGTAGTGTAAGCAATTTTGAAAAACGAACAATAGCTCATCTCTCTTTATTTATTTATTTTATATACATTGCCTGCATAGGCTAATGTTAATAACCCTTTGGTTAAAAGATTGAGGGAATATGTAAAGATCAAACATTAAAGATCAAAATTACAGCTACATAGCTATTTTAGTTATGACAAAAATAATATATAAATGTTAAGCCAAAACGAATTAATTTAAAGCTGAACTGAAACAGAAACCGGCGTTAACTACCTCTCAAATTTGACACAAATCCAAATGTTTCAATATTCACGATTTGGAGGCTAAACTATATTTATTATTTAAACGCTTTTATTGTAGCCTACACAGACTACTTAAAATGAGCAGTATAACTTTTATAGATTTGGTTGAATGTATGTTATTTTGACAGTTACAGGCTGTGATGTCAAATTACTAAAACTGATGTTGCGCGTGAGGCGCCGACGCGTTTACTTGAATTTTCTTATCCTAAAAAACAACTTAAAATACTCAGAATTTATGGTCAAATATATGTAACACCATTCGAATCTGTGAAGGGTTAAATAGGCCTATTATTTTTGTACACTCATAATAAAAACAAAATTGCTCGTAAAATAAACAAAGAAATTTTCTGCCGTCTCGGTTTCCTTTTTGTGTACTTCTCAAAAATTAACCGACACTCATATTGTCGCATTTTTTCCCCTTTCATTTTGGTAATATGTTAATTACTTAAGTGAAATAAATTTCGCGCATAGACATGGGCTATTTATTCCTTTTATATAATTGAATCCTTTGTTCTCCATTCACAGAAGCGCTGCAGGTGCGTTATGATGATGAACCCTCATTTTCTGTTGTTTATTCTGCTATTTGTTCATGTAGGCTAAAACTAAACCCCTAGGATTTGTTTAATGATTCACAGACATTTATCAAATTTCGTTTAATTCTAATTTAATATAATCTTGTCGGTTAATGAAACGATGATCGCATCAGTTAAAAAGTCAGGGGGAAAAAAAACAGTAATTATATTGACAGAGCAACAATAATTTTCGTTTAGTTTAAGTTTTTCAAAACATCCACAGAACTGCATACAGTAAATTTTCCCGCTGTTTAAGCCACGAATATTTACAAAATAAAATAATTAAAAAGATGATAAAAGATAATAAAATAATTACAAAGATAATAAAAGTTCTATGTTTAATATACGAGAGCTTTTGTTTTGCTGTTGTCCACTAAAGCAATTGACGCAGAATCGCCAATAGCCGTTAAATCGAAATTGAAAGTAAAATGTTCAGGGCCATTTATAGCTAATTCATTCAAAAGCGAAGGAAAGACAGAAAAAGTGAGGATAGCAAGTAAACTGTGACATATAATAATGTTCACTGTGTTCATAAAAGTGTTTAATTTAAGAGATAAAATCAGCATGGCTATTTATAAGATAAGAAAAACTAAAAAGCCCCCCGATGGTGATACCGTTATTAGGTGTTGCCACCTAGTGGATAGCCTATTTTCTAATATGACTGCATAGTCTACTGCAAGGAATGCGTCTGCTAAATGATTGAATTTAAATGTATAAAATGTAAACAAAACATTAAAATAAGAAGAAAAAAAAAAATGAGTGCGGTAGCCACTGATCTATAATAGATAATAGTCTGTCATTATGTATAGCCTATTGATCGGTGGTAGTAGCCCAATGGATGTCATGCGCTTGGTAACAGATGTAGAGGCATTTACATTTTACATTTTAAAAACACAATGACAGCTTAAAAACAGACTTAATTAAATTTACTGTAGGTTTTTTAAACTTTTTTTTATCTGTGCAAACATATTTCTGTGAAATACGCGTTAGGTTGCACAGAAGAAAGCCGATTTATGACATCTACTGATATAGCAGCAGAGGACTGTTATTTTGTTGAACGAACTGAAGATGACGTCATTGGCTCAGATTTGATAGACCAATCGGCTGAAAGGGGCGTGTAATGACTGCCCACATGTGGAAAATGAGTTTTGAAGTCGTGTTTCCATTTTCTATCCGTGACCCGAAAAAAAGAAAATCGAGTCAAAATCTCATTTTTCCGTTTTTTTTTAACAAACGAAAAAACGGGAAACGACCGTTTTCTCGTTTCTGCATATTTCATTTCAAATTGAAAAACAAACTATCAGAACGTACACGGACCTCAGAGCCTATATTGTTAAAAATAGCATCCATGTCTGACACAATCAATTTTGAATGGAGCCATTTAGCAGGGTTGCCAACTTTGGGACTTTGGCTGGAGTGAGACTTTGTAAAAATTTCTGTTTGCGCGTGCGCGGAGAAAATGTTTGGTAACCCTAATTTTAAAAATCAATGTCAGTCCATGTTTTAGTATCATTGGGGTGAAATAATTTATTTTATTTTTTGTCAGTTTTGTTACCTGACAGGGGCGGAGCCAGACATTGTAAACATTCGGGGCTTAGCCCAAATTTATATTTGTCCAAAGACACTTTTTAATTTTCTATTAATAGCTTTACTGACATGAAAGGAGCTTTTGTTGTCGTATTCTTGTTCAGAAAATGTACATTATTTGTCACTGTAATTTGTAAAAGTTTGTTGGATGTACCTCTGCTGGGGGGGTCCGGGGGCATGCCCCCCCGGAAGAAAATTTTGTACATTTTAAGGTTAAATGCATCAATCTGGTGCACTTTGGAAACTCAAAATTAAGAGCTTCAACCCATGTACAGTATGCAAATTGAACAAAGAAACAGCATTGACTTGAACCTGGGCATTAAAAAGGGTTCAAACATTTTTTTACAATACTTTTGTACTCATTTCTTTTTAAAAGATATATCCTTGTGCTTTTATTTTGATCACCAGCTGATCGCGTGCACAAATGCGCTCACTTCTCTTTAAAACACGCAGCACAGAGAGACTATATATATACTTAATCACTGTCTTTTGCTGTTTTATAAAGGCACAAAGCCATATCACAGTTTCGATTTTAGTTCGTTGGCAAACGTAGTATGTTTTCAATTTTCAGTTCATTATGAAACGGTGGCGGCAGCAGAGGGTCATTAATGGAAAACACTGAATGAATGTATAGCTGATAAATGTGCTAAAGTTGTCATATGTTATATAACAAAACCAGTGGTGTGCAGTGGTGTTCTGAAATGAGGAGGCACATTTTTTTTTTATGAATCAATGTAAATTAATGTGCATTACTCTTAAAGTTGACACATCTTCCTTGTTAAGTGAACATTACTTTACAGTACATCAAAAAAAAATTCTATTTTGTAATTTTACATTAACAAACCAAGTCAATCTCATCAAGTTAGTGTTTTAAGCATTTCTACATTCATTCCAAAATAATAACTAAAGGCAATAATAATTTAAACAATATATTTTATTTGTGTATTGCGTTTTTTCTTTTTAATTGTCAACCTAGGATATTTTGGATCATCAGTCATGCTCCGTAAACATAGTCTGACACAGACACGAATTTTATTTTTAATTTCACCAAGCTGATTGCACTAAAAAACCCTGCAGTCATCATGATTTCAGTCCATTTCAAGTTTGATTTTGACGTGACATAAAGCGGTGATATCTAACTGTGATCTGTTTACTTACTTTTCAATTAGTCTTCCGATTGACGCCATCATTTGTTCATTCAAACTGACGCGCGGAACGCGCACGTCAACAAGAGGCGGGATTTATCGCACAAACCAATCATATCCAATCATAACCAATTACATCCAATCATAGCGTGATGGAGACGTTGCCTCCTCTCACGTGACTTTCCCCCATTTATTCTCAATTACCCCCCACAAAACCCACCGCACGCCGGGGGTCTGATGATTTTATATTGTTTTCTATGAGAGGAAAGGGAGGCATGACTCCATAGACTGTAAAGCATGACTCCTCTGTGTACCTTTACCTGCGGGAGTCGCTGTTTGGCAGTGTTCCAAGAAATACGCGTGACTTGCACTCTTTTTAATGTCATAATTTGTAATATTTGTTTTGTTTTATATGTAATATGGATTATTTTCTCATCCTATTTTTTGAGGAGGCACTGCCTCCCGTTGCCTACTCGGAGGAAACGCCCCTGAACAAAACGTATATAACGTACTCGGTTACTTACGTAACCTCGGTTCCCTGAGAGATAAGGGAACGAGTTTTGCGTTGCAAACGCTATGAGAAAACTCCTTTTCTCGAGAAAATAACGGCCATGGTGTGTAAAGCAGAAGCAGCCTGGCCAGCGGCGTAGTGTGCACGATCCGGGAGTGCTGAAGACGTTCTGCGCGGCTTTGATGGGTGCGCGGCCACAAATTGGCGGCGACCGCTTCTTCCAGTGGCAGGAGCTTCACATATCCTTTTTCCTCAGCGCCCTCAACAAATAGAGCGTTAACTGTACGTACACACCGCTGCCGACTTTAACTGCAAAGAAGCTCTGGCCGCTTTGTCAAAGACGCTTGTCAAAAAGTACGGGGAAGCTTGACGCTTTGGCCGCTCTGTATATTGAGTGCGCGCTCCGGCCGGGGCTCTCTCTCTCTCTCTGCTCGTGCGTGCTGAAAATTTCATATTTTGGTATGAACATTAACCCGCCAGTGTGGCGGTTAGCCTTTTGAGATTTGCTCGCCAAACGGAAAATCTACCCGCATTTGGCGCTTGGCGGGAGTTAATTTCGGACCCTACGAGACTATTTTTATTGAGCAATTTAGCTAGCCCACATCATAACGCACGTCAGACAACATTTTCAACTATAGTTGAAGTCTGTAACTTAGTCTCGGCACACAGACTGATTAGGCAAGGCTACGTCTGTAGTGACAAGGCTCACCATTTTATTATTTGCTTACCTTGATTGTCTTCCAAACTTTCACACGTGCCGACTCCGACTCCGAACCTATGCTCCGAACTCTCTCTGAACTTCTCACACGCAACTGACGTATCAGGTGCAAGGTTTTCAGCCAATCAGCGATCAGAGAATACTGCAGTGAGAACGTTATAGGGAGATGTAACAGCTGTGGGCCTTAAACTCCTCTCCTGTCATTAATACGCTGTGGTCTAGTCATCAACAGAAAATTAACGTGAAATTAACGTTTTGGCGTGACATTTCTTGCGTGTGCGTGAGAGCGTGAGATTGATGCTGAAAGCGTGAGTGTCACGCCAGATGCGTGAGTGTTGGCAACCCTGCCTTTAGCCAATCCACTGCCCATGTGGGGCCCAACAACAAAGCCCACTCTGAGCCCATGCCCAGCCGAAGCCCAACTAGCCCAAGCGAGGCCCATGTGGGCCCCAACTGGACGTGTTTGCAGGGTTGTTTCAAAATGGCAAATTTCACCGAAAGGTGAGGGATTTTCATGTATGTGAGTGACTAATCAGCTCAACCTGATAGAAAATGTTTATTTAATGTTATCCGTGTTATATTTCATTGCAATACCAATGTGGACTTTTATAAAGATCCAATTGGCCATTAACTTTTAAATGCATCATTCTGCATTAATATGAGGAGAGTTCTCCACATGAAAGATCCACAACTGCAGATCAACGTGGTACTGCAGAGCAGTGAGCACTGCATTTGTACCCTGTCAATCGGGACACACCGGAGTTCACGGAGCTCTTCTAACGAGCTGATGATCTGAATCAGGTGTGTCAGATAAGAGCGACTGTGCAGAGCTGGGAGACGTGAGAACTGGAATTGGGAACCCCTGGACTCTGTGATTCTTGAGTTTTCTGTTCACCACAAGATATTTATCTCAGCTTTTGTTCTGTGTCTCGGGTGCTGTTCTGCTTTAAATGATGTCTCAACGAATGTTTATGCCCACCTGATCCTTTTAATTATGTTATTTACCTAGTGCCTTAGTTGTTGCGAGACTAAAAGACTATACAATGGAAGTGTTTACTTACCTGTGAAACTCACCTCATGCTACACATGAAACATTTATTGCAATTATGCAACTCTGATCATTTTTTTCCCAATTTCCTCTTCTTTCTCTTAAATTGAGTGTGAAACACGTTATAATTTTATGCCTTCCTGTGGTTTGTTAAAATCTCATTATATGTCTCAATTACTTGTCTGGCACATAAAACACATACATACACATTTTTTTTTTTTACACTTTATTTTTATTTATTTACACTTTTATGTAGTGCAATACTAGAGAAAGAGTTGAATCACTAACCTTATTTGTCTCTGTCTATAATTAATTAACACTCTTAAACGTAATTAATTAATTAATTAATTAATTACAAAACATGCTTCTGAAGTGAAATTGAAATTTTCTATTTCATCATATCAAGGCTCTTTCTAAGGTTTAAGTGTAAATAGAATGAGATCAATTAGTGTTTTATTGTAGCACTACATATACTGTAATTATATTATGATCACAGAATTAAAGCATTTCACATGAAACCACATCCACCTGGAGAGCTTGCATTCATCTTCTGTATGGCCTGCATCTGTTCTCTGTGTTGCTGCATCATCATAGCCATAGTCTCCTCATGTCTCTTGTTTGAGTTCTCTAACATCTCTTTAAACTCTTTAGCTCTATTACTCTCGGCTTCAGCATTCTGTCTCTTGAACTCTTCCATCTCCTGGGTCATCATGTCTGCCTTATCCTTAAAGCCCTTCTCCAACAGAGCAGTCTGCTCCCTCAGTTTACTGTCCATTGCACGCTCAGCCTCCTCTCTCTGGAGCCTCAGCTCCTCATCCATCTTCACCTTCATCTGTCTCATCCTCTCTTCATTACTCTGTCCCTCTGCTTCCATCTTCTCTTCGAGTTTTCTCTGCTTCTCCTCTTTAGCTTTGATTACCTGATGCAGGAGAGCTGCTTTCTCGGTTTCCTCTGGTCATTCAGTGACAAAAAAGAGAAGAAGGGAAACAGATGCTTCAGAGATAGAGACTCATACTATGAATTTAAGGGCTCTGTTTTACTGTAAAGGTACAGAATTTAAAAGGTAATATATTTTAAATATGATTCGTTGTCCTATAATGAGGTACACTACTATAATAAAATACTCTGTAAATGCTTCTAAACATACTAATGGACACTTCAAGAAGAACACTTGGATATTGTACTAAAAGAATTTCATCTAGTTCACTTTCAATAACATAATAATGTTGAATTTCGCTAATGTACATTTTCCACATTTGCTAATATAGTTCTGGCCTTAAATGAGTTAGAACCATGAACCAGAAGAGTATCTGATTATCTAGATCACATTCATCTTGATTCATAATGATAATGGCATTAATACACTGAACAAAATTATAAGTGCAACACTTGCTTTTGGCCCCATTTTTCATGAGCTGAACTCGAAGATCTAAGACTTTTTCTATGTACACAAAAGGCCTATTTCTCTCAAATATTGTTCACAAATCTGTCTAAATCTGTGTTAGTGAGCACTTCTTCTTTACCAAGATAATCCATCCACCTCACAGGTGTGGCATATCAAGATGCTGATTAGACAGCATGATTATTGCAAAGGTGTGCCTTAGGCTGGCCACAATAAAAGGCCACTATAAAATGTGCAGTTTTATCACACAGCACAATGCCACAGATGTCACAGGTTTTGAGGGAGCGTGCAGTTGGCATGCTCCAAAGGCGTTTCAGAGAATTTCTTTGAGTTCAGCTCATGAAAAATGGGGGCAAAAACAAAAGTGTTGTGTTTATAATTTGGTTCAGTGTAGTTGGGTGGTGCAATTCTTGAACCTTTGAAACAGATGTTCCTTTTTCAGAGGGAATCTGGTAAGAATTTACAAACAGGGAAGCTGTGATCTAAAGGTTTAACACTCACTCTTAATCTCCTTCACCTTCTCAGTCAGTTCTTTGTCAGCCTGCAGAATAGCTTCTGATTCCTCAGACTTCTGCTTCAGAAACTCCTCTAGGACCTCTTCAGCCTTGTGAAATACATACATACACGCATAAAAATTGGATAATTACAATGATGATGGATGAAATTGATCATGTTCCTGTAATGTTGTGCAATATGAACCTTGACTTCTTTATTGGCCAGGCTGTTATATTTCTTCACAATGTCCCCCAGATCCTTGCAGAAGAGATCATATCCACTAGGTTTGGTATAGAAACCCTTCTTGAGATTTTCCATCATTTTTGCAGAGAGTGTTGATAAGAGGTTCTCACATTTTGTCTTTGAAGCTTGCTCGTTTTGGCACAGGTACCCATCAAAGAGTTCTTTAACCTTTTCCTAAAAACATAACATGCAGCTTGTAAGTAGCAGTTTCATAATGTGTCTAAAGGATATTTCATTAATGGATGCTTGAGAGAGGCTGCATTATTCCTAGACCAACATTTCTGAGGTTTGAAGTCTAGAGTCCTCCTCAGCACTGAATGCTAGAATTCAACGGTCAAGGTTTCTGCCCTCAACATCGGTCACATAGAAATACTCTTAAAAAAAAAAAAAAAAAAAAAAAAAAAAAAAATATATATATATATATATATATATATATATATATATATATATATATATATATATATATATATACAAACCCAATTCCAAAAAAGTTGGGACACTGTACAAATTGTGAATAAAAAGGAATGCAATAATTTACAAATCTCATAAACTTATATTTTATTCACAATAGAATATAGATAACATATCAAATGTTGAAAGTGAAACATTTTGAAATGTCATGCCAAATATTGGCTCATTTTGGATTTCATGAGAGCTACACATTCCAAAAAAGTTGGGACAGGTAGCAATAAGAGGCCGGAAAAGTTAAATGTACATATAAGGAACAGCTGGAGGACCAATTTGCATCTTATTAGGTCAATTGGCAACATGATTGGGTATAAAAAGAGCCTCTCAGAGTGGCAGTGTCACTCAGAAGTCAAGATGGGCAGAGGATCACCAATTCCCCCAATGCTGCGGCAAAAAATAGTGGAGCAATATCAGAAAGGAGTTTCTCAGAGAAAAATTGCAAAGAGTTTGAAGTTATCATCATCTACAGTGCATAATATCATCCAAAGATTCAGAGAATCTGGAACAATCTCTGTGCGTAAGGGTCAAGGCCGGAAAACCATACTGGATGCCCTTAGACGGCACTGCATCACATACAGGAATGCTCCTGTAATGGAAATCACAACATGGGCTCAGGAATACGTCCAGAAAACATTGTCGGTGAACACAATCCACCGTGCCATTCACCGTTGCCGGCTAAAATTCTCTAGGTCAAAAAAGAAGCCATAGCCAAAGTGGAAAGCTGTTCTGTGGTCAGACGAATCAAAATTTGAAGTTCTTTTTGGAAAAATGGGACGCCATGTCATCCGGACTAAAGCGGACAAGGACAACCCAAGTTGTTATCAGCGCTCAGTTCAGAAGCCTGCATCTATGATGGTATGGGGTTGCATGAGTGTGTGTTGCATGGGTAGCTTGCACATCTGGAAAGGCACCATCAATGCTGAAAGGTATATCCAAGTTCTAGAACTGCTCCCATCCAGACGTTGCCTCTTTCAGGGAAGACCTTGCATTTTCCAACATGACAATGCCAGACCACATACTGCATCAATTACAACATCATGGCTGCGTAGAAGAAGGATCCGGGTACTGAAATGGCCAGCCTGCAGTCCAGATCTTTCACCCATAGAAAACATTTGGTGCATCATAAAGAGGAAGACCTAAGACAGTTGAGCAACTAGAAGCCTGTATTAGACAAGAATGGGACAACATTCCTATTCCTAAACTTGAGCAACTTGTCTCCTCAGTCCCCAGATGTTTGCAGACTGTTATAAAAAGAAGAGGGGATGCCACAAAGTGGTAAACATTACATTTTCTCAGTTTAAACATTTGATATGTCATCTATGTTGTATTCTGAATAAAATATTGAATTTTGAAACTTCCACATCATTGCATTCTGTTTTTATTCACAATTTGTACAGTGTCCCAACTTTTTTGGAATCGGGTTTGTGTGTATATATATATATATATATATATATATATATATATATATATATATATATATATATATATATATATATATATATTTATACAACAGTTCTGTCTGGTTCTCGAATCTGATTGGCTGATAGCCATGCGATATTTCAGTGATAACAGCACTCCTACTGCCTTTTCACCGTTTGTATCACTCCGCTTGAAGTGACCGTCATGGCGGCCGATCAAATCAACCGTAATTTTTACAAATACTACTTCTTGTACCACGAACTGTAGTTTTAATAGTTTTTTAGGCGAGAATGTAGTTGTTTAGACCTGAAATATGTGACTCATATTTAATAACAGCGCCTATTTTACAATTTGTTTTGGCGTTTTCGGAGATGCGAGCTTGAGTGCTTCAGCGGCCGTTCAGTGATTCTGTAACCGCCGAGAACAGCTTCATCTCGGCCAGTGACTCAGGGATTTGCCGCTGGCTCTTATAGTGGTTAAACACGAGACATAATTCAATTTACATAGAACGGGCAATCTTTGGTCTTATTAATCTATTATTTGTTACAGAGCAAGTCGAATTGTGCTATATTAAATTTGATAATAATAAACGTTACGTTACATATAGAACATTGACTACAACTAGACGGGACATATCAGACTCTTCTCTGCTTCAAATATGTAAAACATTAAACTTTATAAACATATGTTTTTTTGAGTAAAGAAAACGCTTTACATTTTTTTTTTTCAAACATCAGATCTTTTATTTACCTTTGCATTGCACAGAGATGTCCAAACTGCGTGCGCACTTCATTCACGAGGTGAGGTGGATTAATGAGGCTTGATTTGACAGTTTGAGGATCCAATGGAGTTAGGAGGTTTTGTCACAAGCTCTTTAAAATCCTTTTCATTTGTTAAATATTTGTAAAACCCACATACCAGCGTAAATGGTGACCTATTTTTTTTTTTTTTAATAACTAGTGCTTCATGTTTGACTGAACTGTACAATTGTGCTTATATGGTGTTCAATAAATATTATTTTATATAAATATGTCCATTAAGTAATATGGATTGAGTGAACATTACATTAATACGCCATTAGATGGCGGTAACACTTTACAGGAGAATTAGTCAGGGAGTCACAAGAGACTTTTAAATTGAAAGGAACTTTTTCAAAAGGAAGTTGTTTTAGCGCTGTGGTGCTATGGAAAATTCCCAAAGCTGAAAAAAAAAAAAGACAAATACAAAGATCGCTTACCTCAGCGGACATTCAAACGGACTTGTTTAAAGGATGTAATATTATGGACATCGACTTGATGAATGAATGTAATGCAATATACCAGACAGGTAATAGCTACTCTCTCTCTCTCTCTCTAATACTGTAGAAAATTCAATGTGTTTCAATGAAGCGACTCAACGTTCCTTCGTTACTAGTTCTAAAGTGACGTTTTAGAGTTAGTAACGGAGACTTGGTTCAACTGACAACTTGAGTTTTGAAACGTTCCTTCGTTACTAGTTCTGAAGTGACGTTTTAGAATTAGTAACGGAGGCTTGGTCCAACTGTCAAATTGAGATTTGAATCCGTGGCGGAAGGAAGTAGTGCTGCACAAAAGAGGGTTTTAAAGACACTCCGTTGTTGTTCTTATTTATTTACACACTCGTGCCGTCGAACTGTTGTATAAACGCAATATCACACTCGTAGCCGTGCGATATGGCTGTATATCAGCACGCTGTGATTACCTACGGCACTCGGCCTGCGGCCTTGTGCCTACGGACGAATCACAGCGTGCTGATATACAGCCATATCGCACGGCTACGAGTGTGATATTGCTCATATATATATATATATATATATATATATATATATATATATATATATATATATAACTGACTTTCTATTTATGCAGTACA
This sequence comes from Ancherythroculter nigrocauda, assembly GCA_036281575.1. Classification (NCBI taxonomy): domain Eukaryota; kingdom Metazoa; phylum Chordata; class Actinopteri; order Cypriniformes; family Xenocyprididae; genus Ancherythroculter; species Ancherythroculter nigrocauda. The sequence goes on along the minus strand of VTFQ01000613.1, from coordinate 108,001 downwards.
GCTATGATGGATGAAATACAAAAATCAAGTACTAAAGGTAAAGATACCCTAATGAAATATTACTCCAGTAGAAGTACAAAAGTTCTTGATTTTTAATGTACTGATTGATGAACTATGTTTATTTCTTTCTATTCAATATGCACTAGTCAATATGAAAGATTGGTGCAGACATTTAATATGTATTGATCTGTAAATAAGCAGTTTTAAATGTTTTTATTATATTACCAAAAGTTCTATTACACTGTACTCCAATACTAAAATATAATTAAAGTGCCCCTATTATGCTTTTTCCAATATTACCTTTCATGCAATGTGTAATGTAGCTGTCTGTGAATGTAAACAATCTGCAAAGTTGTGAAGCCAAAAGTGCAATATAAATAAAGATATTGTCTCTCAAAAGAAAGAGTTGACTCTGAACCACTTAAAGTCATCATGAAATCAAAATCAACCCTATTTACTTTGTTAGCGCATATTAATAGTCTTGTGGTGAACAATTAATCCGTGCAAGTTAATACACAGAAAAACATTGTTTGTCGCGGTAATCTTTAATCAAAATCTGAAAAAGTTACTTCCGGTCTGGAATGGCATTCCTTCCCTGATGACATCAGTTTGACGGCTTGGGTTGAAAACGCTTAAACCGCTCTCCTCCAACCGTTCGTTTGCTGTGAGCGAGAGATGGAGAGTGTAACGAGGCAGACTCAGAGAGATCCATGTGCAGCTTTATTGTAAAATAAATTTGGTACAGGCTGGGGTCAGACAACAGCAAGGGCAGTATCAGAGACAAGACGTAATCAGTATCAGGGACAGGCAGACAATCAGGGCAGGCAGCAAGCAAGACAGGGTAAACCAGAGAGCAGGCAGTAATCACACTAGGCAGGCAGCAAGCAGAGTCAGAGGAGTCAAGGCAGTTAAAGGTCATACACAGAGAAACTATACACAGGGATAAACGCTCAGAAATGTTAGCCGTGGCAAAACAAGACTTCGCGGAGCATTGTGGGTCAGTGGGTCTTTTATAGTCCAAGGTGATATGGAACAGGTGGAGAGGTAATCAGTCCAGATATGGAGTGTGGGAAATGTAGTCCGGGAATGGCTTAATACTTGGGTGAAGGCGCCCTCAGGTGGCGATCGGAGGGAGCCACAGAGGTCGTATTCTTGACAGAGAGGAGGAGCACTAAAGTAAAACTCTGCCCTCTATTCAATATTCCGTTTCACTTGGAAATACGTCAGAACACTGGAGAAAAGTCGTTTGCAACTTCCGGTTCACAGGGACTTTAAACGTACAGAGCCCCGGACATGACATGCAAGAAAAAAATAGTAGGCTAAATCGTGCACACAATTTACTATTTCGTTCCCTCGATTTATAAATCATGTGCATGATATATAAATCGAAGGAACGAAATATTAAATTATGTCTTGCATGTCATGTGCGGGGCTCCGTATAAATGAGACATCAGGAATTAGAAACCCACTTCCGGCCACACGTCACAAAGCAACACATTTGCATAATGCCTGCCTATACATTGTCCACCACCGAACAACTTGACTCTCCCTCAAACACTGTAGATGCCTGGTTTGTATTGTGTACATGTTGAGAAGACGCTGTTTTCTGCTCTTCAAAAGAAATTCATTTTTTGTAAACGCTTCCAACAGATGAGGATGTGAAGAGTCAGTGGTTAAAATGACCACAGCAATAGCCTACAACAGCAGTATAACCTTGATGATGGCTTCTCAAATCTTCGTGAGGTCTCAATGGGATTTACAAAACTCTTTTCCATTAAAGATGGGACAGAACACACAGTATTTGGGCCAACCTGCTCCTCAGGATCACAACCTGTAAGATTAATTATTGATGTATATATTTTTTACCAAGTGTTCAAGATGTGTTTTATATTTTGTCTATGAAGCCTATGTCTTCATCTAACCGGCTAAAGCCTGGTTCACACTGTCCGATTTATAATAGTCCTTTACGATGGTTGCTTGTCAGACTGTACGAACATGATCCTCGTGTCACACCGTGGGATCTCAGCTGTCATTAATGTCAGACTGCACGACAGTCAAAACGCGTTAAAAACGGTAGTTTTACATCATCAAAACATACACATTTGATGACAGTGAGCTGCATTACACGCAGGGCTGAAAAGGTGGCTAACAAAGACATCTCTATCATTAATATTGATCACGGCTTGTCTTGAAAAACGAAGACAATTTGATGTTTGTCGTAGGAGAAGTCACACTGAAGGATTGTGCGCCAAATCTTCTGACATTGCCAGAATTTCGTCTGAGGTAAAATTTGATCCCAACGGTCATTAACCGGCTGTCAGTGAACGTGTCAAACTAGCGATCAAAGACTACAGGCTTTAGGCTAGGATTATAGGAATCTTTTAGGATTTGCAAAATTTGTCTCAGAAGACCAAATCGTGGCCAAAATCGCACAGTGTGAACCAGCATTACTGTCTTACTGAAATACTTCTGTGAATCAGCTGAAGCTCACTATTACCTAAAACTGTGTCCATTAATGCAGATTGTCTGTCGTTCTTACTACTCTGAGTAATGATAAAGGATGTAGCAATATTTGTTTTATAAACTGTTAAATCAGTCATTCATATTAGTGTTCAGCTAACAAATGCACAGTTAATGATACTGATGATAATACAGTTCTCACATGTGCACTGCAGTAAATTAGAAATATATATTTGGCAGATGGTCAGGTAGGGGAAGAAAAGGAACAAAGATCCTTTAATCAGTAGTATGCCATCTGGAATACACCAAGAAATAACAGCCCTACACAAGGGCACGCAGGTTTGTCGCCAAAGGCAGGGTGAACAAGGTGGTTGTTCCGCTCGCCTATTAAACAAACTCCAGCTGGTCCACTGCATTGGCTCCCTGTTAAACATCATATAGATTTTACCTACAAAGCACTAAATGGTTTAGCTCCCCAGTACCTGATCAAGCTTTTAAAGCATTATAGTCCTTCAGGTTTATTGCGATCTCAGAATTCAGGCCAGCTGATAATACCTAGAATATCAAAATCAACCGCAGGCGGTAGATCCTTCTCCTATTTAGCACCTAAACTTTGGAACAATCTTGCTAGCATTGTTCGGGAAGCAGACACACTCTGTCAGTTTAAATCTAGACTAAAAACACATCTGTTTAAACTTGCATACACATAAACCATTATCTATTTCTATAATTCAAATCATGTAAATTGTTAGGCTGCATAGATTAGGTCAGCCGGAAATGGGGACACTTCCCATAACACCAGATGTACTCACTACATCATAACAAGAATGCTGTCTATGCTAATATTAGTCTCTCTGTTTAGTCTGAGGTTTGCCGCAGCCTGCCAGATCCAGGGCGTATCCAGATGAGATGAAGGACCTGCGCCTAGATATGATGATAACGCAGCCCTGACGTTTCAACTAAACTATCCCCTGTAAAGGCCTCCTTCCCTTTCCTTTCCCTATGTATAGATAAAACATTATCAAAATGATTATAGTTTGCATAGATCCGTGGACACAACTAATTTTTCTGTATTATGCGGACCAGACAAGTAATTTGGTAAAATATCACTTTTTTAAAAAGACCAACCTTCTGCGCACATACACACTCAAACACACAAACCTATAGACTAAACATGTAAATGAACAGCAAGAATGCATTAAAGGTCATCGGTTTTCAGTAGGAAAGGTGTCATTTCAGCTATTTTTTCAGCGGAAGTGATTCAGTCAAAAACCAACTTTAGCTTGATTATAATTTTTTTCTTAGTGCTGCTGTAAATCCAAAACAATCTGTCAATTAATTTTCCTATTGTGACTGTGAAGCTGCTTTGAAACAATATGTATTGTGAAAAGCGCTATATAAATGAAGATGACTTGACGTGAATGAAAAAACAAAAAAAAGTAACTTTATTAAAATACAAAATAAATAACACAAACAAACAATACCTAATGCCACATAATCTATTCACTAAAAACACAAAAAAAGAGAGATGGACAGCAGAGACTCTCAGATTTCCACACCACACTCAATGAATTCAAATGAGACCCAGGCAAAGCAGCAGTGCAGTCACATCAGTGGGTTTAGATTGCACCCCAAAATAAATTACAGGAACCCTTGGACATGTGGTGCATTCAAGTCCTCGTGGGAAGTTCGTATTTACGAGGCGGGAAGTCGTGTTTACAATGGTAGGTGCGTTCAAGTCACTTTTGTTGGAGTAAGATGGAGGTGTACCTTCTCTTAGTTAATTACACAAAAATACAACACTTTTACTTAAAGAAAATGAAGAACAAAGAGTGTGCATCAAGCGTGTTTTGCTTTTTTTATATTTTTAGTTATTTTTGAAGCCACTGTAAACTTTATCATTACGTAGGCTATTATGTTGTCATATTATAATGCTACCATATTTTGTGCAGGCAAATAGCTTCATTGTAAATAAAAAAGGTGAACAATGTCACTGCTAAATACCTAATATTGTAGTATTTCGCCATGTTTCTCATTGACATGCCCCCAACTTGTACAGATTGGGGCTTAAAGAAAATCCCGAACCACGCTGTACTACAGGGTCATACATTAACCTGCTACATTCACATCAGTTTGTTGATGGACATACACTTGTTAATGCTAACGTAGAGGTATTACAGTTGAAACAACTCATTTTGTACATCAAAATGAATAGCGTATCACTGAAGTAATGTCCTTAGAAGTCGTCCTTGTAATAGAGGTTCAGGTTGAATAACTAGTTCTTCCAATGTTTCATCATCGGACTCGCGGTCGGATTGATATGGTAAGATCGATGCTGTCGTTACTTTCTTTACAGTGTGTACAATTGCTGAGCTCTGAAGGCCTCCGGACCAGTACTGAAGTTCTGTTATGGTAATGGCTGTTTTGCTGTTGTCAGGTGCCAATCACAACAGAATGTGCCATCTGGCCAATCAGAGCAGAGCAGGCTCACAGAAAGGAGGGATTTAGAGAGACTGAAGCATCAGATGAGTCGTTTGAGCATCAGTGAATAATGTTGTAATGTGCAATGTAAGAAAATGAAAAGCGTTTTTTGGCCTTTGATGCATGTAAACCTGTTGTAGGAGACCTCCTAAACAAAATTAGGAACCTTTAAAATAGCATAACAGGGGCACTTTAATATCAATACAGTGAATGAGAATCACATGACAACTGTTTTTGCTCTCCCGGTGATTTACTTCATGGTAAATTTTTTCACGGCATCATCCTAAATGAACTGAAACTGGAAAGAGATTCAGCCTACCTCTAGAGATTTCAGGTAGTTCCCATCAGTGTCCCTGAAGGAACGCTTCATGAAAGTTTCTGTCGCCATGCTGCTGAGATGTTGGTGTTTTGAGGATACGTCTTTCAGTTCCAGAGGGAAGGAGTCCTTCAGCTTCTCCATTCCACTCTGGTAAACCTTAGTCCCCTCCTTCACTGCAGCCTCATTCTCAATCAATGCCATAGCAATCACAGCATTCTCCAGACACGGCACAGCCCCACTGGAGATGGTGTCCACGTATGTTTTCGCCAAGTGACCCAGAACTTCAGAGAAGCAAAGAACGGAAAATGTATTGAAACACAGACAGTATATCTATATGTACATTCAAACTCTTCAGATTTAATTTTGAATCACCTCTGCCAGTGACTGTGATTCCATCTTTCAGATTCTTCACATGGCTCTTGTTAAAGACGAATGTGCAGAAATGATCTGTGACCTCCCGGAAGTCAGAGGAAAGGTCAGCAGGATCCAAGCTCTCCAAACGTGACAAATTCTCTGGGGCAGTTGGGAATGGGAAAGTGAAGCACGTTCTGGAAGGGAAGAATGTTTGGATACACTCCCTGGGCAAGTTGTACTCCATCACTTTTTTTGATTTGCCTACAACAAAATGAACACATATTTTGGTTCCTCTCAATTCAAATATTATTAAACAATAAGTATTATCTCAATAAATTCTGAATTTAGAAATAGTAATGCGAAAGAGCTGTTGAAAAACCTGTTGACAGATATTAGTCACACAAACTCATTGTGATTGGGAAATAATCTTTTTTTAAATTACCAGGTTTCAGCTTCAGAGCAAACTCTAGGTACTCATCCTCTGTTGCATCTTTGCCATCGATCTTTCGCTCAAGAGTGAAGTCCCTCACAGCCCAGATGAAACTAGGGAAGAACTTCACAAACTCGCTTGAATCGTCAGCATCCTCATCTGATGATTTGACCTTAATGCACTCTGTTAGTTCAGTGACGTATCTGACAGTTTGTTCAGGCATAAACACAAAGTGACTGTCAAACACTAACACATGATCCATTCCATAGTCTAACATCTGATGTACTCATAACCACATTAAGTGACGTTTGATCCAAAAATCACAATGTCAGCAGTGACATGAGTACCAATCCCTATTTTACTTAGTGTCCTTGGATGGGCGAAAGTATAATCACTACACCTAAACAGGTAATGGTACCTTTCATAAATTCATACTTTGCAAGATTTAATGTTAATGAGGCAGCCTCCAAACATCTACGGACTTCTCTAAGAGTCTCCAAATGCTGTACCCTATCATTTGAATGAATTACAATATCATCTAAATGCACTTCACAATCTCACACTGATGCATCATCCTCTGAAATGTAGCAGGTGCATTTCTCAACCCAAAAGCTAATACAGTATATTGTAGAAAACTGTCTGCGTAACAAACACAGAGATTTCAGAGGCATGTTCATTGAGAGGCACCTGCCAATATCCCTTCAACAAATCCAATTTTGTAACATATTTAGCTAAACCGACTTGGTCTACACAATCCTCGATCCTAGGGAGAGGAAAGGAGTGAACTAGTCTGTTTAGCAATTGATTCAAAAGAAGTTCTATTCACATAAACCTTAAGCCAATTCACATGGCACACACTGCTTTTACTCTTTTGGTCTGGTGTAGCAATAACATAGTTTTGTCCATTCAAACTTCTTTCAGTCAGGTACGGACTGGCAAATTTGGCCTGAAAAATAGATCCAGGAGTCAGCAACAAAACCAACACCTGATCACTGGGGAAAGTCTCGTTTCACACTTTTTGCTTAATGTCTACTTTTCATTTTAGACTGGGTTTCAGACAGATGGGATTTAGCAAGTTCTTGTGCTCTATGTAACTTCTCATGGATAGAAGTACATACTCATCAAAGGCCACAGGATCATTCCGTGTAAACTCGACTAGAGGTCCCCTGGTGAAATTTTTACTCAGAGATTGGTAGATCTGTTAGTAAAATCTGTTGACTTTAGCAATCTTTGTTTCAGTATATGCGAACAGTGACCGTTCAAAAATGGCAAAAATGGCAAAAATCACTTCTTGTGTTATTTGCCTTGAGTTTGTTTGCCTGTAACTCAAGAAATATTAGAGAGATCTTAATATCCTTTTAGATTCTGGTTCTTAAATTTTCCTTTTGGTATCTTCATTTTAAAGGCCCTCCATGGTTCAATCCCAGAAATATGGAGATCTTAATGCGGCTCCATGAGTAAATTGGTAAATTGTACAAATGTTTAGTGGTCAAAAACCAAATGTGGGTCACTTTGCATACAGCTGATACTTTTTCTCTTTTAAAGAGGAATATCTGAAGAACAAATAATGTTGAAACTAGAAATGTATCTCGTGTTTTCTGTCAACTCATTTGCATAAAACATACCTGTCTGAGTGCCATAATTATCCCTTTTCCAAAGTTTGAATGCCAGTTAACTGTTCATAAATCTGACAAAAAGTGTCCATTAATGCTACTTGCACATTAATATCTGGGCTCTATTTTTCTATTTAAATCCAAACAACGACTGTTTTTGGCCAGGTAGTGTATATAGACTGAGCAGTGTTAATTTTAATGCTGGGGATTTTGCTGTGTACCTGCACATGGCAGTAAAGCATAGGTGCAGCACCTTACAAAAAGTGATGTGTCCCTGCTTTGACCACAAAACAGTGTTGAGTTTATATTAATTTGTATAAGACTTTAGATAAATGTGTCAGCTAAATTACTTGATAGTTGTCTAGACTGTCAGAAGGATACTGCAGTTCCTCTACAGCCCTGTTGTCAATCGTCCCTCGACTGTTGAAGACCAGAGTGCTGCTCAGTAACACAGCCAGACAGAAGATGTTGGTGTCATGCTTTGAGTCTCCCTGAGAAAGAGAAAGACAAGCATGGAGATTAATCTCAATAAATGCTGCTCAAACAACTACCAGATACAACTGTTGGGATCTATTTTAACAGATTCATCAGCGATAATTAGTCACAACACCAATGGACATGTTTGAAATCCATATTGATTAAATGTGTGGTTTCAATCCATTTTTTTTATTTAGTTGAGTTAGTAAACAAAGTGCATGGCAGTTAGGAAAATATTATTTTGCATTCCATGCCTCCTATTTACAGCAAACTATTCATTAAAACTATTAATTCATTCTGAAAAGCCAACAGCATGCTGATCACAATTGCTAACATAGCAATATTATCTGAATAAGGGTATCTCTGCTCCAACAGTGAAAGTATTCTTGGATCCTTTAAAATGTTAGTGACATTTAATGCTACTTGTTTTTGTGTTTTAGTAGTGGTTACATCACCTTGTCCACGTCTCCGAGTCCCTCAGTGTCCAGCAGCACCAGAGTGGTTCCTGTTTTAGTGGGGTGATCCACACACCACATCCAGATGCCCTTCGTCTTGGACTCGATGGTGCTGCCCAATGCAAACCCTGATAAAGCCACACCAAACACACACACACACACACACACACACACACACACACACACTGGCTTATATGCATGCTTACATGCATTCAATTTAGGTCATTCTTTTAAACCGTATGATGTTTCTCTCAAGCTTTTGGATGTTATCACTGTTGCCTGTAAAGTTCTAACCTGTTTGTTTTCCTGCGAGGCAGTTCATCAGGTAGGACTTCCCGGTGCGGTAGAGACCCACCACGGCCACCACCACCACTGGCTGCTGGATCTGCTGCAGGATCTGTAGAGCTGACTGCTGCACACACAGCTTCCCATCTGACCCCGTGTCAATCAAGCATACTGGTTTGTCCATGATCACTGGAGAATACAGCTGTCGAACAGATACGCACATTTAAAGTCCTTCAAGTGACGGTAACACTTTATAATAACGTTCAGTTATAAGTCATTTGTGACTTATTAGTTAATGATTAACAAATCATTTACAAAACATGAATATACATTTATAAATGATTTATAAGTTATATACTAATATTTTATTAATGTTTTATTCATTCAGTTATAAGTCATTTATAAATTATTTGTCAATTATGAACAAATCATTTACAAAACATGGCTATACATTCATAAATGATTAATAAGTGATATGTTAACATTTTATGAATGTTTTATTAATTCAGTTATGAGACACTTATAAGTTATTAGTTAATGATGAACAAATCATTTACAAAACATTACAATATACATTCATAAATGATTAATACATGTTATGCTAACAATTTACAAATTTGTTGTAAGTTATCTTAATTAAATAAATCAAACAGATCATTAGTAGATAGTTTATAAGTTATTAGTTAAGACATTATTTATCACATAATAATTGAAGTATTTATGACAATTGTTTTAGTATCATTATCTCAATAAACAATTGTTAATCATGAACAAATGTTGAACAAACCATTAGTAAATGATCAGTATATGATTTATTGATGAAGTTGTAAGCTGGTCTGTGTTCAAAAGCACAAACATTCAGGTATGCTAAAGCACTACTTTTAAGAAGCGCAATTTGTTTGTTCTGAAGTGGATAAACATTTATAAATGCCTTACAGTCAGGTGATTCCAGTGGGTTATATTAAATCCTTTCACTCATCAGCACAGACTTGTGTTCTGTGTTCTGTGTGTGGGGTCTAGTGATGAAGTGAACCTCTGAACCGGTTTTACCTTCCACTGAAGCTCACATCAGGTGCACAGAGTTAAACACTCCATGTGTGTCAGAGAAGACAGCTGTCTATACCCTCACCAGTCAGCACTTACACTGCACTACACACTACAAAGTGTTCAACACCTGTTATAGATGATGTGTAAATGCATGAATAAATCATTTACAAAGCTTTCTGCATATTCTTTCATACCCTATTCTAAAGTGTAAACTATTCATCATGTATAAATGTGTTACACATCATTTGTAGACCTTTCTTACCTGTTACAAAGTATTTGTATATGTATACAAGTCATTCATAACCCTTTCTGCATACCCTATTCTGAAGTGTAAACTATTCATCACTTATAAATGTCTTACATATCATTTGTAGACCTTTCTTACCTGTTACAAATTATTTGTATATGTATACAAGTCATTCATAACACTTTCTGCATACACTATTCTAAAGTGTAAACTATTCATCACTTATAAATGTGTTATATATCATTTGTAGACCTTTCTTACCTGTTACAAATTATTTGTATATGTATACAAGTCATTTATAACACTTTCTGCATACCCTATTCTAAAGTGTAAACTATTCATCACTTGTAAATGTGTTACATATCATTTGCAGATCTTCTTTATAAATTATGTACAAACTAAAATTTGTAAATGTACAATTTATTTGCCATATACAAAGTATACCTTTCAGTTACAGGATCTAAAAATCTATACGAATCCCAATATTTAAATTATATATTTTTATATAAAATTATAATATTTTTATGCAAATATATTTTACTATTATATAGATATCTTTGAGCCCCTAACTCACCTCTAATATCTAAACATGACCACTTTTTAGCCACTTCACAAAAATAAAAACGCAATATTGATATATTTACAGCGACTGTTATCTTAGTTGATATACTGTTGTATAAAAATAATAATTTTAAGCTCCCTACTCCACCCTATAACCTTAACCATAACCATTTTGACAATATACGTAGTGTAACAGGAAGATAAATGTACGTTAGTCACAATCATTTATTTAAAACATTACAAAAAACAGTAACGTTATACAGAACAGATAAAACGACGTATGTGCTACATTACCAGCGAAATGACAGCAAATCATAAATTTGTGTGAGTTACAGAATTAAATTAAAGTGTTTAATTGCTGCAAACATTCCTCTGATCTGCATTTCCTTCCTTTTAAGCGTTGCGCTGAATCTAACACAGCAACTGAAATTCGCATGTCGCAAACACTCTATGGTAGTCGCAAATCACATGTGACAGCCGGTGACAGCCAATAAGGAGCGAGGTTTGACGTCACTGCCGCAAACTGTGTCGTATTGTGAGAAGCGCCAATTTTGAAAGTTATGAAACGGCGGATTGATACGATTATTAATGTATAATGGTTATATTACTTTATAAGAATCTTTTCCTTACACAATTGCATCGTACGACTTCTGAAGACTTGAAAAAAATGCACGAAATAATGGACTACGTTTATTATCAGTTTATGGTGCGTTTTCATGTCATGGTGAGGAGCTGTTTCATGAAAAACAAAATAAAAATTAAATGATTAAGTGTTGGTTAAACGGTGGCAGAGTTGATTTTTTTTTTTATAATGTAAAGTTTAGGCTTGGGTAAAGTGATGGAATGAGATGGATCATGTAACAGGAAGGTCTACAAATGATATGTAACACATTTACAAGTGATGAATAGTTTACACTTTAGAATAGGGTATGCAGAAAGTGTTATGAATGACTTGTATACATATACAAATAATTTGTAACAGGTAAGAAAGGTCTACAAATGATGTGTAACACATTTATACATGATGAATAGTTTACACTTTAGAATAGGGTATGCAGAAAGCTTTGTAAATGATTTATTCATGCATTTACACATCATCTATAACAGGTGTTGAACACTTTGTAGTGTGTAGTGCAGTGTGAGTGCTGACTAGTGAGGGTATAGACAGCTGTCTTCTCTGACACACATGGAGTGTTTAACTCTGTGCACCTGATGTGAGCTTCAGTGGAAGGTAAAACCGGTTCAGAGGATGACTTCATCACTAGACTCCACACACAGAACACAGAACACAAGTCTGTGCTGATGAGTGAAAGGATTTAATATAACCCACTGGAATCACCTGACTGTAAGGAATTTATAAATGTTTATCCACTTCAGAACAAACAAATTACTCTTCTTAAAAATAGTGCTTTAGCATACCTGAATGTTTGTGCTTTTGAACACAGACCAGCTTACATCTTCATCAATAAATCATATACTGATCATTTACCAATGATTTGTTCATCATTTGTTCATGATTAACAATTGTTTATTGAGATAATGATACTAATACAATTTTGTCATAAATACTTCAATTATTTGATAAATAATGTCTTAACTAATAACTTATAAACTATCTACTAATGATCTGTTTGATTTATTTAATTAAGATAACTTACAACAAATTTGTAAATTGTTAGCATAACATGTATTAATCATTTATGAATGTATATTGTAATGTTTTGTAAATGATTTGTTCATCATTAACTAATAACTTATAAGTGTCTCATAACTGAATTAGTAAAACATTCATAAAATGTTAACATATCACTTATTAATCATTTATGAATGTATAGCCATGTTTTGTAAATGATTTGTTCATAATTAACAAATAATTTATAAATGACTTATAACTGAATGAATAAAACATTAATAAAATATTAGTATATAACTTATAAATCATTTATAAATGTATATTCATGTTTTGTAAATGATTTGTTAATCATTAATTAATAAGTCACAACTGACTTATAACTGAACGTTATTATAAAGTGTTACCCAAAAAAAGCAGGCAAGCTAAATTAAAATTTAAATCCACTCTCTGTCAGTAGGTGGCGCTTATGGAACAGCAGAAATAGAGGGTATGCATTGACGTCACTTTCCCCCACTCTCTCAGCTGGACTGAGTGGTAAAAGAACCTGCTGCATGACTGGATTTAATAGGGGAAAGTGCGAAAACATGAGATGGTCCTCACTGCAGAACACAAGATCTAGATCCAACTCCTTCCACTTTACATATCCCTTAACCTACCCGACTCCACCCTCTGGATCTTGAGTGTTCTGCAGTGAGGGGCTATTGGAAAACAATTACACTAAAGGTTGGGCTCGAAAGTGTTCCTTATGACATGTCAAATAAACCTAATCTATGGATATTGGCATATGTGCCTGATTTCGACGCCGGGGAAATACATAAATCAAATCTGACTGTGAACACTTTATATAAATACAATATAGGTAGGTCCGAGTAATCACGTATATCAATTTTATATATATTGTCATATTGTCCAGCCCTAAAACATATATAGGTTTTGTCACTGTTTATTTAAAATCACCCAATTATGCAGAATATAAGATTGTAAATATTTAATTGATGAGTTGTCAACACAATATATAACAATACAATATATACAGTATGATTTTACCACAAAATCCAACAATTTGACACAAAATGATATTTTTGCCTGGAGTCCAGCTGTTTCAGTGAATAGGTTGTTTGCAATCAGGTGGTTCTGGTGACATGCAAAGTTTGGTTGGAGGGCAAGCAGTGAAAATTAGATTGGAAGAGATGGAGAAAAGTCCTTTCTGTGCTGGTTTAGAAAGGTATAAACAGAAAATCACAACATATGTTGGACGTGATCTTTATGTTATGAAGATGAGAGACTTTTTCACTGAATTGAAAGACTTGATTGCCATCGAGGAGGTAGATATAGAGAATGTGAAGCTGCCGTCACGCCGCGTTCAGTTCTAGTCTGGGTTTGTTTATGTCGCGCTGCCTTTCTGCTAGTGAACTTAGGGCATTATTTTTGATTTTCTGTCGTGATTGTGAAAAATGTCGCCATTATAGGTCATTTATGCTGAATCAAGAATTGCAACAGGAGCTCACATCATCGTTCAAAGAAAAAACTGGACGGTATAATTTACGGGAAGACACTGTATATCAAATCTAATAATGTCACTGATTTAACCCACTCCCTATCACTCAATAAAATAATCACATAGATGAGTGTTTTTGAAAGTGTTGTCTTTGTCTTTGTTGTTGAATCGACTTCTGTCAGCTTGTTAAACATTTATTTATTTGGACATTTTCTACCATATTGTAAGGATGGATTTCACCAAGACTGAATTCAAGATTCCTATCCTGTAATAAAACAATAAAACTCTCTAATCTGAAGAGAGGATCTGCGAGAAAGAGCACAGGACAACATCTGGCTCGACCTCCTCTCTTCCCCCCCATGCTGAGTTCCTGACTCCTCACACCCTCTCCTTCCCCTCAGGCCATGCAAACCTCACATATCTACCATCTTAGTTGTTTTAAGTGACATCAATGTAAATACTTCTGGTGCGACTGGTGAGAGGGTTTCACTCCCACATCAATAGAACAAACAAGAATAAAGAAAACAAAACCTGTTCTCCTGGTGTGGGAGATGCCCCAATAAAGATCTTTATTAACCATTTGTTTTCATCCCCAAAACCAGGCTTGTGACCCTTTGGGGCACGAGAAAGGGTCCAACAAAAGCTGCATAAATATTTGGGTGCTAAATGTTTACAGTCTTTTTGTTAAGATTTGGGTATTTAAAGGGATTTGGCAAACCACTCAAGGAAGAATCTGCATGCAAAACTTCCCGCACAATTGCTGTGTGTATCTCTCTATTTGCCAGGTATGCTGACTCTTTGAAATTCTTTTTAATCTCTTGTTTTGAATTATACTTTGTATTTTATACTGATCAGTTGTGTGATGGATTCTTTTTAATTCTTTAATTGATGTTTAAACTGCCTGACAAATCAATAAATGTTATTCTTGATTTATTCTGCATTATTCTTAATTCATTATTTCTAGTAGATTAAAGCAAAGGTATTACCATAAATCTGTGTTCAGGATTGATTATACGGAAGATTTAATAGATTGAGCATAGGGCACATCAATTAAGGCCATTTAGATTTCTGACTATTGCTGCCTTAAATAAGTTGCAGTTTTCGTAAATATATAAAAACTATGCTTTTTGTTATAAGTCAGTCGGCTCTGCTTACTCATAAGTAGATATTTACCCTGCATCCAATGTTTAAGGTCAGACTGACGAGTTTGTGTCCGGGAAAAGCACTCAGTCGGCCGACATGACTTTTCTGAGATAATCAGAAAAATCTAAGATCCAAATTTAAACACAACTAATCTTATGATCAGCTGTTACATCGGAAACATTGTGAAACTAAGAGTCATTTATAATTGGAGTCAGATTAAAATTATCCATGGAGTCAGATTTGAATTTGACACAAAAACTGTATTAAATTAAGATGATTTTTACAGAAGTGCCAGAGGACGAACACGTGCAATACCTTCAACCAGACCACTAGACGCCATTGTTGGGCTAGTGGGTGGAACCTTACAATATGTTGGCTGAAGCAGCAGCGCGTGACACTGTTCTCATGGTAACCAGATCAACATTGTGAACGGAATACTACAAGACTTAAAGGGCACCTATTATGCCCCTTTTTACAAGATGTAATATTGGTCTTGGGTGTCCCCAGAATGTATTTGTGAAGTTTCAGCACAAAATACCCCACAGTTAATTTATTATAACCATTTGAAAATGTCATTTTTGGGGCCTGTTTTAAAAAGAGCTGTTTTGGTGTGTACCACCTTAAATATAAATGAGCTGCATATCCCCGCCCTGCCTTTGGATGAGGGCGTAACTTGCATACCTATGGCAATAAACAGTCGGTAGAAGCAGAATGGCTGAGAATGAGAGACCCACTGTTTTGTATGGCATTCAGCCGTACATGTTTGAACCGGAATCAGACTCAGATGATGAAGACACTCCGGCAGAAGAAACACAATTGAGAACGGAGCAGGACGTCTCTGAATGGTTATTTGATACATTTATGTACTTATAGAGTTTTAATCGCGTCCCCTTTGCAATTATGGATGTGCAACACACACACACACACACACACACACACTGTGATAACGTTCGCGCAATTTTTTGAAACTACAAACACAAATACTGTGATAACGTTTGCTAAGTACGTTAGATACACACTATACAAACAAGGTTTAAATTATATACACAGACATTCTACGACGACGAAAACAACTTTAGACGCATTGTTATTGAATTGGCTGACATCGACTGAAATGACTATTTGCTCAAAAAACATTAAATACACTTACTTCTTCTGGAGGTGACGTTGGATCGCGAACAGTAGGCAACGATCCACACTTGAGGATTAACTTTGAAGCAAGACCTGCTTTGAATTGACCCTCGTTCTCAAAACAGTCAGTCAAAAAATGATTTGGGCAAACATAAACGTATTTTGGAATTTTGAGTGGCGCCTTTCCTTCGTAAATAAAATCCATCCACTGCATTTTCAGTGGCTCTGATGTCGGAAGTAAGGGAAAACTACTATGTTCATTATTACATCCCACAACAGAACACTTATGTTTCTTAGGAGACATTAACGGCTGTCGTTGAAACAATGGAGGATGGTTGACAGATCACCGACGGCGGGGTCTATGCCAAAACCAGATTGTCAATCAAACCACGTGGGTGGGGCTTAGCGCAATTCTACGTCACAGTGAGAGCAATCTTAGAACAGGGCGTTCTGAGACAGTGCTTATGAATTATTGAGATTGTAAAAAAACACTGGGTGGATTTTTCTCATTCTAGGGTGGTTTTGCTCACACACTGCCAACACACATTTATGGTCAAACACCATGTAAAAGTGAATTTTGCATAATAGGTGCCCTTTAAAGCTGCAGTCTGCGATTTTTCCTCTGTCGCCATCTCTTGTTTGAAACCTGCAATTGCAGTCATATGCGGAACAGTTATCTGTACGTGCGTTGTGCCTCGGCACAGCTCGTCAGCGCGGATGAATCTAATGTTTGCTGTCAATCACCGCACTGGTGTGAATACTGCACTTCAGAATCACAGATTCTACGTCTTGAAAGTATGACCAATATAAGAATTTTCACTGGAAAATATCATCTGAACAAGTAAGTAACATGTTTGCCACTTTTGTTCTGACCAACTGAGGAAAAAGCATTAGGCCTACAATAAATTGCGCTGCCAATGATGATTAAATCTAACGATCGCTTAGCTCGGATCACGCCAAACTGTGCAAATTATTATTACTGTTATATTGTTCTCAAATTGTTATTGTTAACAACATCAGCATTGCGTGACTGTGTATTTAGTGTGTATTAGCGTTACCTGTAGATTTAAATTTCTGTATCCACTCCACAGTCCAAAGTCTTTTGCTTTTTGACTACGGATGAATCTCCAGTTGTCACTGATGATTGTCATTTAGACCTTTCTGGATTACAATCCACCATCAAAATGATAAGTTTAATTATTTCAGCTGCTGTGAGAAAAGGCTATAAATGTGCCGCTACCGGCAGCATCCTCAACCGACTAGCCTCTCGACGGGACTCCTTCCTTTCTGTTTACGGACGTGACTTAACCCTCTGGAGTCTGAGGCTGATTTGGGGCTTGGAGAAGTTTTGACATGCCCTGACATTTGTGCTTTTTTCAGTTGTTCATAAACATATTAATGGAAAAAGTGTCATTACACTGTATTCAGCACAAACTAGGCTACAATAATATGTAAGGAACATGTATGTACATGTTTGTGTTTTTGAAGGAATAACATTTATGCGTGGTTATTGAAAAAACAAAAAACTTAAGTCACTGAAATAAGGCCAAAAAAAGTATAGTAAATTTGTGTTTACAATACTTTAGGGTATTGGAGGTTGTAGACTAGAGTTTTTGCTTCAAAATTATGTAAAAATTATGCTGCCTACTCCTTCATATAAAACAATATATTGATTTAGTTTTTGTAAGACACTTTTTGCCAAGAAACACAGTATGCGAGGAGGCGTGAATCACCACTGAAAATGGGCCATTCTCACCTGAGAAGACAAAAGAATTGGATAGTAATGAGCTGAAATGACTTGCATATTAATGAGGCATTTCAGTCAGGTAGGCTGTGAAAAAAACCTTCTGTGATGTCTCAAGCTCATCATGATATATGAAACATACAGAAAAATATTATTACAATATAAAGTAATGGTTTTATATTATACTTTAAAATATAATGTATTTCTGTGATGCAAAGAGTCTGAATATAGGCTTTTAGTTTAAAAGCATGCACATTTGGAGAAATATTGGATTCTCATATGTTTGTCAATTTTCTATACAGAGGAGTTATTTTTATTTAATATTCACTGTCATTACTATGAGCGCTGGTGTTTTCAATTCATCCTTGAAGTCGGAGGGCGCTCTCTATGCATTTTTAGTCCACAAATTCATCTAAAAGAAGAAGAGGCTATTCCATGAATGGAGTTTCCAATTCATACTGCAGCCGGAGGGCGCTAAAGAAACAAAAACTCATCTAAAATTCATCTATAGAAGAAAAGAAAACAGGAACTAACTGCATGTCTTCTAGAGCTCGCTAACCATGACTTTTACATCCAGATAAACACTTTTCAAGACAATAAATACACGATTGAGATGATGAATGCATGTATTGCCACTGAATTTGCGTCTGAATAGCGCTGGCTCCGTGGGCGTGGCCGCATTAGCGGATAATGAGCTGAATCACGGACTTCTGACATGGCTCTCTTTTCATACAGATTACATAAACACAGAAGGTTTGTTTTCGATTTGACTTACATGATTTAAAACCTGACATCTTAACGTTTTTTTTTAGACATAAGTGTAATTTTTCTGTGATTAGTATTCACTAAGTTACAGTTAATTTTCTGAGAACTATCAGATTGGACTTCGTTCAGAGGGAGAGGAGAAATCACGCATCATGTTAGTTTTCTTTATTTTACAAAAAGCACAACATTTTGTTTTTATTCTGAGTGTACACCAATAAAAGAAGATATTCTATAGTTTCAATTGATATATTACTTATGTCTCTATGACAAAAAATGACGGAGTATTTTAAGTCTGTTTTGCTGCAATGTGAAAAAAAACCTGCAAAACGCGCCGGCGTGTTTTCAGACCTCAGAGTGTTAATGACGCACAGAGGAACTGCTGCATGCTCAAATTTCCCGCGGAAATCCACCATGTCGCTCTTATTATAAAACATTATTACAAGCTTACTGTTGTAAATCGAGACAAGATAATTAGATAGTTTTGAACACTGGCTTGTTATGTACTTGCTCAAAAATTGATTTTGGATAATTTTTAACCAAAAAAAGTTGCGGACTGCAGCTTTAAGTGAAAACACCAAATTATCATTAAATGGGATAAAATAGCTTCTCTTCCCTGCAAATGATACCATGAAGAATGTGGATATTTAACCAAGTCAAAAACAAATAAGGTAAGCAAGTATCCATATTCATTTCAGTATCGGCAGACGCAAAACGCTATTAACCCTTTAGGGACGGATTGGGCGGTACCGCCCAAAATGGCATACTTTTACAAATGTGCAGTTATCTCAAAAACTATTAATGCTAGAGAGATGCGGTCTTCCTCAGATTCCACTGAAAACAGCGGTATCCAGTTTGTATATTAAACACGCTTCCCTTATTGCGCAATACCACTGCATAAACAGGCCAATGAAAACGATTATGTTAGGCAGATTCAACACGCAACAACCAATGTAAAAATTGCCACTGGGAGGAATATTTTTCTAACCCAATCAGAGGAAGGTTACCATGATGTATTCTAGCCATTCAGAGGACTCTGTAGCTCTGCTGTAGCCTTGTAAAAGCTGGCTGGCCTATAGTAAAAGACCGGCAGCGGGGTGTAATCAATAAGCGATCGGAGAATCAGCATGAGGTGGAGAAAGCAGAAAGCGATCGGAGTGTTACAGAGAGCGATCGGAGTATTAGCGAGCACAAAGAGATAAATTCGAGAGAGATATAGCATTATTACAGAATTGTTTTATCAAAATGGCAAGCAGTAAAAGATTTACGGCAGAACAAGCTCTGGAACAATTACTGGAAAGTGACGAGGAGCAGACAGCTTTTACACAGATGACGAAGTATTTTACCAGGATGGGGAAGATCCATTTGAGGACTGGTATGTAACTTCAAATAACCTCTTTATCATTATAATTTATTATATCATACATCTTGAGTATGTATATGTTTTGGATTTTTAGTCAGATAGCGATTGAGGCATGAAATATTTGTTTTAGTGTACTATACTACTCTTTCCCTGTAAACTCAGTTCAAGAGTGGTGTGAAATTTGTTTCAATAGACTGACTTACTCAACTAAGTAAACTGCTCAGGTCAAGAGAGGTGAAATGTGTTTTTAGTGTACAGTGGAGTTTCATAGGGTTACATGAGTTTATAGGAGTTATTTTTTTCTACATTGAATTTTGACAAGCAAAAAAAGCTTCCAGTTTTATTGTGTATTTGCTCTCTCCTTTTACATTTATTTCAGTAATGATAACGACCCAAGCACATCATATACACCGGCAAGACCACCTCAGCTTCCACCGAGGAGGAGATTGAGCCAGCCAAGCACGTCATCTACAACTGCAACAGCACCTTCTCAGCTTCCACCGAGGAGGAGATTGAGACAGCCAAGCACGTCATCTACAACTGCAACAGCACCTTCTCAGCTTCCACCGAGGAGGAGATTGAGCCAGCCAAGCACGTCATCTACAACTGCAACAGCACCTTCTCAGCTTCCACCGAGGAGGAGATTGAGCCAGCAAAGCACGTCATCTACAACTGCAACAGCACCTTCTCAGCTTCCACCGAGGAGGAGATTGAGCCAGCCAAGCACGTCATCTACAACTGCAACAGCACCTTCTCAGCTTCCACCGAGGAGGAGATTGACCCAGCCAAGCACGTCATATACACCGGCAAGACCACCTCAGCTTCCACCGAGGAGGAGATTGAGCCAGCCAAGCACGTCATCTACACCGGCAACAGCACCTCAGCTTCCACCGAGGAGAGGAACTCTAACACGCAGACACTCTACCGAGAGTGTTCAGAGGCCCACGCTGAGCCGCTCAAGATCACGCTCTCCACACCGTACAAGACCTGAACAACACTGGAAAACTGAAAACAATCCAGATGTGGCACCCATTCTCCCCAGGTTTGCCCCTGCCAGGCCCCCAGGAGTGCAACTCAATAAATCCAAAGTGTACAGTCCACTTGATTTGTTCCAGCTTTTTTTCAGCAATAATGTCATCAGAAAATTGTGCAGTAACACAAATAAGCAAGCTACAAAGAGGATATCAGAAGAACTTCAATTCAAATGGACTGATGTCACTCCCACAGACTTCCTAAAATATCTTGCCCTTGTGATTTTCATGGGACTGCTAAAACTTGGATCAGTGAAAGCTTACTGGAGGCAAAAAAAACATTTTTTCAGTGCCATTTCCAAAGAAAGTGATGCCAAGGGACAGGTGGCTCTCCATTTCCTCAAATGTGCACATGAGCGATACGGCTGAGGATGTTGTAAATGACAGCAAAAAGGGAACATCAGACCATGACCCACTGTTTCGCCTCAAGCCTCTGATGACCGAAATCATGGCAGCATGCAAGTCCTTTTACCAGCCCCAAAAAAATCTGGCAATAGATGAGAGGATGGTGGCGACAAAAGCCAAAATAGGAATGACACAATACATAAATGACAAACCGACTAAGTGGGGATTCAAACTGTTTATCTTGGCTGACTCTTCAAATGGTTATACATCTAGCTTTACCGTGTACACGGGAAAGGCAAAGTTCCCCACTGGCTTTGGACTTTCCTATGATGCAGTTGTGGGCCTCCTGGACAAAGCACATTTGGGAAGTGGTTATCACATTTATTGTGATAACTTTTATACAAGCCCTCAGCTCTTCAGACACCTGTCATCTCTGCACTTTAGAGCCTGTGGTACATATAGACAGGGGAGGAAGGACACCCCTAAATCTACTGTGAATGCCCTCTCCAAAAAATCCCAAAGAGGCACAATCAGGTGGATCCGAGATGATGACTTGCTCTTCGTCAAGTGGATGGACACAAGAGAGGTGTCCATCTGCTCGACCATCCATTAAGCCTACACATCGGAGAAGGTCACGAGAAGGCAAAAAAAGACAGATGGAACCTGGGAGAAAGTGAGAATTCCAGTTCCCACTCCAGTTGTGGAATACAACAAACACATGGGTGGTGTTGACTTGTCTGATCAGCTCATTCAGTACACCTCTGCTCACCACAAAGCACACAGATGGTATAAGACTATGTTCTTGCACTTTGTAAACATCGCCACATGTAACAGCTACATCCTCCACAAAGAACTGTGTAAAGAGCAAAATACTACACCACTGACACACAGAGATTTTATGGAGGAGCTCTGTGCTCAACTTGCAGGGGTGACAACTGAGGATGCAGACAGGACAACTCACCACACACCCCTACCCATTGCTCCCTTGGACCCAGCAAACCCTGCACACAAGCCTGCAGATGTCAGAAAGTACTGTGAGCACTGCAAGGCAAGCAAAGTGTACAACAAGACCCCCTGGCAGTGTAGGGCTTGCCAGGTGCCCCTCTTCAACTTCCTGGAGAGGCCTTGCTTTGCTCACTGGCATGCCTAGGACTGTTTGTAAAAAAAGTTAATTATTTAATTGTTCTTTACACATTTGATTAAACAATAACACATTTCTGTCAAGCAAAGAGTTTGAAAAATATTTTTTTTTTTGTTCAAAAACTGTTCTATATTGTGTGATGTGTGATTTTCAGTAATAAATGACAAAAATCTAATTTTCGTTTTTGAAATTCTCTAGTTTATTGTACATTTTCTTTCACTCATACTTCCTTTATAAACACATTACATGCATGCTTATGGTAGCTTAGGGTCTTCTGAATCCATAGATACCAAACACAGGGTGTTCCATCTCCTTTACAAATGATTTATAAGCCCAAATATAACAATAGAGAAAACAGACCAAAAAGGGCTTAGTCCCAAAAATAAAAAAACGCCTAGGACTGTTTGTAAATAAAGTTAATTATTTAATTGTTCTTTACACATTTGATTGAACATTAACCCATTTCTGTCAAGCAAAGGGTTTGAAAAATATATTTTTGGGTCAAAAACTTTTCACTATTGTTGTGTGAGGTAGGATTTTCAGTAATAAATGACAAAAATCTCATTTTCGTTTTTGAAATTCTCTAGCTTATTGTACAATTTTTCACTCATACTTCCTTTATAAACATATTGCATGCATGCTTATGGTAGCTTAGGGTCTTCTGAATCCATTGATACCAAATACATGGTGGTCCATCATCATTACATATGGTTTATAAGCCGAAATGTAAAAATAGAGAAAACGGACCAAAAAGGGCTTAGTCCCCTAAGGGTTAAAGGCGACAACTTTTAAAGTTAAAAAATTATATAAGTTATAAAAAACGATATAAGTGTCACAGTTCATGGATTCACTGACTCGCCCTCGTGTGTTGTTGGGTGTGTGTGTGTGTGTGTATGTGTGTGTGAGAGAGTTATTGTGTGGGCGTCGCCTAATTACGACTGATTGTGATCTGTTGTCAGCTGTGTCTTGTTTCAGTGTGCTATTTAATGTTTGTGCCAACGTGTCGTGTTTGTCAGATCGTTGCAGGCTGTCCTGGTGTCGTGCACTCCTTGTTTGTCTCTCCCTGGTTTTTGGATCTCTGGACTGTTGTCGTGTGCCCTGCTTTCTGGGCTGGATTATTTCTTCGGTCTCTGATACCCGTTGCAGCCCTGCGCCACCCCACGCCGCCATCTCATCTTCGTCTGTTCTTCTGGAGTGAAGTTATTGTACAGCGTATTCTGTCAATAAATACTGTTATGCTCGCACTTGGATCCTCTGTCTGTGTTTCATTTCCTGACAATAAGTTATGTAAACAACATAAACACCTTCTGGGTTCTCAATTTTATCGATTTGAGCAACCATAAACAACGCAAAATATACGAATTTTGAGTTTTTGATAGGATTCCTATATAGAAAAATCACTCCCTGGCTTCCAGACTCATTCACGCTGCTGCTGTGACGTCATGTGCAAACAACCTATTGCAGCAACCCATTTGCTTGGCATGAACTTACAATCAGAATTTGCATTGACTAGGGTCACAGACCTAGGGGGTTCGCACCTTGCTGTGGAACAGGAGGTAGTTTGGATGAAGGACCCTGGGAAAGGGGCACACCCATGGTTGCAACCACAGTATCTCCAAACTCTTAAAACCTTTAATACCTTCCATGTAGATGAGACCATTGTACCAGTTGCACTGAGACATTTCAAATGATACCAAAAATGTATAGCATTCTTTGATGACTGTTCACATTGAACCATATAGATTTTGGGTGAATTTCAGGTAATCTCTGCATGAAGAGAGAAGAGATGGGGGAAGATATAGATTAAGGCAATGCTGAGGTGTGATTGACTCAGTGTGATTGCATCTTGGATGGGAATGCTAATTTTGCAAGAGAGAGTTCAAATGTTAATTTCATTTGTTTTCTCAAAGAGTAGCCCTCTCTTGGTCCAGGCACTCCGGCATCAGTCTTACAGTACCTATCACATTTTCCTGTTCTAGGAAACTTATACTGTAATTTTATCACAGATACACATTTTCCCCATTTCCACTTTTTTCCACTTCTTGTATTGCTGCTAGACCTACCTAGTCTTCAAGTTTCGACCATTTTGTTCTGTCACAGGAGCCACGTTCCATTTCTAGATCCGGTGTGTCTGCTCGAAAGGCTCATTTTTCTTTCTCATGGATAAGCCTAAACACATTGCTGGATTTTCGCTGGGCTCTCCCTTCCATAAGCGAAGTGTCCTTCAATAACAGGTCTTATCTTTAGCCCATCTCGCCTCTCATTCTCTGAGGCTAGCTATGTGAGACTTTCTGTCTCTCCTACAGCTTTCTTCACCTTTACTGCTCCCTGGTTTGTAAAGTTATCTGTTCTGCGCGCGTTCAACCCTTTCTGGGCCGTCTATAAATAATCCCTCTAGATTTTTTACATTTTTTTTTTTTTATTTTTTCTTACAGTTTTCCTGGGACCAGTTGCATAAACTTGTGTCTTTGAACAACTAGTCAAAGAACATCTCAGGTTACGTATGTAACCATAGTTCCCTGAGATAGGGAACGAGACACTGCGTCCGATAGGAACGCTTTGGGAATGCCTCCAGCATGATAGCGTCTAATGCACGACTGTCAACTAGTCCAATGGCGAGAGTGAACATCACGGGCGGGTGACGTCACGACCAGGAAATGATAAATACACATCTGGTGAGACCAGCTTCAGCTAAAACTGCTGAGGCAAATCGATCACAGGGATGCAGGGAGAATGGCAACGCGACGCACCGTCTCGTTCCCTATCTCAGGGAACTATGGTTACATACGTAACCTGAGACGTTCCCTTTCGAGGGAACTCGTGCTGCGTCCGATAGGAACGCTTTGGGAACTATATACCAAAATGCCATAATCACAAATACCTGTCTGTGTGAAACTCTGGCACACTTAAGACAGCAAAACCTATGATCCTGGAGCTGTGTCCAGGTCAAGGTCATAATACCTCACAAAAGTCAGCGGCGAGGATCAACTGGACGCATCGCAGATCTCTTTGAGGGAAACCCCCGAAATTAAGGCCTTGGAGGCCGCCATACTCCTAGTTGAATGTGCTCTGACAGCTAATGGACACTGCTGGCCAGAGACCTCGTAGGAAAGTGAAATTGCCTCAACTATCCACTTGCTTACAGTGTGTATTGATGCTGGATGACCTCTGTTATGTGGTCCAAAGCACACAAATAACTGATCTGCTTTCCTCCACAGGGCAGCTCTGTGGACATACGTGTCCAGTGCTTGCACTGGACACAGCAGATTCAATTTCTCCTGGTCTGGTGTAATAAATGTAGGAGGACAAAAGGCTTGCAACACAATAGGCCTTGGGACATTAGTCAAAACCTTTGGAATATATCCAGGTTTGGGGTAAAGGAAGGCTTTGACCATCCCCGGAGCAAACTCAAGACAGGTCGGGGACACTAAAAAGGGCCTGAAGGTCTCCTACTCTTTTAAGGGATGATATAGCAAGAAGGAAGACAGTCTTAAGTGTCAGGAACTTATCTGAGACTGATTCAATAGGCTCAAAAGGAGCTGTAGATAGGCCTTCTAATACAATAGCCAAATCCCAAGCAGGGACCCTTGTGCGCACCGCAGGCCTCAGCCTCTGGGTGCCACGGAGGAAATTAATAACTAATGGGTTCTTCCTAACAGTAGTACCATCCACATGGGCATGGTAAGCAGATATAGTTGAAACATAAACCTTTAGAGTAGATGGGGTTAACCCAGATGAGAAGCGGCACTGTAGGAACTCAAGTACTGAACCTATCGGGCAGTAGACTGGATCCAACTGTCGTTCTTGACACCAGGAAGTGAACAGTTTCCACTTCAAGGCGTATAGTTTCCTCGTGGAAGGAGCACTGGACTGAAGAATGGTCTCTACAACCTCAGTTGAGAGACCAGCCTCTATGAGTTTGGCCCCCTCAGAGGCCAAACCCACAGATTCCACATTTCTGGAAAGGGATGAAGAATTGTGCCCCCTGCCTGAGACAGGAGGTCCCTCCTGATCGGAATCTTCCAAGGTGAGCCATCGAGAAGAGCTATTAGGTCCAAGAACCATATGCGGCTGGGCCAGTGAGGTGCTACTAGCAGTAGACTTCTCCCTTCCTGGCAAATTTTCTCCAGAACTCCTGGGAGCAGAACAACTGGGGGAAATGCCTCGGCCACGTCTGTACCATGGCATCCAGTCCCAGAGGAGCTGGATGTGTGAGGGAGAACCAAAGTGGACAGTGCGTCGTATCCTGAGACACGAACAGATCCACTTCTGCTTGGCTCCATTCAAGTCTCCATTCCCCTGGCCTCAGCCCCTGCCTAGACAGAATGCTCCAATATTGTGAGTCCCTGGAATATAGATAGCTCTCAAGGACAGCATCTTCCCCAGAGACCACAGGAGGATCTGTTGTGCCAGTTTGTATAATAGGCGCGACTGCAGACCCCCCTGCCGATTTATATATGAGACCACCGATGTATTGTCTGTTCTGACTAGCACATGATGGCCCCTCAGGTCTGGAAGGAAGAACTTAAACGCATTGAAGACTGCCATCATCTCCAGGCAATTTATGTGCCATGAGAGCTGATGACTCTTCCACAGACCCTGAGCTGAGCGGCCTTCCATTACCGCTCCCCAGCCTGTGAGAGAAGTGTCCGTCGTCAGAGTGATACAATGACATCGAGCTCCTAACACAGGGCCCTGAGACAGGAACCAATTTTTCCTCCATATGATCAAGGCGTGGAGACAGCGCCACGTGATCTTGATCATACGAAATGGGATGCCCCTCAGGGAAAACCCTTTGGTCCTGAGCGACCACTATAAGGGTCTCATGTACAGCAGGCCAAAAGGTATAACGTTGGATGCTGCTGCCATCAGACCCAACAGTCTCTGAAACACAGTCTCATCAGACCCAACAGTCTCTGTTTTACAGTGCGTGACTGTTTTTAGCAGTGATGCGAGCTGGAGATAGACATGCTCGCATTGTCACCAAATCCCAAACCACACCAAGAAAAGTGGTCCTCTGTTGTGGAGTAAGCACGCTTTTCTTAGCATTCAGTCTCAACCCCAATTTCTGAATATGTGCGAGAACGACATCTCGATGCCGAACCGCCATCTCCTCTGACTGTGCTAAAATCAACCAATCGTAGATATAATTCAGGATGCGTATGCCCTGCAGCCTGAGCGGGGCCAGCGTTGCATCTACGCATTTCGTGAATGTGCGGGGTGAGAGAGCTAGGCCGAACGGAACAACCTGAAATTGGTACGATTCGCCCCCGAAAGCGAACCTCAGGAACTTCCTGTGCTGTGGAAGGATGGAGATATGGAAGTATGCGTCCTTGAGATCTATTGTGACAAACCAATCCTCGGATTTGATTTGAGTCACGATTTGACTTATCGTCAGCATCTTGAATTTTAGCTTTTGTACTGCTCGATTCAGATGACGTAGATCTAAAATAGGGCGCAAACCCATCCTTTTTTGGAACCAAGAAATATGGGCTGTAAAACCCCGACTGCCTGTCGGCAACCAGAACCCTCTCTATAGCCTCTTTTGCTAATAAGGTTTTTATTTATTGCTCCAACACCAGAGCCTGCTGTGGAAGCACTGACGTTTGCAGCACTCCTTTGAATAAAGGTGGACGGCACCAAAACTAGATTTTGTAACCTTTTTCTATAATTTGCAGGACCCAACGTGAGATATTTTGAAGAGATTTCCACTCTACCAGAAAATCTACTAAGGGAAACCAGCCTCTCGAGGCTGGCCGCTGATGTTTTGTTCACAGCACATTTTTGATGTAAATTTATCCTCTTCAGAGGATGTGACGCAGTGTTGTGTTGTTCTGAACACTGCGTCACTAATTCGGTGGGAACCGCTGCGCCCCGAAGCATCAGAGGTGGCTGGGTTGGCAGAACGGCCCCCTGAGGGCCACGAGATGGAACGGGCACCGTATACTGAGGTGTGTACCGCACCACCCCGTGTGGGGCTGCCCTCCGAAGTCTGACGCCACTGGCGTCAGGACTTCTTCTGCCCAGCCTTCCTCGCCTGAAGCAAAACCCTCAGGTCTGGCTTCGGCTTGGAAGGCTTGGGCTGAGAGTGCCGTCCCAGCCCACCATGTCTTTGGGGTGGAGCACGAGAGGCGACACTCTCTTTCTGCTGCGCTCGGTACGAGGAGCTATACGGCTGGGGCTGCTCATGCCCAGCAGCCCCAGAAGGTGGATGGCAGCGTGGTAAGTACTTTTTGAACGTCTCCGCCTGCTTTTTAACTTCCTGGAACCTGTCGATGACAGATGTGACTGCATCGCCGAACAGGCCAGATGGTGCAAGCGGGGCGTTGAGGAGAAAGGCCCTGTATTTATCCTTTAAATCAGACAGATTGAGCCACAGGTGCCTCTCTGTCGCCACCAAGGCTGCCATAGACTGCCCAACAGCTCTGGCGGTCTCCTTGGTGGATCTTAGAGACAGATCTGTGGCTCGACGCAGTTCTCGAATTCCCAATTCCCAATTCCCTCCCCGCCATCCAAATCCTTCAACAGGTCTGCTTGGTATGCTTGCAAAACAGCCATTGTATGCAAGCACGCACCAGCCTGACCTGCTGCCGTGTACGCTTTTCCCACTAACCCTGATGTAGCTTTTAGTGGTTTAGTGGGAAGCGTGGGGGCCTTCAGGGACGATGCTGAACTCGGGGACAGATAGCTCGCATAGCCCCATAACCATATTCTTTCAGCCCCCTTATGTTGGAATAGTGCTTTACATGAGGGCTGAATAGACGTGATGAATATGGGGTTTTCCAAGTTCTAGATAACTCATCATGTAAATCAGGGGAAAAGGGAAGGCCCCGCGGTGGAAGTGCTTTATTGGGTGATAAAAAGCACTCGTCTAGTTTGCTTTTTGGATGAGCGCCAAGATTCTCGGCCGGCCAATCAATGTTTAATTTAGACACAGCATGAGAGAGCACATCCACCAGCTCCTCGTACTCACGGGAAAATGATGGCGAGTCATCTTCCCCCATTTCGACGCTCTGCACATCTAATTCCTCAGAACTAGAGTGCTGATGCGACGAGCCCTCTCCCTGGGCGGAAGAAGCCACAGGGCGGGCTTCCGACACCAGAGAGGGGGCGCGGGATCTGCCAGGTGAAGGCTGAGAAGAGCACTCATGCCCGTCTCAAGCCCCGCTGACAGATCCATCTGCGAGCCCCATGAAATCTTTCTCCGCACTGCCTCGGCAGCCACGGGTCCAGAGCCGTGGGGAACGCTTGCCTGCGCACTTTCCTCGAAAAGTGCGAGGCGGGAGAGGAGCGTCTTTAGGGGAAGTTTTACATGCTCGGCTCCCAAACACATCACGCACAAACTGTGTATCCCCACCCGTGAGAAAACGAGGGCAGGGAGGAACACACAGTTTAAATGCTTGAGTGTTCGCCATTATAACTGCTTGATATTAAGCTGTATGATAACGTGACAGACAACAATAAATAGACAAAGACAGTTTCACATAGAGCGCTTTGCTGAGGCAGAAAAGCTGAAGCCGGTCTCACCGGATGTGCATTTATCCTTTCCTGGTCATGACGTCACCCGCCCGTGACATTCACTCTCGCCATTGGACTAGTTGACAGTCGTGCATCAGACGCTATCACGCTGGAGGCGTTCCCAAAGCGTTCCTATCGGACGCAGCGCAAGTTCCCTCGAAAAGGAACAACTAGTTTGACCAACTTGCAGTTAACCAAGGGGTAATCAATGTTATTTTTCCAATTCAAATTACACCAATCTACCTTTTTATGTAACAGTTTTAAAAAAATTAGGACCACTCTTCAAGAAAAACATTAGTGTCTTAACTTTTAAGACTAGTCTAAGTGGTTTATGCAACTGGCCCCTGGTGATTCATAGCTTTCCAAGTTTTTACATCTAAAACTCAAGCGCACGAGTGCGGAAGCGAATGGGAAAGCAGAGAAAAAGACTGTGGCCAGGGGTCGATGGATCAATGCCCCAACGTTGGGCAGCATGTTTTGCGGTGTGTATTTTGATCTTAACACCTTTTAACCTTATTATTTATTATTCTCAGTTTAGGTAAAGTAAGTCAAGTCTGGCCTAAATTATAAGCATTTTAAATTACTTACAATTTGGTCAGAAGACTCCTCTGTGGTACATTCTTGTTCAAAGTCTTAAAAACACTATAAATCAAGCCAAGGTAGGCAGCTTTTGTAATCAATTAAATTTCTTTTAATTGGTTACTTTTCTTTTTATAATAAACAAAAATGTAAAGGCAAATAAAACTTCATTAAAGTACAAAATACAGTATTCACTCTTTTGAGTCAAAGGTGTAGTCAGCTCTGCTGGGGTTTCTTGTCCTCAGCTCTGGGCTTCTAGGCGTCGGGGGTACTGACGTATCAGTCACCGAAGAGGCAATCAACTCATCAGTCTTTTATACTTGTGTTGTTTATTGCAGATGTTAGGTTATCTTTTTGACTGACGTACGTTGTAACTTTCCCAAAGTTTCCAGATCCTTCTCAAGGCCTTGCAGGTGCAAGCTATCTGGCTTTTGTGTCCTTGAACTCCAGTAAACTCAGCCAAGATGGCTGATGTCCTTATAAGGTTCTAGGAGTAGAATCACAGTTTTCTGTGTCCTTGAGCACACACATAGAACCACACACACTTCTGTGAGTAGTCTTATCATATACCTTGTGTCACTTTTGTATGATTTATTACCTCATAACTCTCAGACTGACAGGTTGTCAGATGTCAGGACATAGTATGTCAGGTAATATATGGCCCATGGCTATGTGACTTCCTATACCGGTGGCTACATGACTTCCCAAGCTGTTGTCTGTACGTGTTAAAAAAGATCAAACAGGTCAGAATTTTGACTTTTGATATCACACCGCTCACCCAGCAATGATGTTTTATGGTTTATTCCTTCCTTGTCTGCTGGCTCCTTCCAGCCTGATGGTGCAAAAGGTGTCATGTCTGTGACCGTGCTTTCTTTGATTGAGGGATCTTAAAAGACACAAAAGCAAGTTTTATGTTATGTTGACACCTCTTCTTGTTCTTTTTTTTATTTTTTAGAACAACTGTGTGTGTGTGTGTGTGTGTGTATTGCCACCATAGGACGATCAATAGTACCTGAACTATAGGTTAATATTAGAGCCTAAGACAAAGAATCAGAAATATTCATTAAGCCAACGAGTCCTCATTACCCATACACTCCAGAATAGGTGTTGTTTGGGAGATTTTCTTTCTAGAACATCTGTATCTGTTTCCAAACTCACCGATAGGATCGATGACAAAAGAATGAAAAGCATTTATTTAACTCACAGTGAAGATGCTTGTGAAGTCAACCTGGTGGGGGAAGAGTGCATCCTAAATGTGTTTGTGTTAAAGTCAGCATGAAATCAAAATTGACCCAATTTACTTTGTTAGTGCATATTACTAGTCTTGTGGTGAACAATTGATCAAACAATCAAAAAAATAGTTTGTCGTGGTAATCTTTAATCAAAATCTGAAAAGTTACTTCTGGTCTGGAATGGTGTTCCTTCCCTGATGACGTCAGTTTGACGGCTTGGGTTGAAAACGCTTAAACCACTCTCCTCCAACCGTTAATGTCTGCTATGAGGGAGAGATGGAGAGGAGGTGTACTAAAGTAAAACTCTGCCCTCTATTCAATATTCCTTTTCACTTGGAAATACGTCACAACACTGTAGAAAAGTCGTTTGCAACTTCCGGTTCACAGGGACTTTAATGGTTTTACGACAGTTCCTTAGGCTAGATGTTTTAAGAAAGACACTTCATCAAAACCTTTCTGGTGATTCTCAGGGCTCACACACAAAAACATCTTGTACTGATTCAGTTTGCATAAATTTGTTCAATTCAATTCACATTTATTTGTAGAGTGCTTTTCACAATTTGCATCGTTTAAAAGCAGCTTTTCAGAAAATGCATGTCAACATTACAATTTAAAGTGATCTGTTATCAGAGGTGACTGTGTGCAAGTTATGTAATTTCAGAAATGTACACTCACCTAAAGGATTATTAGGAACACCTGTTCAATTTCTCATTAATGCAATTATCTAATCAACCAATCACATGGCAGTTGCTTCAATGCATTTAGGGGTGTGGTCCTGGTCAAGACAATCTCCTGAACTCCAAACTGAATGTCAGAATGGGAAAGAAAGGTGATTTAAGCAATTTTGAGCGTGGCATGGTTGTTGGTGCCAGACGGGCCGGTCTGAGTATTTCACAATCTGCTCAGTTACTGGGATTTTCACGCACAACCATTTCTAGGGTTTACAAAGAATGGTGTGAAAAGGGAAAAACGTCCAGTATGCGGCAGTCCTGTGGGCGAAAATGCCTTGTTGGTGCTAGAGGTCAGAGGAGAATGGGCCGACTGATTCAAGCTGATAGAAGAGCAACTTTGACTGAAATAACCACTCGTTACAACCGAGGTATGCAGCAAAGCATTTGTGGAGCCACAACACGCACAACCTTGAGGCGGATGGGCTACAACAGCAGAAGACCCCACCGGGTACCATTCATCTCCACTACAAATAGGAAAAAGAGGCTACAATTTGCACGAGCTCACCAAAATTGGACAGTTGAAGACTGGAAAAATGTTGCCTGGTCTGATGAGTCTCGATTTCTGTTGAGACATTCAGATGGTAGAGTCAGAATTTGGCGTAAACAGAATGAGAACATGGATCCATCATGCCTTGTTACCACTGTGCAGGCTGGTGGTGTAATTTTTTGGGGGATGTTTTCTTGGCACACTTTAGGCCCCTTAGTGCCAATTGGGCATCGTTTAAATGCCACGGCCTACCTGAGCATTGTTTCTGACCATGTCCATCCCTTTATGACCACCATGTACCCATCCTCTGATGGCTACTTCCAGCAGGATAATGCACCATGTCACAAAGTTCGAATCATTTCAAATTGGTTTCTTGAACATGACAATGAGTTCACTGTACTAAAATGGCCCCCACAGTCACCAGATCTCAACCCAATAGAGCATCTTTGGGATGTGGTGGAACGGGAGCTTCGTGCCCTGGATGTGCATCCCACAAATCTCCATCAACTGCAAGATGCTATCCTATCAATATGGGCCAACATTTCTAAAGAATGCGTTCAGCACCTTGTTGAATCAATGCCACGTAGAATTAAGGCAGTTCTGAAGGTGAAAGGGGGTCTAACACAGTATTAGTAAGGTGTTCCTAATAATCCTTTAGGTGAGTGTATATACAAATCACTCAGTTGGCTAACAATCTATTAATTTAAACATTGTATTAATTTAAAGCTGAAAAACTAGCTCATTGAAGTAATGATTACATGTTAACAAATGATTAGGATATATAGAAAAATTTAGCATTGGTGCATGTTGATCCAGAATTTGTCATCTGAAGACCTCGCAGGGGGTTGGGTCATATCTTCACAAGTGTTGAGACATCTGAAGTCTGAATGTGTCTTTACTTTTGTTAAATTTTAAGAAATGTTTTAGTTTTAATCAACTCATAGTGTGTGTGTGTGTGTTACAAAAAAACAAATACACATTTGACTTCTAAATTCTGAGTAAAATAAGACGCATGCAATTTTAAATTTATACATTGCATGTTTTATAATGTCTTTAAATAAAACTTTTATTTTATTCTTTAATTTCTTTTAAAACAGTCTGATGACCAGAATTTATTATTATTAGTAGTAGTAGTAGTAGTAGTAATGTAGCTGAGTGGTTTCCTCACACAAGTAAAACTCTATGGATGTATTTTTGGCAAACATCATTTTCACATATAAAAAGTCTTCTATGTGTGAATTAACCTTTTTTCTATTGACAAAACTACATTTCACACGATTTACCTGAGGTGTTTAACAAACACAAAGGAAGTATGTTGATCACTAAACTCCATCCTATCTACATGTTATGGATCTTATGGTAAACAATTCATAAGTGCTTGTTTTTTTTGTGTGTTTGTTTTTTGACCTTGTAACTTTTTAATCAAAATATCTGGATTGAGTGAAATGAGTGGGTAAACTTCTCTCTGGTGATATATGCAACCCCCGTACACCCTGCACACCAGGGGCAAGGGCGGACCCCAATTGGCTGTCCTGATAAGCTCTACAGAGAGCTCAGTTATCGCAAGCAACCTGGGTTTCTTAACCGATCTGCGTGAGGGAGCTGGTGCTGCAACCTATAGATAACTCTACCAATGCAGACTGCTGTTCTATTGCAAACATCTCATTGAGCAAAATGTTTTAAGGAACATTATCTGGTTGTTATTTATCTATAGGTTGCAGCACCAGCTCCCTCACGCAGATCAGTTAGGAAACCCAGGTTGCTTGCGATAACTGAGCTCTCTGTAGAGCTTATCAGGACAGCCGATTGGGGTCCGCCCTTGCCCCTGTTGTGCAGGGTGTACGGGGGTTGCATATATCACCAGAGAGAAGTTTACCCACTCATTTCACTCAATCCAGATATTTTGATTAAAAAGTTACCAATTTTCTGTTATATAACCATTATTTTATTAAATTCATGGGGAACGTATACGGACAAACAAGACAAGAACACCTAGAGTTCACTAACATTACACCAGATTCAAGGAAACAGTTTGTATTTCAAAGTTGTTTTTCCAACTGTAAAGAAAGCAGACACACACACACACACACACACACACACAAACAAACATTACAATCACACACCAATAGGTTGAAAATGTTGATATTAAAAATTGGTAACAGGTTTAATTCTCTTTATGCTCTATTAGACAGTGTTTTCATTTCAACTCCTTGAACATGTTTGATCACGCTCAGAGAGTAGTTTTTACAAGCTGTACAAATGTACTGAAAGAAACTGAAAGCGGCATCATCAACTAGTGGTAAAAATGGCATTTACAAATCAGCTTCTTCTTTATAGCTAATTGTTTTTCCTATATGCCTTACACACAATCGTAGTAAATTGATCTCTTGAATTGACTTTTGTGCAAGCATGTATAAAGATTGTGTTTGATTTTATCTATAGCCTTTACAAGGGCATGTAACTTTATGCTTCTTAATGTGTTTGCAATGCATTACATCAGTGTGGCTTAGTCCCTCTGACAAATCTGACAGAAGAGCAAAAATGTACAAAGATTTTTTAATTTTATCTTCGGGTTTTACCAGAGTGTGATATGCTGTTTAATAACCTCAATCAAAGGAAGCACGGTCATAGACATGACACCTTTTGCACCATGAGACTGGAAGGAGCCAGCAGACAAGGAAGGAATAAACCATAAAACATCATTGCTGGGTGAGAGATGTGATACCCTATCAAAAGTCAAAATTCTGACCTGTTTGATCTGTTTTGTCTTTTTTAACACATACAGACAACAGCTTGGGAAGTCATGTAGCCACCGGTATAGGAAGTCACATAGCCATGGGCCATATATTACCTGACATTTGTCCTGACATCTGACAACCTGTCAGTCTGAGATTTATGAGGGGGTAATAAACCATATGATCATAAATCATTCAAAAGTGACACAAGGTATATGATAAGACTACTTCTGTGTGCTGCAGTCCAGTTCTGCTCCTCCTTCTCATAGACAGACACACACACATATCTAACAATAACAGTACATCTCTGGCCATACAGTATAATACATTTCTTAGAAATAAACAAATATAAATATTAAATATAGCTGAAAATTGGACCAATGGTCTAGGAGGAGTTTAAAAAAGTGTGATTTTAAAGAAAATCAAAGTAGTGAAGACTTAGTTATGCTGATTATGGCAGAATTGGCATAAATGTTCTCAGTATGACCCACAGAATCTAATAAGACCAGTCTCATAACAATAGGCCACATTTATATAAAGCTATTAGCATGTTTTAAAATTTTAGTTATAAAATTTGACCACAAGGAGGCGTTATCTCAAAACCTATTATGTACCTTCAGAGCATGATGCCGATGGCACATCCCGAGTTTCGTAATGGTACATCAATGCATTCGTATAATATAGAATTTTTTATCATAATACTGTATTGTAGTTAATGGAAATTTCATGTTTTGTTCAATTATAGCGCCACCAAGAGGCACAATCCAACCAATTTTTTATGTGTCTTCATGGTGAGCCCATACATGTGTGTGTCAAATTTGGTGCAAATATCTCATTTCGTTTTGGAGTTATAGACATTTACATGTAAGAGATCATAAAAAATGACCCATGGACAACTTTGTTTTGATTTTTTTGCCACTTCCTATCAAAATTTTGACATTTGGGCTGTGACATTTAGTTAACCAACTTAGGTTCCTTGTTTCCTATGCTGGTTTCGTCTCGATCGGACTTACGGTTTCGAAGATATTCGTAATCGTTTTTTAAGTGCTAAATCACCTCGCCGCACAAACCGTAAGTCGAAACTTAGCATGTTTGGTATCGTTGGACTTGGCAAGGATTCAGGAGTCTAAGGATGTGACTATTGTGAAAATAAGCCAACCAGATCAAAAGTTACAGGCATATGGAAAAAAAAATCACCACTGGGTGGCGCTGGTCCGAAACTTCTCAGGCTCCTTCAGGGCATTGTGCTGATGACCCATACCGAGTTTTGTAACGATACGCTAATGCGTTCGTAAAATACAGCATTTTAGCACAAAATTCTAAATGGCCGACAGTCAAAATCGCCAATATGGTAAAATTGGATATCATTCGACTTGGCATGATGCCCCGAATCCAACAAGATTCATGCTTTTTGGACAAACCCATCAGAAGTTATAAGCAAAAATATATATACTATACTATAATATACTAACCATCAGAGATTGCATCATGGTTTATATGATGATTCATATTATTTTAGCATCTGTAAGCTTATCAGTTTAAAAGAATTTTCTACTTCAATGTGCCATAAGAAGTCAAGCTATAACATTTT
The DNA here is from genome assembly GCA_036281575.1 of Ancherythroculter nigrocauda. Taxonomy (NCBI): domain Eukaryota; kingdom Metazoa; phylum Chordata; class Actinopteri; order Cypriniformes; family Xenocyprididae; genus Ancherythroculter; species Ancherythroculter nigrocauda. The sequence continues at coordinate 70,608 of VTFQ01000613.1, read as the reverse complement.
CCTTTTTTATTATAGCATTTGTTATGAAAAAGAGCAACCTACACATATAGAAACAATAAACATGTCACAGTTGTAATATAAATCAAATATATTCCCTTAATAGATTATAAATTCTACAAGTTAGCCAAATTTACCACAATTCATACAATAAAATGTGATAAATTCTAGTAAAGGTGGGTCATGAATAGTTTTTTAGTCGATGATGGGCGGGAAAAGGTAGAATGATAGAAGTGCTCATGCACCAATTACAACAAAGAATAGCAAGTTTATACAACAGCATTGGACACACAGTTAGAGGGGAAGCTAACAGGACAATAAATTATGCACTTTTGAAGCAAAAATACAAGTGGGTATACACAAATACTGATCCTTAGAAGTCATAATACACAAACAGCCCTGGGCAAGTATACGTGCCTATGCCCCGACTACACCACTGGTGTACAGTACAGTAGTTGATAACCTAACTTGGTTTAGTTACTGATTACTTTACAGGAGTTACACAAATGGTATAAATTAACTGAATAATGTCCCTTACCTTTTTGCTTTGCTTCGGTCACTTCAGTCTTGTGATGAGTTGTGATGCATAAGTTTTGTAGAGTCTGTAGGTCCACCCTCTTGATGCTTATTGGTCTAGAGTAGTGTTTCTCAACGGGGGCGGTACCGCCCCCCAGGGGGCGTTCAGAGAACATCGGGGGGCGTTGGAAGCAATATTTTTAAAAGGGGGGCGTTCAGGTGTTCTTGGGGGGCGTTCACGAGTTTACACCAAAGATCCAGGCAAGACAAGATTAAACGTGTAATACTTGCAAAAGAATTGCCGACAACATTCTAAAATCTGCCAGTTTAGCAACATGTAAGCTAGGCTATGTATCGTTTCTTTTGCAACGATTATTTTTCCAGTCATAGGCCAGCGCTCAAACGCTGACAAGAATTCACGAGCACAAAAATGTGTTTCGCGCTGACAACAATCCGGTGGTGGCTTGAATCCAGCGCTGAACCACGAAGCGGAGGAATGGAAAGTTGACAAGCCATTAAAAAAGTACTGACTTAAGAACCACTTATATTTTTGAAATATTTTCAATGAATCATGTTCCCATTCACTCTGGTGACGAATTTTAAAATGAATGAAACTAAATTCTATTTGTAAGGTAAAACTTTTACATTTTTAATGCCTAATGCCAAAATGTTTTCTTTGTTCACAAAGTAATTTACTGGGCATTATTGTTAACTCGCAAGACTGTAAGGAGAAAATGATAATTTGATGGATAATTAATTTAAATATATTCTGTAATCACATTTAGGTAATTTCGCCGTCACATCTGAGCGCAAAACGCTGCTTGGATAGTTTCAAGATAGGCTAGTTAAAAATAATTAATAATACATTCATAATTTAATAATTGTTCATATGTGTTTATTCTTGTTAGAAGATTTTTTAATTTTTTTTATTTTACTTATTATGGACACAAATTAATCATGACAAACCAAATAATTTTGAATTGAATTAATTATACCATTGATGATAACATTAAGCTGATACCAAGGTATTTAAGCCTATAATTATAACATAATTTGTTATGAAAATCATGATTGCATTTATTTATTTTTTTCCAAAGTAAGATTAATGTAAGCAGCTTCTTGCAATACTCTCCTAAATGCGTAATAAATCCTGAGTGCACACATTAGCGCTGAAATGACCATATGGCAGCCTATGGTGGTTTTTACTGTCCAGAATTATCAAAGAAATTCAATAGGCAGACGCAGATTATCTTGAGTTTTGCGTTAGTTCAAATGTGCGTTAAGGTGATGGAAACCATTGGCATACTCATGGTGTGTAGTGACCATTTGTGCGTAAAACACCGTGGCATTATGACAAACAGCCCTCGACATAGAAATCAGATGTTTAAACTCGTAGTTATTTTGTGCGCGAGCGCGTTCATGTGGAAACTGCCAGTGTGGGCATATACGCGTTTAACCAGTATTTCATCAGTTCTTCTGCGTCTCCTCACAGCATTTCAATAAAACGATATCCAACACAAATAGCTCTCTCTGTAGTCACAAGTTCCCTTCATAATGCAAAACATGCAACTTGCACGCTTAAGTTTCAGAAAACATCGTCATCGAAGTTTATATGTCTATAATTTATGTAATTATATAATTTATATATATTCTTTATATCACAAGTTTTCAAACCCTGTGTCACGAGACTTAAAAAATGGGTTGGCATTTTCATAAAAGCATAGTCTAAAATGAATAAATAAACAAAATATATTTGACTTAATTGATTAACAAAGCGAAAGAAAAAACTGTGCCCAATAGTAAGTAGCCTATAGACTGCTGAGTTTTTGTGAGGCGCGGTGCTCCACAAACAAGTTCAAGGAAAGGAACCCGAGATGGCAAAAAGCGCATCCTGTTTTCTTTATTTTGCAAAAGCACAATGTTCTGTTTTTAGTGTGAGTGTATAAAAGTAAACTTCGCAGTATCGAATAATGTCTTACTCATATCTGTAAATTACGGAGTATTTAAGTTGTTTCTGCTGGTATAAGGAAACAGTTGAAGTGATCGCGCCGGCGCCTTGCGTGCGCACTCAACATATTTATTGCAAACTTGACATCACAGCCTGTTCATTGTTCACTGCTCATACATACTCCGTAGTAGTATCCTATCTGTGCCGTTCAGCGTGACCACCGCTAAAACCGGTCCTGCCAAACACATTTTTGCTCATTTGAAGAGCATGATTTCTTTCGTTGATATTGAAACGGGAGTGAAGTACAAATCCTATTTAACACAATAAATACAAGTTCAGCATCCAAATACGTTGCTAATATGGAAACATTTGAATTCGTGCCGAACGAGAGGCTGCTTGAGAACACCGGTTTTTACTTTCAGTTTCGCTTCAGATTAATTCGTTTGGGCTTGTTTATAGCTACTTACAAGTTTTTATTCTTGTTCTGTATATATTATATATTTTAGTATTCTTATGCTTGACTTGACTTGGTTTGGTTGCGTCAATTAAAAAAACAAAAAAAACAAAAACAAAACAAAAAGGTTGTTCTTTAAAAAAAAGTTTGACAGCCACTGCTTTATATGTTGCTTATGTGTTGGAAAACACAAAACCCGGCATGGACCACTTTTGGTGTTATATGAGAGGGGGATCCCCCAAATGAGGTGCCGGATCAGATTTCGGAGGTTCCGGTTCCAGCTTGTCCCGGCTGCCTGCCACTGTTCAGTCAAATCAAATCTGTTATTTGACTTTCAGTGACATGCTTTTTAATTATGAAAGCTGCAGTCCATAACTTTTGGAGCTCTAGCGGTAAATAATCAAAATTGCAGGCGTCTTGTTCTGTACTCCGCAGCGGTGCAGACTCGAACCAGTCTAATAGTCCCAATATAAATATAAAATACAAACTCTTATTATAGGTGTGTCATAGTGATTCAGGATAAGACAAAAACACGGTTTGGAAAATGGATTCATGATGTAGGCTAATGGTGTTTGGGGGGCGGTAAAGGACCTGGATAATGGACAGGGGGGCGTTGGCCCAAAAAAGGTTGAGAACCACTGGTCTAGAGTGATTCAGTGGATGTTACTGGTCTCTCATAATCTTTCTGGCTATTCTCTTGCACCCCCTTCAAAAGACTAAACAAAGGCATGCTCAGTTTTCACTTTCAAAATCAGCAACTGGATCAGTAGATTTACTGAAATGGCAATTCTATTCAAATTTGCACACCTGCAGACTGCTGTGCAGTGTGCAAGTAGCCTTGCCATATCCCAAACGTATAATTTTGACATTTTTTTATTATTTAATAATAATAATTATATAATACATAATAATAATAGTTTATCATATTGGTTGCTATTCTTTCACATTTTAAAATAATAATTATTCAATCAAAAATGAGTGTAAGCATTGTAAATGCACATACCAAACACGCGGTCCTCTCCTCTCATGCGTCCTCCCCATTGCGTCGCTGGCCGAGGCAATAATCACTTTAGTTTCACTTTCAAAGATCTCTTTTATCGATGCTTTTTCGTTTCTAGATGTGATTAACGAAATCAAAACTCACGAATACTTAAGTCAAGCCAGCTAAGAACACTAACTTTCAGACATGATTTATATACCATCGACATGTCTTCAGAAAATGTTGGCACGCTTTGATCGATTGTTTGGAGATCGCGTGTTTCTCCGTTCGAGAGCGCATTTCCTGTTCTGCACTTTCGCGACAAAACAGTTGATTATTTATGAATGAAAGCTCACAGAAACGTGAAAATGGTCTCATTTGAACGAAAATATCCTAAGCTAAAAGGTGATATAGAATTTGTAGCTTTGTTGATACTGTTTTAGTTTGATACTGACCAGTGTTGGGCACATAAGTAATTCGTTATAGTTAGTTACTAATCACAAATAGTAACGGAGTTAGTAACTGAGTTACATCATTATAAAAGTAAGTAATTACCAGGGAAAGTAAATATTGCATTACTTTAAAAAATATATATGTCAAATAGCCTAACTTGGATGCCCTTAATATTAAATATAAGTCTAAAAATAAATTATTCTGATCCGATTAATGACTCATGATCCGCTTTTGCTCACGACATGAAATTTCTCTGTACTGTACAACACGTGTTGGTAGCCATTAAAGAAAGCGTTGTTTCATATTTATGTTTAAATAGTCCTATGTTATGTTTTAAATTCATCTATTTGATTATGAAAAGTGAAGAGCATGAGTAAGATGCATCATAAGATGCGCAATTTATCGGGAGACTTGGAGTGGGTCAGACATGATTTTGACCACTTTAGTAAGTTTTGTTTTGTAGAAAGCCTTTCTTTAAAGTGAATTTCATTTTGTAAAAATTGTATCTTAATTTTAATAAATGTTTCATCAACCAATTGCCTGGGTTTAATAAATAAGAAGCAAATATAGCAGACAATATAATCCCCTGACAGCAGCATAGTGTTGGGCCAGATCCGGCCCACATCTGGTCCGTGTGTAATCCACATGTACCAGATGTGGGCCAGATTTTGGGCCGCACTATGTTGCAGTCTGGGTCATGACATGGAGGTGCGGGCGCAATCACTGGCACAAGAACTGGAGCGCGTCTTATAGGCTAAATGAACCGAAACTCAGCGTATAGGTTGCTTGCCTCACAGACATGAGAAATATATCTATAGAAAGCTAGAAATGTCTACTTTAATGAAAATGAAATAATTAAAAATTAAAAGTATGCTACTCTGATTATGTAATCTGAATGAAATGTGCAATTTCTCTCTAAGCGCATCCACGGAGATGATGAGAGTCATCAATGTCAACTTCATCTTTGCAGCCGACACTGATTCAGAAAACATTAGGCTACTTTATTAATTAACAATTAAAATGTCTCCTTGCTGTTTTGGTCTCATTCATAATTATTGCTTTTGCCGGTTCTTTATGGAAAGCCTCATGTGTGCGCTTGAGTGCTATATAGCCTAAATTACGTAAACAGTCATTGTTATGGTTTATTCTCTCCAGTACTAATGACTTAAATTAATAACTACTAGTTGACTAGAAAAAGACTTATTTCACATATTTTCGATCCAGCATGTCACAAAGGGTATTCTGGTTTGAGCTTGCGCTCCGCACACATGCTCTGACACAAACACACAGAGCATCATACATTATTATCAGTTTAAAATTATATTTGTGAATGACTAACCTGCACTATTTCTTTAGAACAAAACTTTGCAGGTCTATCATCTCTAGTCACACACCAATCATCATCAGTTAGCCTGTGTCCCACCCCAACACACACACCAGAGAAAACCCATTGCAGGTCCTATGGCTGAGAGAGAGCTACTCAGATGAAAACCGTTTCAGTAAGCTCAATTATAGTAACGCAGCATTTTTTTTTGTCAGTAACAGTAACAGCGTTGTAACGGGAGAAAAAGTAATTCGCTTGATTACTCGTTGCTGTTATTCCCATCACTGGTGATCACACAGACCTGGTCCTCTGATTCATAAAGAGAAGCATGACTGTTTGCACCCTGGATGTTTCTGAATATATTTATCATAAACACTTTTGTCATCTCTTAATCCTTTATGACCGTTCGCTTGTCTCTCTTTAAGAGCTAAAAAAAAAAGGAAACCAAGTAGGTCGCACAATAATTCTTTTTGCATACAAAATCAGAGACTTTACACATTCAGATCAAACCTCCAACATGCTCCTGTTGTGCTGTTTTCACTCTGAGTCTGCACAAATTGAGTTTACAACAAAAGTTTGAGTTATGAGTCTTTACTTTTGTGTATGTCATTCAGAAAAAGAAATTATCATATACTAATTATTATCAAATATATCATGAGAAACTATAGCCATTGTTTATTGTTCAGGAAACATATAATTGTATGAATTATGAATAATAATATTATTGTAACGAGTCGTCACACGAAGTGGGATCCATAAGCAGGCTTTATTAAACAGTGTTTGTAGTCAGACAAACAATGGTCAAACAACAGGCAGATTGGTACAGCAGAGAACAGACAAAATCGTGGTCATAATACACGCAGTGGATCAGGGCAGGCAGATATCAATCACAGGTCAGAATCAAAGCAAAGAGTCCAAAGGGCAGGCAGCAGAGAATCATGAACGGGGATCAAACAGGGTCAAGAACAGGCAGGCAAACACAATAAAGAACGCTCAGAAATGCAAACGTAATAATACAAGACCTCACCATGAGTGCAAGGCTGAGAGCAGCTTAAATAGTCCAGATAATGAGCTGCAGCTGGGTGTGGTGATCAGTGCCAAGGTACGGGGCTGATGGGAAATGTAGTGTGTGTGTGTCAGTATTCTGGTGAAGGCACCCTCTGATGGCCAAAGGAGGGAATCACAGAGTTCGTCTCTGTGACAATTATTAAAATAAAAAAAACTTTCATTTACAAAAACAATCTCTATAATGTGTATATACAGAAATAAACTATGAACATAGTTTACATTTTAATGTCTGATGGCTCAGACATTAAAACCAAACATCAAATGGTCTACCAGGAAGGCTATTTCTCAGGAAAATGGCTAAATATTTTAAAAGGAAATATAGGCAATGTTGGTATATATCATTGACTGAGATTTTTATTAATAGACCTTATGATCTTACTGCTGGAGAACAGACATGGTCAAATTCTAAACATAAGAAAAGACGGAAAAGCATAGCGCCAGATCATAGTCCAAAACAATGCTTATACAGTTTCTGGTGGTGCGTAGATCCAAAAGATAAATCTAAGATAAAAAAAATGAAAGATCCGCACACGAGAATAAAAATGTATTGTACAGAGGCCATCAAAAGTGCAAGTGCAAAGTGCAAAACGTTTGATCCTGAAAACGTTTTGCACTTTGCACTTGCACTTTTTGCGCTTTTGCACTTTTTATGGCCTCTGGACAATACATTTTGGAGCTTTTCTGACTTCATTCTTATGTGTGGATCTTTTTGATCTCAAATTATAAACATCACAACATAGATAAATGCTCAGTTAGGGTAACACCAGCAGGAGCAATTTCATTTTTGTCACCTGGATGGCCGCATAAAAGAAATAACATGAAAATCAGGATTATTTGAACTGCTGGAGCCAAAAGGATGAAAGTCTGGCTCAATGAGGGTTTTTTTTATTAGGGAGGACCTTACAGGATATGGAGCTTCCCTTCATATCACACACTTCACAAAAGACCAGAATTAGCAAGAAAATTTGAAATTTTAATATCTGTAATATCTGTCGAGTATATAAATGCCTCAGTGTGACCACTAGATACAGTCATTTGCATGTGAACCATCATTTGTGGTTTGTAGATCCAGCAACAGGAGCTCACACTCCACATATCAAAAGACTGTGGGCAACTTGTAAAAGTGAAGTCTGGAGACTGAAAGGGAACAAGAATTCAGCCATCAAAAACCATCTGCATGTTATTCACTGGACCTACTGGAGAAGAAACGCTCACAGAGATGCCAAAAAATACAGATTCTCTGTATCTTAGGGCAAAGAGTTTGTTCATGTGGTTTATTCTGTTATAACAACTTATGAATTTATTAATTTTCTTCCAATTAGAAGGTGCAGGTTTATTCCATAACTACGATAAGAAACATGCAGACGATGATTCTTTTTATGGAGACGTGGGCAGTTTTTCCTCTGATACCCTTTCGATAGCAACAACATTGTCATTTTGCAAGTCCAGTTTCATCCATCCACGTTCCAGAAACTATTCCTCCATTTCCTGACCATCTTACAACAAGTTAGTCCAGCACCACATACTTCTGCAAAACCGAACTGTAGATGGTAAGGATGGGTTTGTCAACATCACTGAAAATGCTAAGGTTTCAGTGATGGAAAGGTTTTATTCTGGGTTAGAGATCGCAAACCCAAACTTGACCAATCAGAAGAGAAGATTACGAGATCCTCGCCCTCATGCCTGTCCTGATGAACCTCTGTTCATCACTGAGGAGAGAAAAGCCATGTCCAGATCCTGGTTTGCTGCTCATCTCCACTTGGTCTACAAATCCTGAGGTCTTTCCACAGAGCAATATACGGCTCACTCCTTTCGGATCGGAGCAGCAACAACAGCAGCCTCTGTCACAACGATTCCCACACTGAAAGCTCTGGGACGACGGTCTTCCATTGCATACAAACGCTTCATTTTTCATGGAATTAAGGACATTTTAGATGCACCAAAATCTATGGGATCTAATATGTTGCTTCTCCTCATTTTAATTTTTCTCGAGAATAACGTTTTAGTGAAAGTAAATCAGACAAAATTAACATCTCATTACACAAGCTAGCAATAACTAAAGTCAATCAATAAACTTGTTTCTTAGAAAAATATTGTGTTCAAAACATAACTACTACAATTTACAAACTATAAACAAAGACATATCACAAATTGAATAGCGTTTAGCTCTTCAAGACATGCTTTTGGACACAGTTTGTCAGTGCCGAACAAAAGATCTGAGCCAGGACATCTCCAAAAATAGCCTGGGTACTTTGGTACTTTCCCCATCATCTCCACTCTTACTATTTATTCTTTTCATGGCTTTGGAAAACTACTGGTTCTGGAAAAGTCTCAGATGATTTTCCACATCGCTTTGTCATCAACACCAAGCTTAATTGCAATTTCTTCCCAGGATTCAAATGCCTTCTCCGAGTCTCTCCAAAAGCGATTGTACAGGTGCGGTTACATTGTACCAGCTCCGCTATTCAACACTCCAATGTATTCATGTTGCTCATAATTTGGTGGTGTTGATGTCCCAGAAAGTTTGCTTTAGTGAGCTGTTTTAAACTGCCGAAAGTGGCCTGATTTTGTTTGAAATGCCGTCATATCAGTTCTGTCTTAGATTTCACTTGAAGTATATCAGGGCCTTTTACCTTTTTTACCTTTTACCTATTCCTTTACTTATTTTGGGACTTATTTACAAAATTACAGGGCTACTCCACACAGTACTACATATCGTCTTCCTTCTGAACCATCGCAAAACTGAGTACAAAGCTGCACATCTTTCCTGTGGGCCTCAAGAGTGACAATGTGCTCAGGTGAAAGATACTGTGAGTAACAAACAAGTGAAAGGTACACAGACAAACACTGTGGGGCCAAGTGCCACACTTTCAAACTAGAATAGCAGGTGAAAGTGATTGTGAGAAACCACCCCTGAGTTTGTACCACCCCTGAACATTGAGCAACAAATCGGGAAAAGTACTTTTGTGCTGAGTGACAAAAGGAAAAGGAAATGATTCCAAACTAACACGGTTCACAGGTCCTGTTGCTACTCAACATGAGGACCTACAGTCACAAGTGACATTTAATCCTTGGAGGAGCAGCAGAGTGGGTAGATCACATGTGTGGTTGATTGTTAAATGTTGAAACTTTGTACATGCATGGAAAAAAAATGCATCTTGTTTGAATATTATACTGTAAGTTATGCAAACAGTTATAATTGCCTGAAACGCTTGAAATTGTGCATCAGTATTTATGCAATTTCATTAAAGTGTCAAGTCTGTTAAAGCTGCAGTAGGGAGTTTTTAGAAAACGTTGACTTAGCCTGAAAATTTGAACAAGCACAACTCACAGGTCACTCCCCCTTGCTCTCTGCTGCGCTACAGCCCTCCCTCCACAGCTCCTCCCCCATCACAACGGAGCCTGCCGTGAACGCGCAGGCTAGTAAGCAAGCAGGACCGATGACGGCGGATAAACAGTTATGGCACATTCACTGATACGGACAAAACATCAACAATATGATTTACATTGACTATGGCCTTCCCATACTTTGACTACAAACTTGGTCCTCAAAACATTACGTATTTTGCAATACATGTAATGTAACTATATGACGTATATGCACTATTTCTATAAGTAATAAATAGCTAGTAAGATAATATAACGGTAATGTTACAGTACGCAAATAACTGGCTTCTCCGGTTATCTCTGTATGTATATTTTAGCCAAGAATAAAACAAAATTTGTTATTAAACCACTCTGCCTCTTTTCGTTTTATTTAAAGAAACAAACAAAAACATATTAATAGCCTCAGGCAACGAGTGATTAATTATCTGCAATGTCTGCTTATATTTATAACAAAACGAATATTAAACAACCCTGCCTCTTTTTGTTTACATTTCAAACATATTAAATGTAATACTATTTGTGCATACTCTGATTATCTTCACTGTAATGAAATGAAATAGGCTTTAACATAAAACACAACCTTCTCTTTTTGTTAAATGTCAGTTTTAATGTTCAATATAGCCATTATAAAAGGTATAAAAAGTATAAAAATATACAATAAGAAATAAAGCAAACAATTCAGTCAAGCGTACAAAATCAGCGCTTTAGTATGATACAAAAGTTAAATAGCCATATATAAATTTATGAAACGTCACGTTGCCCTCAGCCAAAACGGAGCCAGCGGCAAACGTCAGATGGATTAGCCGAGGTAAGGCTGCTCTCGGCTGCGTACATCAGCGCTGAGCGTCCGGTGATCGCCTGGATCTCAAAACTCCGACAACGTCAGATCAAATTTTCAGAAAGGCGCTATCTTTATCAATTAACCACAAATTTGAGCTTTAAACCAGCACATTCTCGCCTGAAAAAAATCTTAAAACTGCATATCATGACTTAATAGAGCCCGATCACACGAAAATGCGTATCAATAGTACGAGTTTGTAATCGCCAAAATGAGTTTTTCGCGTGCATATGATACGCACTTTATGGGGTATTATACGTACGAAACTGGATTGTTTGTCCTCCATAAGCAAAGCTGCTGCACACCGGTAATCTTGAATTTGAATGCCTGTACACGCTGTGCACTATGGCTGTGCATGACAGGAGTGTGATCAGCGCGCACACGAGCTTGATTGACACTGCTAAGACACTCCTCCCGACTCTGATTGGTTGGTTCTTACCGGGAGCGGTGTATTTCTGCAAATGGCAATAGGACCACTGGGAGGAGCCAGCCCAGCTAACACACGACGTAACAGTTACGTAATGTATTCGTACTTTTTGGTAATTTAATGACTTACTAACTGACAACGTAACTACGACGTCGCATGCCAGTAATTTCATTACCTTCAGATTACCATCTCACAACGTCGTCAGTACGATCTCCTAACGTTATAAGATTACCAAGGACGTTCCAGATACGTACTCTATTCGTAATATAATGGTCATTCCATGACTTACTAGTAACGTAACTACAACGTTGTATGCCCGTAATATTATTACCATCAAATTACCATATCACAACGTCGTCAGTACGTTCTCCTAACGTTATAAGATTACCAAGGACGTTCCAGATACGTACTCTATTCGTAATATAATGGTCATTCCATGACTTACCAGTAACGTAACTACAACGTTGTATACCCGTAATATTATTACCATCAAATTACCATATCACAACGTCGTCAGTACGCTCTCCTAACGTTATAAGAAAACCAAGGACGTTGCAGATACGTACTCTATTCGTAATAAAATGGTCATTCCATGACTTACTGGCAACGTAACAGCAACGTCATGTGCTGGTAATTTCATTACCACCATCATTTACACCTTCTTTATATGTTATTATTAACAGAATTTGCCATTTAAAATGTGTAATTAAACGTCAGACACAAGACTGAAATGTCCCTTAAGTCAGAATATGGATGACTGCTTTTTATATAGTGACGTGACATACAGCGCGCGCCTCCACAAATGGAGTGCGCGCGTGCCCATAGTATGTTGACAAGTGAGTGAAGTTAATTTTTCTGAGAGAAGAATTTATTTTTCCGAGGTGACAACGAATAAATGGCTTTTATAAAAATGTATAAAGTTAACTTTGGAAAGACACAAAACCTTTTTTTATTGTTATGTTTACGTTAGTGCTGGTGGCCGTTAGAGTTGCCATGGCAACCGGGAAAACATTCAAGCTGCTGGAGAGGACAGCGTCAACGTTTCTCCGTGTTTCTCGTCAGTTTTATAGCAATAAAGTTCAACAACTGCGTCAGATTGGTTAAGTAACATTACCCACAGTCTACTAAGTACTTTTGTTAATATTTTTACCTCTGTGATTATATGGTATCTTTCCTTGATCGTCTGAAATATATGTTAGCAAAATGTTACGCTAGCATAGCATATGTTTTTAATAATACTGAGTGCAAAACGTCTTGAATGCTTTTATTTTATGTTTCGCTGTAGGCTATATGTTTTTATTTATAGTTTGAGTGTATTTTATTATTTTTATTTAGAGTTTTGATCATGTTCTGTGTGTTTTTCACAATAAATGAATTTAATTCATTTTGAGGTCTGCATTCATCATTCACAGCTGTTGGAATAGCCTTTAAATTAGTTTGGGCAAATGAGGACATAAATTAGGTTAAACTACTGCATGTCCGCCCATAGAAAAACAAATAAATATAAAAATTACCAACTGATTACCAGCACACAACTATTGATACACAACGTTGCCACGACGTCGCAGTTACTAACTGGCAACGTCACAAAGTTACGTTGTGGCAACGTATCCGGGAATTTCACTTTTCCGGTTGCCACAACGTAACTAGTTACGTCGCCACGACGAAAGTTTGGTCACCAAATTACGTTGCAGTTACGTAACAGTCACGTATTTTGGTTAGCTGGGAGAGGAGCTTGATTTTTTCACAGATTATCTGTCTCATATTCTACTGTCAGAACATAATGACAGGTTTAACAAATATGTAAAAAATACATTTTTACAAAAGTTACCTACTGCAGCTTTAAGTCATTTTTAAGGGCTAATGACAGTATGTGCACAGTAATGTTTATTTGGTTTTGTGTTCTTTACAGGATAATATTGTGAGGTTGTAATTGGTTTTAGTCTAAAAAAGAGAATTTGTTCAGAATAGTATTCTGTGACGTGAAGAAATCTTTCAAGAGAGGAAATGTGGTGTTTCTTAGTTTGAGCACAAGGTGGCAGTATAATGCTTGAGTATTGAGGTGGTGCTGAGTATGATTCTGAGAGTATATGCAACATGTGCTGAATAAAGAACCCAAAAGAATTACTTTACCTGATACTTAGTACTAGAGGACACAACATCAACTACAAAAATGCAAAATTGTGAAAACAGAGTAAGTATGTTCAGTCTATAGGCACAGTTTTCTTTTGACCTCGTCAATTACTCGTCTGGCATGCATAATACAGCTGTAACCCTTTTATTTGTACGTCTTGACTTCAGGTGGCACAAGGAACCTGGTGTCCCAACTTTTAGCTGGTGAAATATGCTGGATTTTTAAGCATGTAGAAATAACTAAAAGTATTAGAAATAACTAAAGCGGAACCTCCCTTTTAACACATACTGTAAAGTATAAATGAATTGCAGAAAATATCTCTGATTAACAATTATTTATTAACAAATCTAAACAATGAAACAAGTGTTTTATGGTGTGTCTCTAAGCACCTTTACCTTATTTTTTATTATTCTCAGGTTAGGTAAGTAAGTCAAATCTGATCTAATTTATAAGCACATTAAGATACTTACAGTCAGACAGAAGACTTCTCCGTGGTCTGTTCAGGCTCAACGACTTTAATGCCACATGAAGCCGAGTTTAGTTATAAAGTTTTAAGTTCATTTATTTATTACATTAGTATTTCTAGCATTACATATATTCTACAAACATTCTATACAAGTAATTAAATAAAGTAATATAAATATCAGCGATGGAGGCATCATCAGCGTTGGTTCTGGTGTCGGAGAAGCAGCCCCTCCTGTTCTCTTCACGTTCCAGCCTTTTATAGACTATCTGACCTCTTGAGGTCATCTTCTTTGGAATTCCCCTCATTTCTCAGTCTATATATACAGGCTTTCGCTTCTTTGTTCACGGACTCTTCTCTTTTGCTGTCTCTTTTGGTGTCTCGTCTTGCAACACATCATTCAGTGGTAATACCTAATACATGTTATTTCCTTACTATTCTATTAGCATGCTCTTTATTAAACATTTTTACAAAAAACAGTTGTATTGTGTAACGGACAAGGTGTTACCTGTTTTTATTGTTGGATTTTAGCTTCATTATTATTATTGTTTTCCTAGTGTGTAGTGGGTAAAGCAATGGTAGTACCACTAGGAGCAGCTTGAGGGCGCTAGTGCCTGGAGGTAGCCGGCATATAAGCCTGGCCACCAAAGAAGAAGCTAGCTTTCCGAACATCACCTATCTCAGCGATGCAAGTAGAAGTAGGGGAGATGCCTCTAAATCTTAGAAGGTTAAAACTTTCTCTAGCATATTGGGTAAATCTACAAGGGCATGGAAATACACATCCTACAAAATTGGTGTTAGAAGAATGCTGGGAATATGGTCGCAATGTGAATAGTAGTTTTGGATGGAATAGCAGTAAAGAGGCAGATCATATGGGAATAAATAATATATCTTGTAGCAAAACTGTTAACTTGAGCGCAATTCCTCCCTGGCTTTTCTGCTACCCTGTAGTTAATCTAGAAGCAAAAAATATAATCAAGACAGGAATGTATCAAAGTGTTCAGCAGTATCTAGAAGTAATGTATGATGACACAGTACAAATATTTACAGATGCATCCAAAGAATCTACTGGTAAAACAGGGGTGGCTGTATACATTCCTAAATATAATGTCAAAATACAAAAAAGAACTTCAAACCACCTCTCAATCTTCTCTGCAGAGATGATGGCCATCATAGTAGCATTACAGTGGGTAGAAGAAGTGAAGCCATATAAATCGGTTATTTGTTCGGACTCTATGTCCTCCTTAACTAGTATCCAGAATGGGAAATCTGCATGCAGACAGGATCTTTTGGATGAAGTTCATCAGATGATTTTTAGGATAATTCAACAGAAGATAATATTACATTTCACTTGGGTTCCAGCACACACAGGTATTGAGGGCAATGAGAAAGCAGATGAGTTGGCAAAAGAAGCAGTAAAAGCAGAACAAGTTGAAGTACAGATTCCTCTCAGCAAATCAGAATTTAAAACAATAATTAAAGATGGTATTCATAAACTCTGGCAAGATAAATGGGATAAGGAGGGAAAAGGTAGACATTTATATAGTATTCAGCAGAATGTAATTGTTAAAAAGATCAGTTCACTCTCAAGACAGGAGGAAATCTGGTTAACCAGGCTAAGGTTGGGACATACAGGATTGAATAGCGGCCTACATATAATAGGGAAACATGAGACAGGAATGTGCCCATATTGTACAGAAACAGAAACCGTGAAGCATGTACTTTTGACTTGTAGACAGTATTCTGAAGAGAGAGAAATATTTAAGAAGTTAACAAGGAATTCCGTTACTTTGAGCAACCTGTTGAGTCTACCTGAAACACAGGCAGTTACCAAAGCAGTGATAGAGTTCCTAAAAGAAACACATTTAGCAAGAAGAATTTAGCCTATTATATTTATTTATTGAGTTATATTTTATTATTGATTTTTATTTTATTATATTATTTATTTTAATTATTACTAATCTTCTTCTGGAGGCTGAGCTGAGGTGGAAGCTGGAGGAGCTGAACAAGCAGCGCCAGCTGAAGCTTGAGCTCTGATCCTCTGGGAAGGTTTTTTTTTTTTTTTTTCTTTCTCTCCCTCTCTCTCCTTCCTTCAATACCCAATGTGATCACACCTCAGTCCAGTAGATGGCGGTAATGCACAAACATTGCAAACTGCCAATAAAATTCACAGAAGAAGAAGAAGAAGAAGAAGAAGCTAGCTTGTTTGGTAGAGGGAAGCCTCATGGTTTTACTCAAGCTACCTGCTTGCTCTTCTTGTTGATGTCCTTTTTTTTTGAGAACTCTTAAGTTCCTGCTCAAATGTAAGTATGGATTGATTTCCCCATGTTGTTTGTGAAATAAGATCACTAATGGTAGCTATTTGCTTGATTTATTTCTAGAAAGGACTTTATTTGTGTCACATCATGGTGTTTATTGTGGTAGCACTTCCAGTTTAAGACAAGCTGGTATTGTGGCTACAGAACAAGGCCTTTACCCACATGGTGGGCAACTCCAACGACGCTGAAGGATTGTCTCTCATTGTGGATAATAGGACTTCAAACATTGCATCGTACTCAAATAACCTGCTGGATTTAAAGCTCATTTCATCTTCATCAACTCATCAAAAGACTGGACTAACGCTAAGTTTTACTTCACCTATCTGACTCATTGAAAAGACTTTCATTCATTGACTTTGTGGTACTTGTAAATAAACACTTGTGGGAGCAATAAAATAGGTTGCAAAGATCATTTGTTTGTTTTAGAGATTTTATCAGTACATGTCAAATCTGCTGAACCCCTCAGAGTAACATCCAAAAAAAAGAGGAGGTGTTACAATTGTCTTTCTTAATATGCAGTTATCATGAATAGTTATCTTCTCCTTATAAACCACCTATCTCAATAAGTGCTTTTCTTTTCAAATTGCAGTTTTGTCTTTTCTTCTTAAAGAAAAATTATTACATTGTTTATACACAGAAGAGGTACACACGTCACAGAAAAGTTGCATTTCCTAACGTAGCAGGGTGTGGCTGATAACAACACAAGATAAAATAAACCCCTTTTTCTGTTGTATAGGAAATATGAAATAAAGATTATTTACCCCAATTAAGTCTTGTTCCTCTTTTTTTAAAAACAAAAATTAAATAAAATTTTATCTTGCAATGTGCAAAAAAACCTGCTAAATGGATTCACAATCCAGCTGTTATCCCATTTCACATTCAGAATACACTTCCTGAAAACTCTCTAATGTGGAATTAACCACAAATTAGGAAATTATACAGTGAATTTCAAGGAATCACATGAATTCAATCTCAGGAGAACTGAATCACTTAGACAAGAATCAACTGTTTGTTCAATTCCTTTGAACAATTCACAAATAAATAGGACTCAAATGAAATGAACTAAATCACCCTTCAAAGAATCCTGATCATACGACTGGTCTTTCAAACTTGGAGAAGGTCCTCATTGGCCTAATATATTACTTTACACAATATAAATCAAAATACAATAACAAAATGGTTTACATTACACATGTTTGAAAAATAAATACATACATGGACAATGAAACATTTCTCGATGTGTAGGTTTTCCTAAATATTGAGTACTATACACAGTGTTTTTAATAGTTTTCATGGATCCGTGTGAATAGGTAACATTTTGAAAACATTGCCTGTATGAGAAAAATGCAATGGAAAAACTTTTCCATTTTTAGTACATCATTGTTGTGTATACAGGTGTTGGTCATATAATTAGAATATCATCAAAAAGTTGATTTATTTCACTAATTCCATTCAAAAAGTGAAACTTGTATATTATATTTATTCATTACACACAGGCTGATATATTTCAAATGTTTATTTCTTTTAATTTTGATGATTATAACTGACAACTAAGGAAAATTCCAAATTCAGTATCTCAGAAAATTAGAATATTGTGAAAAGGTTCAATATTGAAGACACCTGGTGCCACACTTTAATCAGCTAATTAACTCAAAACACCTGCAAAGGCCTTTAAATGGTCTCAGTTTAGTTCTGTAGGCTACACAATCATGGGGAAGACTGCTGACTTGACAGTTGTCCAAAAGACGACCATTGACACCTTGCACAAGGAGGGCAAGACACAAAAGGTCATTGCAAAAGAGGCTGGCTGTTCACAGAGCTCTGTGTCCAAGCACATTAATAGAGAGGCGAAGGGAAGGAAAAGATGTGGTAGAAAGAAGTTTACAAGCAATAGGGATAACCGCACCCTGGAGAGGATTGTGAAACAAATCCATTCAAAAATGTGGGGGAGATTCACAAAGAGTGGACTGCAGCTGGAGTCAGTGCTTCAAGAACCACTACGCACAGACGTATGCAAGATATGGGTTTCAGCTGTCGCATTCCTTGTGTCAAGCCACTCTTGAACAACAGACAGCGTCAGAAGCGTCTCGCCTGGGCTAAAGACAAAAAGGACTGGACTGCTGCTGAGTGGTCCAAAGTTATGTTCTCTGATGAAAGTAAATTTTGCATTTCCTTTGGAAATCAGGGTCCCAGAGTCTGGAGGAAGAGAGGAGAGGCACACAATCCACATTGCTTGAGGTCCAGTGTAAAGTTTCCACAGTCAGTGATGGTTTGGGGTGCCATGTCATCTGCTGGTGTTGGTCCACTGTGTTTTCTGAGGTCCAAGGTCAACGCAGGAAGTTTTAGAGCACTTCATGCTTCCTGCTGCTGACCAACTTTATGGAGATGCAGATTTCATTTTCCAACAGGACTTGGCACCTGCACACAGTACCAAAGCTACCAGTACCTGGTTTAAGGACCATAGTATCCCTGTTCTTAATTGGCCAGCAAACTCGCCTGACCTTAACCCCATAGAAAATCTATGGGGTATTGTGAAGAGGAAGATGTGACATGCCAGACCCAACAATGCAGAAGAGCTGAAGGCCACTATCAGAGCAACCTGGGCTCTCATAACACCTGAGCAGTGCCACAGACTGATCGACTCCATGCCACGCCGCATTGCTGCAGTAATTCAGGCAAAAGGAGCCCCAACTAAGTATTGAGTGCTGTACATGCTCATACTTTTCATGTTCATACTTTTCAGTTGGCCAAGATTTCTAAAAATCCTTTATTTGTATTGGTCTTAAGTAATATTCTAATTTTAAAAATTAAAGAAATAAACATTTGAAATATATCAGTCTGTGTGTAATGAATGAATATAATATACAAGTTTAACTTTTTGAATGGAATTAGTGAAATAAATCAACTTTTTGATGATATTCTATTTATATGACCAGCACCTGTATGTACCATCAAGCAGACTTAAATGGAAATCAATTGCAAATAAAATACATCATTAGATGTAACTAACTAAAAATCTGACTATGATTAGAGGTTTAACTTTAGTGCTGCTGATATTGCTTTATTAAACAAAAACCACCATTATGGTGATTAGTGTCCCATTTGGTTGGGTGGTTAGACTTTATTAATATTAAATTAATTATCTTCTTATCTGTACAGTAGTGTTACAAAAACACATTGTACCAAGGAAGAGGATAAATTAGACTAGTTTTAACACTGAGAACATTAAAATGTGTCTTAAAAAATGTTGTTATCCTAATTGTAATATGTGAATGCAAGTCAGATTGAAGAGTTGAATCTATGGTTGTTGTAGAAATACAGTTAGTGACGATATAGTGGAACTACAGTGAAGAAATACTGATGAGGTGAGCAGATACTGCTTCTGAAGGATGTAAAACAATTTGTAACATTTTATTACACATGCATAGACAAACATTCATCATACAAAACTCAACAATGGTGGTATTTAAAAAATTTTAATCAGAAAATTAATGCAATGCATGCTGGGCACCATTGTTGAGTTGGCACTATGCTGGTACCCAGTATGCACTGCAGCAAGAGAAGGGAAGGTTATATATATATATATATATATATATATATATATAAATATAAAGAAACAAATTAAGGGTAACGCTTTACATTAAGGTTCATAAAGGTTTATAAAGGTGTTTGTTAATGAGTAATAAGTCATTTACAAATGCATTATAAATCATTAATAATGCAGTTATAACTGCATGAATAAAAAGGGCGACTTTAATGCAATACCTGCCAAATAGTGAACTGTTTTTAACTGACATGCTATAAATGCTTAATAAATGTATTTATTTAGGTTTAGAAATTGGTCTAAAATTGTTCACGATTCAGTTTCATTAGTAATGGGATACTTTATAAGACAGAAAACAAAAAGAGCGCTGGATGAGGATGATATTTGCCTATACAATCCATTGTAGGAAACAAACGTGCAAATGTTTTCTAGTGTTGTCAATGATAAAGCAGCTGTGTGCATCTTCATCAACTTCTCCCATGATGATTACATCATTTAATATCATTCTAATAACCATATCCTCAAACCTTGTGACACAATATTCTTATTTTTATACATTTATTTGATTTAACTCCACAACACACATGATTTGCTTTATTAATGCTTTTATTGATTAGAGGAGAGTTTCAGATAATGTATTTAGAAGAGATTAAAGCTTAGAAAAGATTCAAATGAAGTTTAATTTTAAAATATAATTTTTTGTAAAGATAAGATCAGAAAGTGTAAAATCAATATAACTGTGGAGCAGCATGCCTGCATATGATCTCAAGCATCTGTAACACAAATATAGCCCATTTGGCCTGAACAGGTCAAGTCGTTCCAGCAACGGTTAGCTGTAGGGTGGAAAAATGAAGTTATTCTGATCATTATAGTGGTGGTAGAATCAAAATAAAACAGAATGTTCAACCTAAGTATGATATGAAATTATAGTATTGTAAATTATTCAAAAACCAGACTGCATTCTTACAGGTCCAGTTGATCTCCAAACAGTTCTCAGTACTTAGATTGTTAGGTTCTGCAGAGCACCAGTTGGTAAAGTCATTCACAGATCCATCACTCCACAACCACTGTCCTTCCTAAAGAGCAAAGACATGATTATAAGAGTGCACTACTGTACTCAAACTTCAGTACGGAGCTAATTCATTTCAGCTTTATCCCATCTTCATTAGAACATTTACATTTACTGTTTAGAGCAGAAATTCCAGTAACACTTTATTTTGATGGTCCCTTATGAACATTCTGTTGACTGTAAGTAACTTTGCAACTACGTGTCAACTTATTCTAACCCTAATACTCGACTAACACTCTAATAAGAGCTAGTAGATATGTAGACGTGATGTTACTTATAATCAGCAACAGAATGTGTTAAATGGGACCATCAAAATAAAATGAAACTGAAATTCCAGTCTACAAATAAATAGGTCTCTTAAATAGACACAATTTAACTTACTTGTACAGCATCATGAGCACCAATCCAACCACGTGAGGAAGAAGTAGGCAACAGACCCAGCAGAAAATCATTTTCCGGTTTATTATGCACAGATGCGAGATTCGCACCAAGACCTTGGCAGTTTCTCTAAAGAGACAGATTTATTGTCAATACAACATTTAATCTTTTTAGCATAAAGCATAAGTGACTTTTCAAACAACATTTTAGTCATTTTCAAACAAAGTCTGATCGATTATTTGTTCAGTATCAGTTTTCTGTATTTATTTTGCAGAAAAGAAAGGTTTACTTTAAAAATAATAAAATTCCCACTTCATATTAAGTGTCTTTAACTACTATGTACTAACATTTAAATTAATCCATTGATTCAGTGCACTTATTGTTTACATACGATTTTACTTTGTACTTATATTAAAAAAAATACCTGCATGTAATTACATCTGTAATTAGATTAATGATTACACTGTTGACCTTTCCGTACACCTTAACCCACCCTTAAACCTACTCATACCACCATAACTGTCCCTAAACTTACCTGTATCCACCTCAATAGCAGAACAAGTGATTTGCAATACAACATCAACACAAGTACATTTTACCTTATTGATTTATTTATATGTGGTTAAAGACACTTAATGTAAAGTGTGACCAAATATTGTTGTAACTTAACACATTACCTCTGCTGTGATCCAGTTAACCGACTGAGAGAAGTACTTGAAGCACCGGAGTCCAAAACTTGACCATCCAGCGGGGCATTTCATGACTAAATCAACTGCATTCAGTACATAAATGTTAGGGCATTCGTGATATTCACAGCAAAGAATTATTTTATGTTTGTGTGATTTTGTGCCTAAATTACATGTACTTTGATACTGTAAATCCCTCATTAATCATGCAAATATTAGTAAATGGAATAGAAAGGGTTTTTACAATTAAATGTTTTGGTTACCTTCTGCATTCCCCATGGAGAAGATGATGAAAAGAAGCATTAGACTTCTCAGCACTGCCATGATGAACCTGAAATGAACCTAAAAATTAATAAGCAGGAAAAGTTAGATGTCTGCACTCATATGTGGATTCTCAGTGTATTTTAAAGACAAAGATCATTTAGAAATGTTATTCAGTAAGTTTTGTTCCCAAAACTCACCTTGGTTTGGTTGTCTCCTGTAGAGTCTCAGAGGAAGAGTTTGTGAAGTTCCAGAAACAGCTCTGCTTTTATACTTTACTTAACGTCAAGTGTGTGTGAGTTTATAGTCACAAGGATGACGTGTGATTGTTTGATATGTAAAATTTATGTACACAAGAAATAAAATCCTAATATTGGAGAACAGTTTAAGATGAGCCTGTAGAATAAATGTTAGTTTAACACTTAGTTACAAATATTTAAAATAACTATTTAGCTAAAGTAAATAGTCATAAGGGACATATTCCCCATTAAATATTTGAAATAGCACAAATTATTAATTATAGTAATTTCCTTCTGTATAAACTTTAAGAAACATCTAAAAAAAAAATTGTGAACAGTGCCTGTTCATAAATTCCTAATGTGTATTTCTAATTCATTCTAATATTTAAAGAACATCAATTTGATTCCCCCACTTTGTTGCTGTCACAGACACGTCAGGTTCCACCTCACTCCCTTACCCACGCACTCAATCACCAGCTTACTGATCACCGCCACCTGAAGCTCATCTGCACTGCAATCACCACCAGCATAAAACCACCACACTCACACACATTCACTGTCCGGTCTCGTTTGCACTACAAACCTCTGTATGCTTACCTTAAGGACTCCAAACGCCATACTTACCTGTTCTTACCTGTACCTGCCTCCGTGTCTCTATTGTAACAGAAGACCGGACCGTAACAACAGTCAACAGCATGAGCACCAATGACCCTTTTCAAGAGCTCGTGGACGCATTGCGCCGAGCACTCACCCCACAACCATCCTCACCGTCTTCCACCAACGCTGCAGCTTCCGCACCCACCATCACCGCTCCTTCTCCAGTGTTCACCGCCAGTCCCATGGCCAAACCGGCGCCCTACTCAGGATCGGCGGAGGAATGCAGCGGATTTCTTCTCCAATGCAAACTGGTCCTGGAGATGCAGCCGCACCTCTACCCTACCGACACGGCTAAAATCGCGTTCATCATCTCACAACTGCAAGGTAAGGCCCTCCAATGGGCGGATTCTCTGTGGACCCAGAAAGGCTCTGTGGTAAAATCATATCCGGCGTTCGTCTCTCACTTCCGTGAGGTCTTCGGAAAGTCTCTGACGGATTCATCGACTGGTGAGAAACTTTATAATCTAAAACAAGGAAATAACTCTGTTAACGAATATGCCTTGCAGTTCAGAACGCTAGCCGCCACCAGCGGATGGAATGAACAAGCCCTCATCACCACCTTTTGCCAAGGACTGGAGCCTAATGTGCGGCTGCATCTCGCTGCATACGAGGACTCCATAGGACTCGAACGCTTCATCCAACTCGCCATCCACGTGGGTTCTCGTATGCAGTCGTGTCTCCTCGAGCACCAGGGCCAGTCACTCTCCAACATCCTCCTCCGTCGGTCCGAACCCGTCAGCTCTCCAGAACCAGCCAGTGAACCCATGCAAATCGATCACTCACGTCTCACAACTACTGAAAGACAGAGAAGGCTGACCCTGAATTTATCTTTATATTGTGGATCTCCGGGGCATGTCATCTCCACATGCCCAACCCGTCCTCCTCGGCCCGTGGTGAGTGCAATAATTCCCTCCATTCAAAAAATGAAACCACTCACTACTATTGTAAACCTTACTGCTGCAAATGCCTCTGTTCCAGTGGTGGCACTCCTCGACTCAGGGTCAGCAGGAAACTTCATCTCCGGCGCCCTCTGTCGACAACTCAAGCTCAAGATCTCCCCGTCTCCGATTAACTATCAAATCCACTCCATCACGGGCAAACCCCTGAGCCGTAAAACAATCCGTCACTGTGTGGGACCACTTCAACTTCGTGTGGGTATTCTTCATACAGAGAACATCCATCTGCTGGTTCTGGAGGAGTCCACCGCTGACGTGGTTCTAGGGCGCCCATGGCTTGAGCAACACAGTCCCACCATCTCCTGGCGCACAGGCGAAGTCCTGAAGTGGGGCGACCACTGCTTCCTCGACTGCTTCCCAGCACTTCCCGCTCCGAACTCTCCACTCTCCAAGACTCTCTCCATCAACGCCACGTCCATCGAAAGTCCTGTAGAGAAGCGCTCCGTGGATGTTCCTCCGGACTACGCCCCCTTCAGTGACGTCTTCTGCCCGCAACGCGCCTCCAAGCTACCTCCACACCGGCCATGGGACTGTGCCATCGATCTGTTACCGGGTGAGCCAGTGCCCAGGGGACGCATATACCCCCTGTCATTACCGGAGGAGAAGGCCATGGAGGAATACATCAAAGAGGCCCTTAGTCAAGGTTACATCCGCCCGTCTACTTCCCCTGCTGCTTCAAGTTTCTTCTTTGTGGCTAAGAAGGACGGAGGCTTGCGGCCCTGCATCGATTACCGTGCCCTAAATAAGATCACCATCAAGTTCCGCTACCCACTTCCCCTCGTCCCGGCGGCCCTGGAACATCTCCGCGGTGCCACTGTGTTCACTAAGTTGGACCTCCGCAGCGCGTATAACCTCATCCGGATACATGAGGGGGACGAGTGGAAGACCGCCTTCGTCACGCCCACCGGCCACTATGAATACCTCGTTATGCCGTATGGCCTGGTCAACGCCCCCTCCATATTCCAGGATTTCATACACGAGGTGCTCCGGGAGTTTCTCCACAAGTTCGTGCTGGTGTATATAGACGACATCCTCATCTACTCCCGGAGCTTGGCCGAACATCGCCACCACGTTGCGGAGGTCCTCCAACGCTTACGGCAATTCCATCTCTTCCTCAAAGCTGAAAAGTGCTCCTTCCACCAGCCCTCTGTCCAGTTCCTGGGGTACGTGATTGACCACAGTGGCATCCGGATGGACGAGGGGAAGGTTTCTGCTATCCAGACCTGGCCCACTCCTACAACCATCAAAGAACTCCAGCACTTCCTCGGATTCTCCAATTTCTACCGTCGCTTCATCAAAGATTACAGTACCATCGTCAGTCCACTCACCAACCTGCTCCGTCACCAGCCCAAGTCTCTGTCCTGGTCCCAACAAGCCACCAACGCCTTTGAGACCCTCAAAAGAGCCTTCACCACCGCTCCCCTCCTCGTCCACCCTAACCCTGACCTACCTTTCGTTGTGGAAGTGGACGCCTCCACCACCGGAGTGGGAGCGGTCCTTTCACAGCAGCAGGGGACGCCAAGTAGACTCCATCCATGTGCCTTCTTCTCCCGCAAGCTCAACCCGGCGGAGGTCAACTACGACATCGGTGACCGTGAGCTCCTGGCCATCAAGCTTGCCCTAGAAGAATGGAGGCATTGGTTGGAGGGGGCTAACCATCCATCCCAAGTTCTCACCGATCATAAGAACCTTGAGTATCTAAAGGCTGCCAAAAGACTCAACCCTCGCCAAGCTCGCTGGGCCATGTTCTTCTCAAGATTCAACTTCTCCATATCCTACCGCCCTGGTTCAAAAAATACTAAAGCTGACGCCCTGTCTCGTCTCCATGCCCCAGAAGAAAAACCTGAAGTTCCAGAAACTATCCTACCTGAGTCAATCTTCGTAAGCCCCATCCAGTGGTCCGAAGAAACCGTACCCTCCTCCAATGCCTCCTCACGCACTCTGCCGGGTTGCCCCCAAGGCTTGCAATACGTCACACGGGCACGTCGCACTCCACTTCTGCACAACGCTCACTCTTCACTTGGCACTGGCCACCCGGGGGTCAATGAGACCCTCTCGTTGCTAAAACAATGCTTCTGGTGGCCCAACATGGCCAACGACGTCAGAAGGTACATGCAGGGCTGCAGGGAGTGCGCCATCTCCAAGAGCCCACACCATCTTCCCACCGGCAAGCTCAATCCTCTGCCCGTTCCTGAGAGACCCTGGTCACACCTGGGAGTGGACTTCGTCACCGATCTCCCCGAGTCTGATGGTCACACTTGCATCCTGGTAGTTGTAGATCGCTTCTCAAAATCCTGCCGTCTGATCCCCCTGGAGGGTCTACCTACCGCCATGACCACTGCAGAACTGATGTTCAACCATGTCTTTCGTCATTATGGAATACCCGAAGACATAGTCTCCGACAGAGGGCCCCAATTTATCTCCCACGTCTGGAAGGCGTTCTTCTCCCTCCTGGGTGTGACCGTCAGCCTGTCATCCGGATACCATCCTCAGTTGAACGGGCAGACGGAACGGAAGATCCAGGAGATAGGCCGCTTCCTGCGTACCTTCTGTCACGGCCACCAGAACTCCTGGAACCAGTACCTGGGTTGGGCCGAGTACGCACAAAACTCCCTCCGACAAGCCACAACTGGACTAACACCATTTCAGTGCATACTCGGCTACCAACCCCCACTGTTCCCCTGGGATGGGGAACCCTCCAACGTTCCGGCAGTCGACTACTGGTTCCGGGAGAGCGAGAGGGTTTGGGACTCGGCTCACCACCAACTGCAGAGAGCCCTGCGCAGACGCAAGATGACAGCCGACCTTCGGCGCTCCGACGCTCCAGTCTACCAACCGGGGCAGAAGGTCTGGCTGTCCACCAGGGACATCAGAATGCGTCTGCCCTGCAAGAAGCTGAGTCCCCGCTTCATTGGCCCGTTCACCATCATCCGACAGATCAACCCCCGTCACTTATTGCCTCCAACTCCCTGCACAGTACAGTAGAATTCATCCCACATTCCATGTTTCACTGCTAAAGCCTCACCACCCTTCTGTTCTTCCCTCCACAGAACCTGACGTGGCAGCCGTCGAGCCCCCCCTTCCACTCATCCTGGATGATGGCACTGCCTACGTGGTTCACGAGATTCTGGATTCCCGGCGCCGTGGTGGTCAATTGGAGTACCTGGTTGACTGGGAGGGCTACGGCCCCGAGGAACACTCATGGGTCCCCAAGAATGATATCCTTGATCCTAATCTGTTACAGACTTTTCACTCCAACCACCCGGACAGACCTGCCCCACGCCCTAGAGGACGACCACCACGACGTCGGGGTCCTCGGCCCTCAGGAGCGGGCCGTGGGAGGGGGGGTACTGTCACAGACACGTCAGGTTCCACCTCACTCCCTTACCCACGCACTCAATCACCAGCTTACTGATCACCGCCACCTGAAGCTCATCTGCACTGCAATCACCACCAGCATAAAACCACCACACTCACACACATTCACTGTCCGGTCTCGTTTGCACTACAAACCTCTGTATGCTTACCTTAAGGACTCCAAACGCCATACTTACCTGTTCCAGTCGTCTCCTCCATCTCCTTCGTCTCCTGTTCTCCTCGTGTGCCTATCTGCCTGTGTGTGTGAGTGTCTCCGCCATCATCCTCCAACGCCTATCTCCATCTGCATCTGGAAAACACCATAAGGACAGTATCACACTCTCTTCATCATTCAAGAACTGCCTATTCATCTCTCCATAACCATTTGCTCTGCTGTTTCTACAATAAACCTACCTGTGTTGCTTTTACGTCTGCCTCCGTGTCTCTATTGTAACAGCTGCATTTAAACCCATCAAATGTAATGACAAAATTAAATAAAAAGTAGGCCTGAAAATATTGATTCTCAGTCAAACACAATGGAAGACAGCAGGAAGGGGCCACTTGTGCTTGTAGGGGGTACACATTAACATTTATATGATATTTATTAGTCATATTTGGAACCACATGAGAGAATTTTCATTTTTGGGTGAACTAACCCTTAAACCTGTTTTCAGGATTATTGGAAGTTATGTTTGTTTTAATATGTTGTTAAAAAACAAACATATAATAAAGCAACACTGGACAAATGGATATATATATAGTATTTCTCATTATAGGCTACATGAACATGAAACATGAACATGTAATTAAATATTTTCTTTTACCTGTATCTTTTCTCTGGTATCTGAACATCACATTACGCGGCAGCCTCTGCATACTATTCTGCATTGGTCATCAAGTAATTTAGAAAATTGTTTGGTGCAACATGATTCCAAGCTTTAGGGGGCCAAGTTTGTGGACCCAGGGGCTCTGCCTCCCAGCTCTGGAACCATTTATTCTTATTTATTTCAGTTCAAATACATAGCAAACACATGTTAAATGTAACTAATTTAGCACAAAAACTGTATTTAATGAACAAGATGTTACTTGTCACTCATTGACTGCGCTATAGTGTTTACCTTCATGCTCTGTCTACTCTTCAGCACAGTGTAAAAACTTCAACTTAACAGACACTCATTTAAATATCAAATGTAACAGTGTTAAACTCTAGCAAGTCTTTCCTTTTATTAAAAAACACATAAAATTACTTAATTTCAACTTTTACTCTCCTCACCAGTTATATGGAGCCGGGGCACAGGCTTGTGGGAAATGTAGTGTAGCGTGTGTGTGTGTGAGTCAGTACTCAGGTGAGGGCTCCTTCCAATGGTCAGAGGAGGGAATCACGGAGTTCGCCTCTGTGACAGAATGAAGGCCTTACAGGTGTAGAATGTTTTTTTAAAGAAATAAAATAAAAACAAACGTTGCAGGGATATGTAACAAAGTATCAATCATAATAGGCTATGTGTGCTGCTGTTTTTCATAAAGTAAATGACAGTAGTGACATTGTACAATAAAGAGGACCTTGCCATGTTGCTGGAAATGGAGCCATCAGTGTCCCGGTGTGTAGTGAGTCAGGGTCAGTACCAGTCAAGTGCGCATCAATGATCATTCTTCGCATTATTCACTTTGCAGTTTCTGACAATAGGGAGTTAGATGACGTCTTTTTCTGCAATTTAAATTGTTTTTCATTCTGGTTCGTTTGAGGATCAACAGTATTTTTGTCTTTAGGCTGTTTAACGCTGAAAACTGCATGTCTGCTTTCTGCATCAAGTAAATTTAAGCAGATAATCTGAAACTAATGTAGCCGTGTTAAAAAGTAAAATAAGCATCGAGCTAAATTTAAGAAGCTAAAGTTCAGCTATATTTTACACTGTCATGTCCACACTGATGCTGGAGCCATGTGAGACACACATAGTCATGATAAATAATAATGTAAATATGAAAAGATATGATATAACTCTGCAGTGGTCTGTTTGTACAATACAGGGAAACTGAGAAAAGGTGTTCCCGGGAAGACCAGCAAATCCATGTTTATGCTAGTTGTTATCCATGTCAATCACTGATAACGGAGATAATATTGTTAATGTAAATATTTAAAGACAGTTTAAAGACATTTTTAAATATTTGCAAAATGTGTCAACATACAGTGTCAACAAACGTTTCTGGCCTTCTATGAGGAACTGCTCGATCCAGAAGATTTTTGCCATCATCATCTGAAGATTAAGTGAAGATTTAATGAGTTATATAATTGTGAGAAGAAATATATTTTTAATATTTTTTTTATAAATTAAGTATTAAAATGCAATGTATATGACTCACATGTAGCATCACTGTCATCTTGACCTCAAACACACACCAGCCAGTTCTTTGACTGCATCTAATATGTTTCTGCTCTTTCTCTGGCTGACAACTTTTCATTTTTTTCACTTTTTTTAATCATAAAAAAGTGTGTTATCTCTGGATTTTAAGTTCTTGGCAGGGGCGGCGCTAGGGGTGGGCTAACAGGGCTTAAGCCCCGAATGTTTTGTTACTTGTTCTGTCATGTTTATGGATTAATGATTGTAAAGCGTCCTATAAAAATAGAGCCCTATAAAAATAAACATTACTATTATTATTATTATTATTAGAATTATTATTACTTCTTGTCTTTGTCATTGAGCTGAACAATTAATCAGAAAAATAATTGTAAATACGATTACAACTGTGGCGATGACCTAATCATGAAAAGTGCATATTACAGCATTTTCCCTCTTTGCATCAACAGTTACTGTTTACAACGTGCTTTTGCAGCTTAGAGCATTGTAGCCAATCACAGACATGTCTGTTGAACTCAACGGCCAATCAGACGCGTTTAAATTTTAAAGTCGCTGCACTGAAGATGTTTAGTGTTAACTCACTGAGTTCTTTGTAGAGCAAACAGTTCAAAGCTTTTTATTTAATTATTTTATTCATCTTTTATTTTATTGAATTTCAAAAATACAAAACTATTTAGTATGATTTTAAGACATTTAACAAATGATGGTATTCTATTTTAATATGCTTTATATCCAGTCTTCAGTGTCACATGATCCTTCAGCAAAAGTTTTGCCATCTCCCAAGTTGATTACCACAGGCCTGAGGTGGCATTTGCTCTAGATGCTACCATAGGCGTGGTCACATAATTTCTTCAATCAGTTTTTAGTAGGAAGGGAAATCCCCAGTGTGTCATGACTGACAATGGCCCTCAATTTCTCTCCATTGCGTTTGTAGCTTTCTTCAAGGTGAGAGGAATAAGTCACATATGTGTGCAATGGCACCGTGGAGCACTGGAATAGAGTTCTAAAAGAATGCATAATTTCTAAAGGAACAAATGAGGAAATCATGGACACATGCAGTGACTGAATTTTGGCAAAATTACAGGGCTACTCCACACAGTACTACATATCTTCTTCTTTCTGAACCATTGCAAAATGTCTCGGGTTACTGATGTAACCCTTGTTCCCTGAATAAGGGAACGAGACGCTACGTCAATGACGTAATGGGAAACCTCTGCTTAATTGCGTCGTGAAGCACTTCTGTATCTCATTTCAATGAGGAAACGAGACGTCAGAGGCGGGTGACGTCACGGACCAGGAAACTATAAAGCATACTCAGAACAAAGAACGCTAGCTTCTGGAATATGTCTGAAGCAAGATGCTCACAGGTAACGTGACGTAGCGTCTCGTTCCCTTATTCAGGGAATAAGGGTTACATCAGTAACCCGAGACGTTCCCTTTCATGGGAACTATCAACGCTACGTCAATGACGTAATGGGAACACTATCCCAACTACGCCGTATCACCAAGTACCTGTCTATTATCTTGTAGAACCGAGGAACCCGGAGTAGAATTTACATCTATATATATATATATATATATATATACCTTCAATGCTGAAGGAGATAGACCTTCTGAAAATTTTTCTTGAAGGAACTGGAGCACAAAGCTGATAGGTGACTGGACAGGGTCCATATTACGTTGACTACACCATGCAGAGAACAGTTTCCATTTATACATATACAGCTTCCTCGTGGAAGGAGCTCTGGATTGAAGGATGGTCTCCACAACTTCGGTTGGGAGACCGGAATCTATGAGCCTTGCCCCCTCAGCTTCCATAGTTCTGGGATGACCAGCTTCCATAGTTCTGGGATGACCCTTACCCCCAGAAGGCTTCGCCTGCGATGACCGCCCCGGTCCCCAAGCTCTCTGCGGGGGAGCACGGGTGGCCACACTGGCTTTCTGCTGCGCTCTGTGCGCCGAGGAGCTGGCTGTCGGCCAAGGTTGCTCCCGCTCAGCAGCCTCGGGGGGATGGATGCGGTGGGGAAGAAATCTCTGGAAGGCCGCTGACTGTTTACGTGTCTCCTGGAACCTATCGACGACAGATGAAACTGCGTCGCCGAATAGGCCCACAGGAGACAGCGGCGCATCCATGAGGACGTTCTTATCCCTCTCCTTTATATCAGAGAGGTTAAGCCATAGATGCCTCTCCATGGCCACCAAGGCTGCCATCGAGCGGCCGATTGACTTGGCCGTCTCCTTGGTGGCCCGGAGAGCTAGATATGTCGCTTTTCTCAACTCCTGAATGGCTTCGAACGTCGCTTCCCCGCTCTCATCCATCTCCCCCAGCAAGTCAGCCTGATATGCCTGCAGTATTGACATTGTGTGCAAGCATGCTGCAGCCTGACCTGCTGCCGAATAAGCCTTGCCCACCAAGCCCGATGTTGTCTTTAGAGTCTTAGTGGGCAATGTCGGGGTCTTGAGGGACGATGCAGACTCGGGCGAGAGATAGCTCACAAGCGTCTCTTCAACCCGAGGCATTGCCCCATAGCCGTGGTGTTTCAACCCCATAATATTACTATATACTGATGTTTGGGGGCTGAAAACACGATATTGCACAGGTCTATTCCACGACTTCGGTGTGGAGGTCGGGAAAGAATGGCAGACCCCGACGCTGGGGTAGCGACCGTGCGGGGAGAAAGCGCTCATCAAGTTTACTTTTCGGTCTATTCTCACTTCTCTCCGCGTGCTAGTCTATTTTTAGTTTGTCGACTGTCCTAGTCACTACCTCCAGCAGCTCCTCATAGGCTGGAGACGAGGATAGCGGGTCCTCATCTCCAGTCTCGACGCTCACCATGTCAACCTCCACGGAGGAAGATATGTTGAGCATCTGTGTCTCCCTCCGGGGGGAAGAAACCGCAGCGCGTGCTTCCACCACCAAAGGAGAGACACTGGGTCTAACAGGTAAGGGGAGCGATAAGGCTGGGCCCGTCTCTCCCCCCTCCGTCAGATCCCCACGAATGCAACTTCCGCTGTGCCTTGGCAGCAGCGGGACCTGATCTGCGGGGAACACTCACCACGGCACTCGACCTCAGCACTCTGAGAGTGAGCCGTTCACAGTGTACACAGACAGCTCCCTCGAGAGCTGCCTGTACATGCTCAACTCCCATGCACATCACACACATCTCGTGTGTGTCCCCACCCGAGATGAATCGAGTGCAAGGAGGCACACACTTTGGGAATTGCTGAACAGTCTTTTCCGCCATTTTATACATTTATATATATATTTATTGTCTTTTTAGTGCTTTGAAACTCTTGTCCTCAGACGAAGAGATCACTGTGTATGATATATAACAGGACAAACAACACCAAATAAAACATACAAGATACAGAGAGCGCTTGCTGAAGACAACAGAAGCTAGCGTTCTTTGTTCTGGGTATGCTTTATAGTTTCCTGGTCCGTGACATCACCCGCCTCTGACATCTCGTTTCCTCATTGGTTGGATACAGAAGTGCTTCACAACGCAATTACGCAGAGGGTTCCCATTACGTCATTGACGTAGCGTGCACAATGACAAATGTGCTCAGGTGAAAGATACTGTGAGTAACAAACAAGTGAAAGGTATACAGATGAGCATTGTGGGGCCAAGTACCACACTTTAAAAGCAGAAGAGCAGGTGAAAGTGATTGTGAGAAACCACCCCTGAGTTTGTACCACCCCTGAACATTGAGTAACAAATCGGGAAAAGTACTTACGTGCTGAGTGACAAAAGGAAAAGGAATGATTCCAAACTAACACGGTTCACAGGTCCTGTTGCTACTCAACATGAGGACCTACAGTCACAAGTGACATTTAATCCTTGGAGGAGCAGCAGAGTGGGTAGATCACATGTGTGGTTGATTGTTAAATGTTGAAACTTTGTACATGCATGGAAAAAAAATGCATCTTGTTTGAGTATTATACTGTAAGTTATGCAAACAGTTATAATTGCCTAAAATGCTTGAAACTGTGCATCAGTATTTATGCAATTTCATTAAAGTGTCAAGTCTATTAAGTCAGTGTTAAGGGCTAATGACAGTAACAGTGCACAGTGATGTTTATTTGGTTTTGTGTTATGTAAAGTTCTTTAAAGAATAATATTGTGAGGTTGTAATTCGTTTTAGTCTAAAAAAGAATTTGTTCAGAATAGTATTCTGTGATGTGAAGAAATCTTTCAAGTAATAGGGCAAATGTGGTGTTTCTTAGTTTGAGTACAAGGTGGCAGTATAATGCTTGAGTATTGAGGTGGTGCTGAGTATGATTCTGAGAGTATATGCAACATGTGCTGAATAAAGAACCCAAAAGAATTACTTGACCTGATACTTAGTACTAGAGGACACAACATCAACTACAAAAATGCAAAATTGTGAAAACAGAGTAAGTATGTTCAGTCTATAGGCACAGTTTTCTTTTGACCTCGTCAATTACTCATCTGGCATGCATAATACAGCTGTAACCCTTTTATTTGTACGTCTTGACTTCAGGTGGCACAAGGAACCTGGTGTCCCAACTTTTAGCTGGTGAAATATGCTGGATTTTTAAGCATGTAGAAATAACTAAAAGTATTAGAAATAACTAAAGCGGAACCTCCCTTTTAACACATACTGTAAAGTATAAATGAATTGCAGAAAATATCTCTGATTAACAATTATTTATTAACAAATCTAAACAATGAAACAAGTGTTATGGTGCGTCTCTAAGCACCTTTACCTTATTCTTTATTATTCTCAGGTTAGGTAAGTAAGTCAAATCTGATCTAATTTATAAGCACATTAAGATACTTACAGTCAGACAGAAGACTTCTCCATGGTCTGTTCAGGCTCAACGACTTAAATTAATGCCACATGAAGCCGAGTTTAGTTATAAAGTTTTAAGTTCATTTATTTATTACATTAGTATTTCTAGCATTACATATATTCTACAAACATTCTATACAAGTAATTAAATAAAGTAATATAAATATCAGCGATGGAGGCATCATCAGCGTTGGTTCTGGTGTCGGAGAAGCAGCCCCTCCTGTTCTCTTCACGTTCCAGCCTTTTATAGACTATCTGACCTCTTGAGGTCATCTTCTTTGGAATTCCCCTCATTTCTCAGTCTATATATACAGGCTTTCGCTTCTTTGTTCACGGACTCTTCTCTTTTGCTGTCTCTTTTGGTGTCTCGTCTTGCAACACATCATTCAGTGGTAATACCTAATACATGTTATTTCCTTACTATTCTACTAGCATGCTCTTGATTAAACATTTTTACAAAAAACAGTTGTCTTGTCTTACGCAATTATCTTATTAAATACTTTTACAAAAACCAGCTGCATTGTCTTTCTTAATATGCAGTTATCATGAACAGTTATCTTCTCCTTATAAACCACCTATCTCAATAAGTGCTTTTCTTTTCAAATCGCAGTTGTGTCTTTTCTTCTTATAGAACAATTATTACATTGTTTATACACAGAAGAGGTACACATTTCACAGAAAAGTTGCATTTCCTAACGTAGCAGGGTGTGGCTGATAACAGGGAAATATGAAATAAAGATTATTTTCCCCCAATTAAGTCTAGTTCCTCTTTTTTTTAAAAAAAAAACAAAAACAAAAAACAAAAATCAAATAAAAATGTATCTTACAATGTGCAAAGAGACCTGCTAAATGGATTCACAATCCAGCTGTTATCCCATTTCACATTCAGAATACACTTCCTGAAAACTCTCTAATGTGGAATTAACCACAAATTAGGAAATTATACAGTGAATTTCAAGGAATCACATGAATTCAATCTCAGGAGAACTGAATCACTTAGACATGAATCAAATGTTTGTTCAGTTCCTTTGAACAATTCACAACTAAATAGTACTCAAATTAAATGAACTAAATCACCCTTCAAATAATCCTGATCATACGACTGGTCTTTCAAACTTGGAGAAGGTCCTCATTGGCCTAGTTGGCATTATAAATGCTTAATAAATGTATTTATTAACATTTACTTAACTCAAAACCAGATTCCTGGTTTATTTCATGATGCAGCAAAAATTGACTATTAAAAATCAGACTATTAGACTGAAGGGTGTTGTACACAATATAAATCAAAATACAATAACAAAATGGTTTACATTACACACGTTTGAAAAATAAATACATACGTAGACAATGAAACATTTCTCGATGTGTATATTTTCCTAAATATTGAGTACTATACACAGTGTTTTTAATAGTTTTCCTGGATACTTGTGAATAGGGAACATTTTGAAAACATTGCCTGTACGAGAAAAATGCAATGGAAAAACTTTTCCATTTTTAGTACATCATTGTTGTGTATATGTACCATCAAGCAGACTTAAATGGAAATCAACTGCAAATAAAATACATCATTAGATACAGTATAACTAACTAAAAATCTCTGACTATGATTACTAAAGGTTTAACTTTAGTGAGTGTTGCTGATATTGCTTTACTGAACAAAAAATCACCATTATGGTGATTAGTGTCCCATTGGTTGGCTGGTTAGACTTTATTATTTATTACTTTAAATTAATTATCTTCTTATCTGTACAGCAATGTTACAAAAACACATTGTACCAAGGAAGAGGATAAATTAGACTAGTTTTAACACTGAGAACATTAACATGTGGCTTAAAAAATGTTGTTATCCTAATTGTAATATGTGAATGCAAGTCAGATTGTAGAGTTGAATCTGTGGTTGTTGTAGAAATATAGTTAGTGACGATATAGTGGAACTACAGTGAAGAAATAGGAGGAGGTGAGCAGATACTGCTTCTGAAGGATGTAAAACAATTTGTAACATTTTATTACACATGCATAGACAAACATTCATCATACAAAACTCAACAATGGTGGTATTTAAACATTTTTAATCAGAAAATTAATGCAATGCATGCTGGGCACCATTGTTGAGTTGGCACTATGCTGGTACCCAATATGCACTGCAGCATGAGAAGGGATGGGTATCATGAAGGTTTTAATGGTATTACTACTCTTTACCGAAACTGCTTATCAATCCGGTACTTTAACAGTATTCTTGTCGGCTACTTTTTGTTTTATATATATATATATATATATATATATATATATATATATATAAAGAAACAAATTAAGGGTAACACTTTACATTAAGGTTCCCTTTGTAAAGGGTTTATAAAGGTGTTTGTTACTGAGTAATAAGTCATTTACAAATGCATTATAAATCATTAATAAGCAGCTATAACTGCATGAATAAAAAGGGCGACTTTAATGCAATACCTGCCAAATAGTGAGCCGTTTTTAACTCACATGTTATAAATGCTTAATAAATGTATTTATTAACACTTATTTAACACAAAACCAGATTCCTGGTATATTTCATGATGCAGCAAAAATTGACTATCATAATTAGACTGAAGGGTGTTATATTTGTGGTTTTCTTATTAATATCTTATTAATATCTCATGACTGCCACTTTTCTTACTATGTTGCTTACCAGAAGTTTCTATCTTACCCATGGTACTCTCCAAAAAGGTCATGATGCCTATCCACAGCAGTGTATAAAAACTGATTTCTTGTTTTTTAAAGATGAAAGTCCAACTTTATTTTGAAAATAAAACATAAGATAATAACCATAACTTGATGAGATATTAATAATGAAAAATTTAATTCCTGTATTAGTTACCTGTGAACCCTAATTTAGGGCAGACACTTGTGAACCATTTATTAATGAGTTATAAACATTATCCTGGGAGGCATCCCCCATGAAGTGCGCCCAGCCATCTTTATCTTCTGAAAAGACAGGATTGTTCCGTGAGAGTCTCATGTTCCAAGTTAAGTTTTGCCTCAAAGTTTAATCAACGACTCTACAGTCTTTGCCTGACTCAAAACTTCAAACTTCAGCCACGAGGGAGACTCCACTCCTCCGTTAGCACACCAGAACATGACTGGCTTCCCACAACATCAATCTGGACTCGAAAAGACCTGCAGCAGATCAAAAGAACCTGGGAAACACCCTTCTCCAAGCTCAAGACATCAACAAAGAAAATCCCAATTTAAAGACACAAATGACAAATGCACACTGTAAAAATTATTCCGTAGTTTTTACAAAATAATTTTGGCAGCTGTAGTTGCCAGAATAATTTTGTAAAAAATACAGAAAAACTGTAAACACTAGTGATGTGTCGTTCTTGAACGATTCGTTCATTTTGAATGAATCTTTAATGTGACTCGGGAAGAACGAGTCGTCTCGGGGGGTGATTCGTTCAGTCGCGCATGCGCAATATTCTATAGGTTCTATACGGCTAGTAGTAGTTCACCTGTTTCAGTCAATGCAGTCTGAATTGATTAGTTCATCTCATGAGTCTTTCGTGTTTTTGAGTCGATCCTTAATCACGTGACAGACCCATACGCTAAACCAATCATTATGTCCTTTTTGAGCAATCTTCTTATACATATATTAGACCAATATGTCAAGTCTGCCTAGGAAAAGCAATTATACCAGCAAACTCAAAATTGGAGTAAAAATGAACAAACTAGGATATAAATACTTTGTATTGTAGGCTTGGATTATTATGTGGCATTCTGCTATTAAAGGCTTTACACAATTAAGCCAAATATGGCAACAACTCGACTACGCCACCCCAGAAGTGGGCCGGGGACCCACAGGTACATGAAGTACCACACACACACAGATATGCAGTGGCTGGACAGGTATCAGACGACAATGTATGTTTCACACAATTTTATTTAATAAACATCAAGAAAATACAAGACCAGTCTCTTTAATGTATAAAAAAAATTAAAACTTCTTGCACATCCATACAAACATGATTTTACCACTTCAGAACTGGGGGAATTCGTCTTGCCTATCGGATAAACACAGCAACCACTCGTGCTCTCACAACACAGCACCAACAACACCCGTTGTGAACACTGCAGGCCGACAGCCGAACCACCACCACACACAAAGGACACCGGCTAATACTGGTACCCCAATTCTGAAGGGAAAAAGAAAACAGGATGAGACACAAGCACACACACATACATATACACTTTCCACATCATGGTTTGGCCAAAAAACACTTATCACATGCTGTCAGAGGGATCAATGTCACAAATCAATGGTGATCGTCCTAACTGATGTTCATTGGCTGTTAGGAGCACGAGATCATCCCATAGAGTCAAATATGCATCAAATAAACAAACATGTAAAAGCACAAAACACTTGTTTCCAAAAAAAAAAAAAAAAACCAATAACAGCATATACGAAAAGACACAATAGTAGTGACAAACACGTAGCGTTTCACCCTTAATTACCCCCTTTAAATCCGCAGATCACTGAAGTTCCAGTCTCTAAAATCTCAATGCGCCACCGGTGGCCGGTAACGCACTGTTGGTCCGGTCATCGAGGTGATGACGTGAAGACATGAATTAGTGTTACCTGCAGAGCCGCAGCAATGGCATTGTCTAGTATACAGCAGAAGAACGGTCGAAGAAATCAACGCTGAGAAAGAAAGAAACCATCCATCCGTCCGAAAGCATTCCAGTTCAGGCATTCATTACAGCAAAGAGATGATATAAATCGTGTTGCTCAACAAGAGGAGTTACGACGCTTACAAAGCCTGCTGCAACACCTCCTGGCCCCCGTGTCACTAGTAAAATATAAGACATGTTGCATTAAAAATAGAAATTACCATCTCATTAACCCAAACATGAAATATAACATACCTGCAGATAATGACTCGCCCCACCCCGCACACTCAATGGCGTGCCAGCCACAAGGTTCGCAGAAATAAAGTCGCTCAACGTGTCTACCATACTCCTCAGCCACACTGAAATACATGGGTGTCAAATTACCCCTTCCAGACATATTTAAGACTGCAACTGCCACCAGCAACTCTTACCTTCAGGACATACACACGGCGCGCCAGAAATTACGTCAGCACAGAGACCCCGAATGACGTGCTTTAGGTCAGTGGTTCCCAACCACATTCCTGGAGGACCCCCAACACTGCACATTTTCCATGTCTCCTTTGTCTGACACACCCATTTCTGGTCTTGGAGTCTCTGCTAATGAATTGATGACTTGATTCAGGTGTGCTTGATCAAGGAGACATGCAAAATGTGCAGTGTTGGGGGTCCTCCAGGAATGTGGTTGGGAACCACTGCTTTAGGTGTCAGACTGATCCCTTTTTATACCAGTGGAATGTACCATTTTGCCCTAATTAACAAAAAGTGGTTGATCGCGTCACCACAATCATATAGCCTAGTGTTTATTTACAGATAGACAGTCAAAAAGACAAATTAATCAATATTTTATTTATAACAGGGCTTTATTTATTTATAAAATAATAACACACCACAGATCCTCAAGAAACAGTAACAAAAACAGTGACAGAAATGTCAGAAATAGCGTATGGGTCTGTCACGTGATTAAGGAACGACTCAAAACCCGAAAGACTCATGAGATGAACTAATCAATTTTCTTTCCGGCTCAGACTGCATTAGTTTAGTGTATGGGTCTGTCACGTGATTAAGGAACGACTCAAAACCCAAAAGACTTAAGAAAAGAACTAATCAGTTCTCTTTCCGGCTCAGACTGCATTGGTTTAGCATATGGGGCTGCCTGTCACGTGATTAAGGAATGACTTAAACCCGAAGACTTGTCAGACAAGAGGTGAGGTGAGCTTAATCAGCTTGTCATAAACTGAAGACCCAGGTAAAGAATGAATTAATCTTTTCTGAATCTTATAGCATTGTAGTTTTGTATTGTTTGTAGTTTGATCAACGTTTGCATAAGTAGTAGATGTGCTGGGGAAGTAACATGCAACATTTTAATTACATTTTGCTAAAATGAACGAAATGATTCAAAAAAAGATTAGTTCATTTTGCTGAACGAGACTCAAAAGTCTGAGTCGGTAAAACGATCCGAACTTCCCATCACTAGTAAACACATTTACAGTAGTGATGGGTCGTTCTTGAACGATTCGTTCATTTTGAACAAATCTTTAATGTGACTCGGGAAGAACGAGTCGTCTCAGAGAGTGATTCATTCAGTCGCGCATGCGCATTGCACAACATTCTATGGGTCCTTTACTGGAGTTAGTTCACCTGTTTCGAGTCTTCGGGTTTGAGTCGTTCGTTCTTTTGTCACGTGACCTAAAATTACAAAAGCACTTATATTTTTATATTAGTTATTCTCTTTGCTAGAAAGCTTTTTTGGCACAAAAGTGTTATTTATTTTTATTTATTATATAAAAAAGCCTAGCTTGTTGTGCAATGTTTTGTTTTAGTTTTTTAAGGCTCTGTGGCTTTAGTATATTTTAATTTTCTTGTATTTTTTATTTAAATTGTGTTAATTCATTTTGGAATAGTTATCCTCTTTGCTAAAGCTTTTTCTGGCACAAAAATAAATAATAAAAAACAATTCAAGAGTCATATGTTACAAAAGTATAGTAAGTAACACTATAGTCTAATCTAAAGGGTTAACTCAAAATACATAAATACAAAAAGGTATTGTATTTTATGAAGATTAGACTAAAAAAATAAAAAAAATTAAAGCATAACCAACTCTTTATTATCTTTATTGCCGCATTCAGTGTTATGGAAAAGAACCATCGTGACAGAAATAAAAAAAAATTAAAATAATAAAATAATAAAAGCAATAATTTGAGACCAGAAACACATCACATAACTGTAAGAGTAAATAATAATAATAATAATAATAATGACTATGCACCCGTTTGTAAGGAAGGTTGTAAATTAACTATTTTCTCTGTCCAAAGCATAGAGGTCCAAAGCTGTCACGTCACGTGACAAAAGAATGAACGACTCAAACCCAAAGACTCGGGAGGTGAACTAATCAATTCTCTTTCCGGCTGACTGCATTGGTTTAGCTTACGAAGCTGTCACGTGATGAACGAACGACTCAAAACCGAAGACTTGTCAGATAAGAGGTGAGGTGAGCTAATCATAGACTAAAGACCCAGGTAAACATTGAATTAATCTTTTCTGTTTCTTATACCATTATAGTTTTGTATTGTTTGCAGTGTGATCAACATTTGCAATAGTAGTACATGTGTTAGGAAAGTAATACGTAACATTTGAATTATATTTTGCTAAAATGAACGAAATGAACGAAATGACTCGAAAAAAGATTTGTTCATTTTGCTGAACGAGACTCAAAGGTCCGAGTTGGTAAAATGATCCGAACTTCCCATCACTAATTTACAGAAAAAAATGTAATTTTTACAGTATAAAACTGTAATTTACAAACAAGAAAATTTGAATGTAAACCAGTTAATTCAACAATGCATGCTACTACTAAAATCTGTTTTGTACCTTTAACATATTGACAACCACCATAATAATGCAGGTGGTAAAAGAGAAAGCCACATGAAGAATCGGAGTTCATCACAAGTAGCTTTTCCATGAGCTGCAGTATATAATAATATAAAGAAGGTGCAAAAAGTCATTCACGCAAACGCAAAACACCATCATGGTAACACACAACACTTAAATAATGCAATAAACATTCATTAAACAACAGAAGATGTAACATAAATCCCTAATGTACATAACTGATAACAAAAACTATTCAGAGGCATGATTTTTTAAACAAAATACATTCAAATGTGGAGTGTCACACAGGGAACTGTGGGAATATCAGTTTACATTTACATTTACATTTACATTTATTCATTTGGCAGACGCTTTTATCCAAAGTGACTTACAAGTGAGGAATACAACAAGCGAATCGTCATGACGAGGCAAATAGACACAAGAAGTGCTCACAATACAAGTTTTGGGCAGTGCTCAGAGTATCATAAGCTACAATAGAGAGGGAT
The DNA here is from genome assembly GCA_036281575.1 of Ancherythroculter nigrocauda. Classification (NCBI taxonomy): domain Eukaryota; kingdom Metazoa; phylum Chordata; class Actinopteri; order Cypriniformes; family Xenocyprididae; genus Ancherythroculter; species Ancherythroculter nigrocauda. The sequence goes on along the minus strand of VTFQ01000613.1, from coordinate 27,959 downwards.
TAGAGGAAGTGAAAAGGATAGGTATAAGAAGTTTTTTTTGTTTTGTTTTTTAAGATGAGGTTAAGTGCTCACGAAAGAGATGAGTTTTCAGCTGTCTTTTGAATCCAGGGATTCTGCATTCTGGATGAAGGCAGGAAGATCGTTCCACCAGCAAGGAACAGTGAATGAGAATGTCCTGGAGAGTGATTTTGAGCCTCTCTGTGATGGTACCACAAGCCTTCGCTCCTTTACTGAGCGCAGGTTTCTGGTAGGAGTGTAGACTCGTAAGAGTGAGTGGAAGTAGGAGGGTGCTGAGCCTGTGGCAAGCAAGCGTCAAAGCCTTGAATTTGATGCGAGCAGCAAGTGGTAGCCAGTGCAGAGAGATGAAGAGAGGTGTGACGTGGGCTCTTTTGGGCTTGTTAAAGACGAGACGTGCTGCAGCGTTCTGAATCATTTGTAGAGGCTTGATTGTGCATGATGGCAGTCCAGCCAGAAGAGCATTGCAGTAATCAAGCCTAGAAATGACCAGAGCCTGGACGAGAAGTTGTGTTGCATGTTCTGTTAGAAAGGGCCTGATTTTCCTGATGTTGAATAGTGCAAATCTGCATGACCGAGCTGTCTTTGCAATGTGGTCTTTGAAGGACAGTTGGTCATCAAAGATTACTCCAAGATTTCTGGCCGAATTTGATGGGGTAATTGAGGATGTACCGAGCTGGATGCTGAAATCATGTTTTAGAGTCGGATTGGCAGGGAAGATGAGAAGCTCAGTCTTAGCCAGGTTGAGCTGTAGATGATGTTCTTTCATCCATGCCGAGATGTCCGCCAGACAGCTTGAGATTCGTGCAGCTACTGTGGGATCATCTGGTTGGAATGAAAGGAAGAGTTGTGTGTCATCAGCATAGCAATGGTAGGAGAAACCATGTGCCTGAATGATGGGACCAAGTGATGTAGTGTAAATGGAGAAGAGGAGGGGTCCAAGAACTGAAGCCTGAGGAACCCCTGTGGTCGGTTGATGAGCTTTGGATACCTCCCCTCTCCAGGCAACCCTGAAAGACCTTCCTGTGAGATAGGATTCAAACCAGAGAAGTGGAGTACCTGTGATGCCCAGTGATGAGAGGGTAGACAGAAGGATCTGATGATTCACCGTGTCAAAGGCAGCAGATAGATCGAGCAGAATGAGAACTGATGATTTAGTATCAGCCTTTGCAATCCGCAAGGGTTCAGTGACTGACAGCAGTGCAGTCTCGGTCGAGTGACCACTCTTGAAACCAGATTGATTGACGTCCAATTGGTTGCTCTGTGAGAGGAAAGATGACACCTGGTTGAAAACAACTCGTTCAAGTGTTTTTCCTATGAATGGTAGGAGAGAAACAGGTCTGTAGCTGTCTACAAGAGACGTGTTTAATGTGGGTTTTTTTATGCAGTGGGGTTACCCGAGCCTGCTTGAATGTGTTAGGAAAAGTGCCAGTGTAGAGAGATGTGTTGATAATGTGTGTAAGTGCTGGTAAAAGTGTGGGAGCGATGGCTTGTAAAAGGTTTGAGGGGATGGGATCTAGAGGGCAGGTGGTGTGACTGGGGAGGAGAAGTTTGGATACTTCTGTCTCAGTGAGGGGGGAGAATGAAGAGAGGAGGTGTGTGGCTGTGTGTGTGGTTGGTCTGAGTTCCTGTGTGTGTGGAGCGGAGAACTGACTGCTGATGGTAGATTTTTTGTCAGTGAAAAAATTAGCAAAATTATCAGCAGTTAGGGATGAGGTGGGTGGTTGTGGAGGGGGACAGAGGAGAGAGTTGAATGTTTTGAAAAGTGTGCGTGTGTTTGAAGTGCTGTTGATTTTGTTGTGAAAATAGAAAGATTTAGCAGCATGAATTTCAGCAGAAAAGTCACCTGCACTCACTCCACCAATCACTAATCACGTCACGTCTCCACTGATCTTCCAGATCCACGTCATGTCTCCGCTGATCTTCCAGAGCAATGTCACGTCTCCGCTGATCTTTCAGAACCACGTCACTTCTCCACTGATCTTCTATAGTCACGTCATGTCTCTGGACCTGTCCGAGAGCAGAGAGGGTTGTTGTCTAGTGTGGACGATCCACCATTTAGCACGAGCAGCTGGCATTCCGAAGCCTCCGCTGGCCGCTTCGTACTCAGGCCCGCCGGCCACTTCGCACTCAAGCCCGCCGGCCGCTTGGCACTCAAGCCTGCTGGTTGCTACGCACTCAAGACTGCCGATTGCTACGCACTCAAGCCCGCTGGTTGCTACGCACACAAGTTCACCAGTATCCACGGACAAGATGGCCGCTTTGCCAGTGTCTACGGGCAAGATGGCCACTTCGCCAGTGTCTATGGACAAGATGGCTGCTTCACCAGTGTCTACGGACAAGATGGCCACTTCGCCAGTGTCTACGGACAAGATGGCCGCTTCGCCAGTGTCTACGGACAACCTTTTTTTCCAATAATACATCTAATACATAATTCTGAATTTCGCTTTCATCGTCAAATTAATAGCGTCGTGAAAACATCGTTCTTTCAGTTGAGAAAATTGTTCAAATTGAAACTTATCATTTCAAATAAGGACTTGGAGACGGTTATGCATGCCTTTATTTCCACATGGTTGGATTATTGTAATGCTCTTTATTTGGGCATAAGTGAATCCCTGGTTGCTCGTCTCCAGTTTGTTCAAAATGCTGCAGCGAGAATTTTATCAAACACTAGAAAACGGGATCATATAACACCTGTACTGATATCCCTTCACTGGCTACCTGTAAAATATAGAATACAATACAAGGTGTTAATGTTTGTCTATAAGGCACTGCATGATCAGGCGGGTATGTAAAAGACTTGCTAATTCCCTACCAGTCTCAATGTCATCTGCGCTCCTCTCAGAGTATGCTTTTAACCGTCCCTCGGTCTCGATTGAGGCGTAGTGGAGACCACGCTTTTTCTGTTGCGGCTTCTGCACTCTGGAATGTGCTTCCGTTTTCTATTAAATCCTCGTCAAGCATAGACATTTTTAAAAAGAACTTGAAGACCTTTTTATTTCATCAAGCTTTCGGAGTTTGATTAGGTCAACTGTGAGTAACTGATTGCATGTTTTTCTTGGTGCTCTGGCTGTCATTTTATGCTTGTATTAATTTTATAAATTATCTCCTACTTATGGACAGCACTTTGGTCCATTTTTATGGTTTTGTAAGTGCTTTACAAATAAAAATTGAGTTAAGTTGAGTTGAGTACGGACAAGATGGCCACTTCGCCAGAGTCTATGGACAAGATGGCCGCTTCGCCAGCGTCTACGGACAAGATGGTCATTCCAGTGACCGAGTTGTCATATACCTGTTGGTGGGGAACTTGTGGGTGGGTCTTCAGAACTGCCATGGCTGCCTGACGCTCCTGACTCGCCTTGGCGTCCCAAGGCTCCTGAACTGCCATGGCTGCCTGACACTTCTGACCCGCCTTGGCGTCCCAGGGCTCCCGAACTGCCGTGGCTGCCCGACACTCCTGACCCGCCGTGGCTGCCCGAGTCGCCCGACCCGCCAGGACGCCTAGAGTCCTTGGACCTGCCCTGGAGACCTCCTTACCTGTTTGTACATCCAACTTCACCTGCCAGTAGGTCTCCAAGGCACCCACCCCCCCTCCCCAGTTGTTCCATCCACGGTGTGAGGACGTGCCTTCCGGGAGGGGGATGTTATGTCACAGTTCCAGTCATTCCCGGACTTCATTTCCCATCATCCTCCCTGCCAATCACCTGCACTCACTCCACCAATCACTAATCACCACACCCAGCTGCAGCACATTACCTGGACTATTTAAGCCATCCACATCCTCACACTCATTGCAAGGTCTTGTATACCACGGTTACATTTCTAAGCATTTATCTTTGTGTTTGTCTGCCTGTTACTGATCCTGTGTGTTCCCCGTGTACGATTCTCTGCTGCCTGCCCTTTGGATGATTTGCTCTGTCTTGGACTTACGATTGTTATCTGCCCACCCTGACCTATTGCCTGTTCTCCAACTACGATTCTGCCTGCTCTCTGCCATACCTGTTTGCTGTTGTTCCACCATTGCCTGTTTGACTACGAAATAGATCCTACCCTGAGTCCCGCTTTGTTACAACGGGAACTTACTGTTAACCTTTTTACAATATTTTACCATTAAAATCACATTCATTTTTTACAGTGCCTCCAGATAGTATACCTCCAGATACTAGCTGAACTGGTGCACTGATATAAAGTCTAATAACCCACCTAAGAAGCGATAGAAGGGTTAAATTAATGATTGATTGTTCGTTCAGATCAGGTATTATGAAGTGCATATACTGCTAGAAACTTGGGATTTCATTATTTTACTCTCTTAAAACTGATTCTTTCCTCAATTCCTTTCTTTCTGCAACTTGTGTGAATTTTTGTGAATGTGTTTGTGTTAGATTTTAGATTGTGTTAGAATAATCAATAAAGTCTCATTTTTATTTTTAAAGAGAAGTGTCTTGTGTTGTGCTTACGAATTTAATGTCTTAAACAGCCAATCTAATAAACAGTGTTTTCACTATAGTTTGGATTTTCTTATCCACTACAGAGCTTATAGTTATGCTGGACGATTAATTTGCTCGGTTGTAAAATAACTGACTCTTTTAAAATTCCCTATAAATTAATTAATAATTCCCTTTGAGCTAAACTGACCTGTGTCCCTTATTAAATAAATTAATAAATTATATAATAAATAAATAATCCATAATCCATAATAAATTAATTACTACTGACCTAACTGGTCAAACAGGTTTATAAAATGGTCTGAAATTGTTCACGATTCAGTTTCATTAGTAATGGGATACTTTATAAGACAGAAAACAAAAAGAGCGTTGGATGAGGGTGATATTTGCATAGGAAATAAACGTGCAAATGTCTTCTAGTGTTTGTCAATGATAAAGCAGCTGTGTGCATCTTCATCAACTCCTCCCATGATGATTACATCATTTAATGTCATTCTAATAACCATATCCTCAAACCTTGTGACACAATATTCTTATATTTTTATACATGTATTTGATTTAACTCCACAACACACGATTTGCTTTATTAATGCTTTTATTGATTAGAGGAGTGTTTCAGAGAAGGTATTGAGAAGAGATTAAAGCTTAGAAAGATTCAAATGAAGTTTAATTTTAGAATAACATTTTTTGTAAAGATTAGATCACAAAGTGTAAAATCAATGTAACTGTGGAGCAGCATGCCTGCATATGATCTCAAGCATCTGTAACACAAAAATAGCCTATTTGGCCTGAACAGCCCCAGTCGTTCCAGCAACGGTTAGCTGTAGGGTGGAAAAATGAACTAAGTTATTCTGATCATTATAGTGGTGGTAGAATCAAAATAAAACAGAATGTTCAACCTAAGTATGATATGAAATTATAGTATTGTAAATTATTCAAAAACTAGACTGCATTCTTACAGGTCCAGTTGATCTCCAGACAGTTCTCAGTACCCAGATTGTTAGGTTCTGCAGAGCACCAGTTGGTAAAGTCATTCACAGATCCATCAGTCCACAACCACTGTCCTTCCTAAAGAGCAAAGACATGATTATAAGAGTGCACTACTGTACTCAGACTTCAGTAATTAATTTCAGCTTTATCCCATCTTCATTAGAACATTTGCATTTACTGTTTAGAGCAGATATTCTAGTAACGCTTTATTTTGATGGTCTCTTATGAACATTCTGTTGACTATAAGTAACTTTGCAACTACGTGTCAACTTATTCTAACCCTAATACTTGACTAACACTCTAATAAGAGCCAGTAGATATGTAGACGCGACGTTACTTATAATCAACTACAAAATGTGTTAAAGGGACCATCAAAAAAAAGTGAAACTGAAATTCCAGTCTACAAACAAATATATCTCTTTAGTACACACAATTTAACTTACTTGTTCACCATCATGAGCACCAATCCAACCACGTGAGGAAGAAGAAGGCAACAGACCCAGCAGAAACTCATTTTCCGGTTTATTATGCACAGATGCGAGATTCGCACCAAGACCTTGGCAGTTTCTCTAAAGAGACAGATTTTTTTTTATTGTCAAAACAAAATCTAATCTTTTTAGCATAAAGCATAAGTGACTTTTTAAAAAACATTTTAGTCATTTTCAAACAAAGTGTGCTCTGATCGATTATTTGTTCAGTATCAATTTTCTGTATTTATTTTGCAGAAAAGAAAGTTTTACTTTAAAAATATTAAAATTCCTACTTCATATTAAGTGTCTTTAACTACTATGTACTAACATTTAAATGAATCATTTGATTCAGTGCACTTATTGTTTACATACGATTTTACTTTGTACTTATATTAAAAAAAAATATCTGCATGTAATTACATCTGTAATTAATTTCTGTAATTAGATGAATGATTACACTGTAGACCTTTCCGTACACCTTACCCACCCTTAAACCTACTCATACCACCATAACTGTCCCTAACCTTACCTGTATCCACCTCAATAGCAGAACAAGTGATTTGCAATACAACATCAACACAAAAAAGTACATTGCACCTTATTGATTTATCTAGATGTAGTGAAAGACACCTAATGTAAAGTGTGACCAAATATTGTTGTAACTTAACACATTACCTCTGCTGTGATCCAGTTAACTGATGGAGAGAAGTACTTGAAGCACCGGAGTCCAAAACTTGACCATCCTTTGGGGCATTTTATGACTAAATCAACTGCATCCAGTACATAAATGTTAGGGCATTCGTGATATTCACAGCAAAGAATTATTTTATGTTTGTGTGATTTTGTGCCTAAATTACATGTACTTTGATACTGTAAATCCCTCATTAATCATGCAAATATTAGTAAATGGAATATTGCACAAATTACAATTAAATGTTTTTGTTACCTTCTGCATTCCCCATGGAGAAGATGACGAAAAGAAGCATTAGACTTCTCAGCACTGCCATGATGAACCTGAAATGAATAAGCAGGAAAAGTTAGATGTCTGCACTCATATACTGCACACAGTGGATTCTCAGTGTATTTTAAAAACAAAGATACATTAGAAATGTTATTCAGTAGGTTTTGTTCCCAAAACTCACCTTGGTTTGGTTGTCGCCTGTAAAATCTCAGAGGAAGAGTTTGTGAAGTTCCAGAAACAGCTCTGCTTTTATACTTTACTTAATGTCAAGTGTGTGTGAGTTTATAGTCACAAGGATGACATGATTGTTTGATATGTAGAATTTATGTACACAAGAAATAAAATCCTAATATTGGAGAATGGTGTAAGATGAGCCTAATGTTAGTTTAACTAAATAGTTATTTTAAATATTTGTAATTAAGAGTTGAAGTAAATAGTCATAAGGAACATATTCCCCATTAAATATTTGAAATAGCAAAAATTATGAATTATAGTTATTTTCTTCTGTATAAACTTTAAGAAATATCCAAAACTTTTTGTTTTGTGAACAGTGCCGTTTTATAAATTCCTAATGTGTATTTCTAATTCATTCTAAAATCTGATCTAGGAAAGAAAGAACGTCAATTTGATATCTTTTTATAACAGTCTGTAAACGTCTGGGGACTGAGGAGACAAGTTGCTCAAGTTTAGGAATAGGAATGGTGTCCCATTCTTGTCTAATACAGGCTTCTAGTTGCTCAGCTGTCTTAGGTCTTCTTTGTCGCATCTTCCTCTTTATGATGCGCCAAATGTTTTCTATGGGTGAAAGATCTGGACTGCAGGCTGGCCATTTCAGTACCCGGATCCTTCTTTTACGCAAGCCATGATGTTGTAATTGATGCAGTATGTGGTCTGGCATTGCCATGTTGGAAAATACAAGGTCTTCCCTGAAAGAGACGACGTCTGGATGGGAGCATATGTTGTTCTAGAACTTGGATATACCTTTCAGCATTGATGGTGCCTTTCCAGATGTGTAAGCTGCCCATGCCACACGCACTCATGCAACCCCATACCATCAGAGATGCAGGCTTCTGAACTGAGCGCTGATAACAACTTGGGTTGTCCTTGTCCTCTTTAGTCCGGATGACATGGCGTCCCAGTTTTCCAAAAAGAACTTCAAATTTTGATTCGTCTGACCACAGAACAGTTTTCCACTTTGCCACAGTCCATTTTAAATGAGCCTTGGCCCAGAGAAAATGCCTGTGCTTCTGGATCATGTTTAGATATGGCTTCTTTTTTGACCTATAGAGTTTTAGCCGGCAACGGCGAATGGCACGGTGGATTGTGTTCACCCACAATGTTTTCTGGAAGTATTCCTGAGCCCATGTTGTGATTTCCATTACAGTAGCATTCCTGTATGTGATGCAGTGCCGTCTAAGGGCCCGAAGATCACGGGCATCCAGTATGGTTTTCCGGCCTTGACCCTTACGCACAGAGATTGTTCCAGATTCTCTGAATCTTTGGATGATATTATGCACTGTAGATGATGATAACTTCAAACTCTTTGCAATTTTTCTCTGAGAAACTCCTTTCTGATGTTGATCCACTATTTTTCGCCGCAGCATTGGGGGAATTGGTGATCCTCTGCCCATCTTGACTTCTGAGAGACACTGCCACTCTGAGAGGCTCTTTTTATACCCAATCATGTTGCCAATTGACCTAATAAGTTGCAAATTGGTCCTCCAGCTGTTCCTTATATGTACATTTAACTTTTCCGGCCTCTTATTGCTACCTGTCCCAACTTTTTTGGAATGTGTAGCTCTCATGAAATCCAAAATGAGCCAATATTTGGCATGACATTTCAAAATGTCTCACTTTCAACATTTGATATGTTATCTATATTCTATTGTGAATAAAATATAAGTTTATGAGATTTGTAAATTATTGCATTCCTATTTTATTCACAATTTGTACAGTGTCCCAACTTTTTGTGGAATCGGGTTTGTAATTTAGAAAATAGTTTGGTGCAATACGATTCCAAGCTTTAGGGGGCCAAGTTCGTTGACACGGGGGCTCTGCCTCCCAGCTCTGGAACCATTTATTCTTATCTATTTCAGTTCAAATACACAGCAAACACATGTTAAATGTAACTAATTTAGCACAAAAACTGTATTTAATGAACAAGATGTTACTTGTCACTCTATGAGCTTTGACTGCGCTATAGTGTTTACCTTCATGCTCTGTCTACTCTTCAGCACAGTGTAATCACAAAAACTTCAACATAACAGACACTCCTTTAAACATCAAAAATAACAGCATTAAACTCTAGCAAGTCTTTCCCTTTATTAAAAAAAACACAAAATTACTTAATTTCAACTTTTACTCTCCTCACCAGTCCTATGCAAAGCATGATGGGAACTAGAAAACCAATACCCAATTTCCAAAGTAACAAGACCATTTTATTAAGTTACAACAGCTTAAAAAGAAATTCAGTTAAAGCAGAAATTTGAGTTTAGTTACACACAGTATTAAGTTAATGTAATGATCAACATTATTATGTCAACTGAACTCAACAACATAATGTTTGCAATAAATCTGAATTTTTAACTTGCAACCATACATTTATTTAACCTACTTACTCAATACACATGACATGAAAATATGTTTTTTTTTTTTTAAAAATAAATAAAATAACTTATTTAATTTTCAGCATAAACATTCATGGCTAGACAGGTAATGAACATAATCTAGTATAATCTATAAATAATTTATGGCTGAAATGTTGTAGGGATATGTGACAAAATATCAATCATAATAATGTCAGATAGGCTATCTGTGCTGCTGTTATTAATACAGTAAATGCCATGTTGCTGGAAATGGAGGCATCAGTGTCCCGGAGATATAAAAAAGAAATATATTTTAATTTTTTTTGTATAAATTAAGTATTAAAATGCAATGTATATGACTGACAATAATGTAGCATCACTGTCATCTTGACCTCAAACACACACCAGCCAGTTCATTGAATGCATGTAATATGTAGGAAGAATTTTTCTTTTTTCTGCTCTTTTTCCGACTGACAACTTTTTTTTCACTTTTTTTAATCATCATAAAAAATAAAAAATGTTATCTCTGGATTTGAAGTTCCTGGCAGGGGCGGCGCTAGGGGTGGGCTAACAGGGCTTAAGCCCCGAATGTTTTGTCAGTTACTCTTTACAATGCTTTTGCAGCATACAGCATTGTAGCCAATCAAAGACATGTCTGTTGAACTCAACGGCCAATCAGACGCGTTTAAAGTCCGCGTGAACCAGAAGTTGCAAACAACATTTCTCCAGTGTTGTGACGTATTTCCAAGTGAAAAGGAATATTGAATAGAGGGCAGAGTTTTACTTTAGCACTCCTCCTCTCCATATCTCGCTCATAGCAGACTAATGGTTGGAGAGGAGTGGTTTATGTGTTTTCAACCTAAGCCGCCAAACAATTTTTTCTGTGTTTTAACTTGCATGGATTAATTGTTTACCACAAGACTAGTAATATGCACTAACAAAGTAAATAGGGTCAATTTTGATTTCATGTCGACTTTAAATAAGTCGCTGCGCTGAAGATGTTTAAAGTTAATTCACTGAGTTCTTTGTAAAGCAAACAGTGCAGAGCTTTTTTATTTATTTTATTTGTCTTTTATTTAATTGAATTTCAAAAATACAAAACTTTTTAATGTGATCTCAAGACATTTAACAAACAATATATATCTACATGATGCAATAAATAAAATTAAATAAAAATAAAAGGGAATCACAGGTATTAGAATTCATTTAGCCACACCAACATCATCATCTGATGTCATGCACGTGCACGCAGAGGGCAGTAGAATTCTGGTAGGAGGTCGAAATTTGGCATAACACCAGTTTTTCAAAGCATGTGCTCAAAGAAAACATCTCAGGTTATGCCTGAATTCCTGAAGTAATGGCAAAGGGACGCAGCATCTCGTTCCCTATTCTCAGGGAAACATGGTTACATGCGTAACCTCAGACATTCCCTTTTAAAAGGAAACTCGTGCTGCATCCCCTAGGGCTTGCTATGGGGAACTGAATACCCATGCTGCCATGCTGAAGGGTAGAATGCCTTTTTGGCTGAGCTAACTCAAAGTCTTCATCCCTAGGTGTACCAGTGACAAACATAGGCAGGATATTCTCAAGAACGGAGACCACAAGGAAGTCTCTAAGAGAGGAAACCTAGCTACGTTCATACTCAGGCCAGCTTCCAAAAAGGCTCACAGAGAGCCTAAACACTCAAACTTCCAAAAAACAGCCCTGGAGAGAGGAGGGCTCAACAAGAGGCCTGGCAACACTCTAACCCAAGGGCAGTGCCGAGTTGAGTCCAGTTTGCCCACGAAGGTCCGCAGAGTGGAGGCCTATATAATACGTACATCCCAGTTTGAGAGGGGGCCTAACACTCGTATTGAGGTAAGCAGCCAAGGAGGCTCAAAGAGAGCCTAACTACCTAGCACACTACCCTACCACCTAGCCGAGCTCTAGGAGCGGAGGCCTCAAATGACAACTCTCTAAATCGAGATGAGACCTATCAGTGCCCAAAAACTCACAACATACTGCACGGAGGCTCACAGAGAGCTTACAACTTGCACTTGATATCCAAACGCAGCAGGTCACTAGCCTGACCTGCTGCCGCATATGCTCTGCCATTAAGACCTGGGCTTCTCGCGTTTCCACGGCATATCTAATCAGCCATGTTTTTCTCTTCATGGCTCGAAGCAAGGAGCATGCTCGCTGCCAGATCAGATGATGAGAGAGATAACACATCATCATCCGGCAGTGAGCTCTCGTCAGCCGCACTTCAGTCTCCTTGTCGCCTCAGCCGAAACAGGTTTGAACTGTGAGCACAGATAGCTGGTCCGATTCCCTCAAAAAAAAGGGCAAGACAAGAGCGAAATTCCTCATAGGAAGGTGCTCAAAATGCAAATAATGCACATTTACCGTGTGTCATCTGGTGTCAGTTGAAGCTGACACAGAGGAACGCACTGTATGAAAGACTTAGCACTAGTGTTCGCCATAATCCTAGATTTGTCTTGAATAAACACACATTCAAACAAACTGGTATCCTGAAGACCTTTTATACTCACAGTTGCACCTGTGGTGATGTCATACCGCCTGCCAATATCAAGTTCATTGTCGTGTTTAAACTCAAGCTTCAGACACCCGGCATGTCGGAGGCATCCCCCATAGCGACCCCTAAGGGACGCAGCGTGAATACGCAGCAGATGAGCGCACTCACCGACTGCATATCCAGACAAAACATGACAACATGAAAGAAGACAACAAGAAAAAACACAGCCATTATATACACGAGCGGTGTGCTCACGCAATGAGACCAGAGCGCACGGAGAACGAGCAAATGCTCATCCCAGATGACAAAGTACAGGGATCCAAGTTTGTTGACACGAGGGCTCTGCCTCCCAGCTCTGGAACCATTTATTCTTATCTATTTCAGTTCAAATACACAGCAAACACATGTTAAATGTAACTAATTTAGCACAAAAACTGTATTTAATGAACAAGATGTTACTTGTCACTCTATGAGCATTGACTGCGCTATAGTGTTTACCTTCATGCTCTGTCTACTCTTCAGCACAGTATAATCACAAAAACTTCAACATAACAGACACTCCTTTAAACATCAAAAATAACAGCGTTAAACTCTAGCAAGTCTTTCCCTTTATTAAAAAAAACACATAAAATTACTTAATTTCAACTTTTACTCTCCTCACCAGTCCTATGCAAAGCATGTTGGGAACTAGAAAACCAATACCCAATTTCCAAAGTAACAAGACCATTTTAGTAAGTTACAACAGCTTAAAAAGAAATTCAGTTAAAGCAGAAATTTGAGTTTAGTTACACACAGTATTAAGTTAATGTAATGATCAACATTATTATGTCAACTGAACTCAACAAAATAATGTTTGCAATAAATCATTTATTTAACCTACTTACTCAATACACATGACATGAAAAGATGTTTTTTAAAAAAAAAAAAAAATAACTTATTTAATTTTCAGCATAAACATTCATGGCTAGACAGGTAATGAACATAATCTAGTATAATCTATAAATAATTTATGTCTGAAATGTTGTAGGGATATGTGACAAAATATCATTCATAATAATGTCAGATAGGCTATCTGTGCTGCTGTTATTAATACAGTAAATGCCATGTTGCTGGAAATGGAGGCATCAGTGTCCCGGTGTGTAGTGAGTCAGGCTCAACACCAGTCAAGTGCACACCAATGATCATTCTTCGCATTATTCACTTTGAAGTTTCTGACAATAGGGAGTTAGATGACGTCTTTTTCTGCTATTTAAAACACAATTCAAAGCAGAAATTAAAAACAAATTGTTTTTCATTCTGGTTCGTTTGAGGATCAACAGTATTTTTTGTCTTTAGGCTGTTTAATGCTGAAAACTGCATGTCTGCTTTCTGCATGAAGCAAATTTAAGCAGATAATCTGAAACTAATGTAGCCTTGTTAAAAAATAAAATATGCATTGAGCTAAATTTAAGAAGCTAAAGTTCAGGTACATTTTACACTGTCATGTCCACACTGATGCTGGAGCCAGGTGAGACACACATAGTCATGATAAATAATAATATAAATATGAAAAGATATGATATAACCTGAAAACAACTCTGTTCGGAGCTGTGGTCTGTTTGTACAATACAAGGAAACTGAGAAAAGGTGTTCCTGGGAAGACCAACAATTCCATGTTTATGCTAGTTGTGATCCATGACAGTCGCTGATAATGGAGATAATATTGTTAATGTCAATATTTAAAGAAAAGATAGACAGATAGATTTAAAATATTTGCAAATGTGTCAACAAACAGTGTCAACAAACGTTTCTGGCCTGCTATGAGGAACTGCTCGGTCTAGAAGATTTTGCCATCATCATCTTGTGAAATATAAAAAGTAAATATATTTCAAATAATTTTTTTTATACATTTATTAAGTATTAAAATGCAATGTATATGACTCTGACAATAATGTAGCATCACTGTCATCTTGACCTCAAACAAACACCAGCCAGTTCATTGACTGCATGTAATATGTTTCTGCTCTCTCTCCGACTGACAACTTTTCTTTTTAATCATAAAAAAGTATGTTATCTCTGGACTTGAAGTTCCTGGCAGGGGTGGGCTAACAGGGCTGTTTTGTTACTTGTTCTGTCATGTTTATGGATTAATGATTGTAAAGCATCCTTGAGTTTGCAGAAAAGCCCTATAAAAATAAACATTATTATTATTATTACTTCTTGTCTTTGTCATTGAGCTGAACAATTAATCTGAAAAACTGTGGCTGGTGAAGACCTAATCATGAAAAGTGCATATTACAGCATTATATTTTCCCTCCTTGCGTCAATAGTTACTGTTTACAACGTGCTTTTGCAGCATAGAGCATTGTAGCCAATCACAGACATGTCTGTTGAACTCAACGGCCAATCAGATATATATTCACATAATGATGCAATAACTACATTAAAAATAAAATAAAAATTAAAGGGAATCACAAATATTAAAATTCATTTAGCCACACCGACGTCATCATATCACGAACACTCAGCAGATAAGAGCACTCACCAACTACATGTCTACACAAAACATGATCACATGAAAGAAGACAACAAGAAAGCACACAGCCAATGTAAACACGAATGGCGTGCTAATGCGCATCCCAAATGACAAAGTGCCGGGATCTGAACATCACGCAGTAGGGTTGCACAGACTAGTTGACTCTAATGCTCTGCCATGACACTTTGAGCTCGATGTCAACTGGTTGCTGATCATGGCCTATAGAGGGCGCAGCAGGTTAAGAAATCTTTGAAGTCCACTTTTACACTGTTTCCAACAGTTAAAATGACAAATAAATGCATACTCTGAGAACGCTCTACAAGATATGTTTGATTATACCATCTGGATGCTCGATATTGATTTGGTGAATGGACGTTTTATACAGTTTTAAACATTGAAATTTATCCACTTTGGAGAGCGTTCTCAAAAAGCTCATCTTCCCCTAACAAAAACACCATCTCAGTGCAGACGGAAAGCTAAAACGGAGAGAAAAAGATTAGTTTTCAAACAAAAACATATTAGTGTGGACAAGGCCTTAGTAACTCAAACCAACCGCTTCACTATTTGTAGAGAGGTACCTCTGCCAGGTAGAATCAATTCACAGAAGCACTCTCGCTCTCTCACTAATGCATTCATATAAATGTAATCTTTATGTGCTATTTTATGTGTGTCTGATTTAGAACAACCAGAAATCTGTGAGAAATATAATGATCCAAAAACAAAAAACTGATAAAATAAGCTGTTATGTAGGAGCAATAGCCTTGTGGGCAGCATAGCTGTGCACAAGGCAGTCAGCTCGAGGTTCAGGCTTATTTGTGATCAGTGACTAGTGAATGTCAACTTTAATCACATAAATGTCAACTTAAAAAAATCTGAAGGGAACACTCACAAGACCAAAGGAGGGTGTCAGGGCTCTGCCACCAAACAAGAATATATCACAAAGAAGTGACAGAACCCTAACAGCTTCTGTATAAACAATGTTCATTATATGAAGAGTATTGCCATTGTAGATATATGCTGATGATTCATTACAAATTAATTTACATGATAGCCTACTCAGGATGGCAGAGGAGCAAGAAAGCTTGGTCCCCGTCCTGGACCTGTCCCTTGGGTGTGGCGAGAAGGTCCTGGACGTTTCACTGTGGATGGATGAAGCATTGTGTGAGCTCTACATTGGAGATAAGGTGGACCTCACACATCTCAAGGTGTTCATCTGGGAGAGCGGAAATGGGAAAATGAATTTGTCAACATACACAACTGTCAAGGTTCACAAATATAATACAAAATGCATTAGCTGCTTCTCTAGGGATGCACAATATTGGATTTTTGCCAATATCCAACATTTTTCAACTCTTTTTGGTCAATATTCAATGGTGATATACATCTCTCTTTTTTTTGGGAGATATTAATTTACGTCAAAATATGTCATTAATTTAAGTCAAATCAGACTTCTGACTTTATTATATCAATTACTGCTTAATTTATTTATAAACGTAAGTAACTTAATGTTACTTGTAGTCTAACAAGTACAGCGCCCCTGAATAAAAGCACTAGGACCCAGGGGAAGCTCTTCCTGCTGCTGCAAATGCTAGTGAGTGTTAACTGTATCACACACCAGACACAACCTTCTGTACTCACATTGTCAAGTTCAACACAGCAATCCATTAAAGTGAATCTAATCGCAGGCAAAAGTAGAAGAATGACCACACTGCTGACATGATCTTATCGCTAACACTACTTGCATACATGCGAGTTATTGCAAGCACATAATCAACATGATGTCATATCGGCAAGGCCTATCAGCATAATGTTCCCTATTGGGCTGATGCTGATGATTACATTTTAAACCTTTATCAGCTAATTCCAATGACGCTCCGATAGTATTGTGTATCCCTATCCAGAACTCATGTAACAATCCCCCATCCTACTAGAAATATTAAAAACTATGCATAGAGGAAGCCTACAATTACTAGGTTTCCACTTTACATTAGGATTCACTTTCACAGGTTGTTAATGTTTATAACTCATGAATAAATGGTTCACATGTTTCCACTTTACATTAAGGTTCACTTTCACAGGTTATTAATGTTTATAACTCATGAATAAATGGTTCACATGTGTTCACTTTACATTAAGGTTTACTTTCACAGGTTATTAATGTTTATAACTCATGAATAAATGGTTCATATGTGTTCACTTTACATTAAGGTTTACTTTCACAGGTTATTAATGTTTATAACTCATTAATAAATGGATCACATGCGTTCACTTTACATTAAGGTTCACTTTCACAGGTTATTAATGTTTATAACTTATTAATAAATGGTTGACGTGTTCACTTTACATTAAGGTTCACTTTCACAGGTTATTAATGTTTATAACTTATTAATAAATGGTTGACGTGTTCACTTTACATTAAGGTTCACTTTCACAGGTTATTAATGTTTATAACTTATTAATAAATGGTTCACAGGTTTTCACTTTACATTAAGGTTCACTTTCACAGGTTATTAATGTTTATAACTCATTAATAAATGGATCACATGCGTTCACTTTACATTAAGGTTCACTTTCACAGGTTATTAATGTTTATAACTTATTAATAAATGGTTGACGTGTTCACTTTACATTAAGGGTCACTTTCACAGGTTATTAATGTTTATAAATCATTAATAAATGGTTCACAAGTGTCCACCCTACATTAGGGTTCACAGTTAACTAATACTGGAATAACATTTTTCATTATTATCTCATCAAGTTATGGTTATTATCTTTTGTTTTATTTTCAAAATAAAGTTGGAATTTCATCTTAAAAAACAAGAAATCAGTTTTTATACACTGCTGTGGATAGGCATCATGACCTTTTTGGAGAGTATCATGGGTAAGACAGAAACTTCTGGTAAGCAACATAGTAGGAAAATGAGGCAGTCATGAGATATTAATAAGAAAAGCACAAATACGACACCCTTCAGTCTAATTATGATAGTCAATTTTTGCTGCAGTTATAACTGCATTGTTAATGATTTATTATGCGTTTGTAAATGACTCATTACTCATTAACACATTTATAAACCTTTTACAAAGGGAACCTTAATGTAAAGTGTTACCAAATTAAGAATATAATTAACTTTGCTTTTAATTCTGCATTACTGTTCAGGTAAGTGATATGGACTACAAAAGAAATCTAATAGCATAATCAAATGTAAAATAACATTACTTAGTTTTCACTGTAAAAATGGATAATTATTGCTTATTAAAGCTTTTTAAATTTATTTATTTAAGAGCAGCTAGTAATTTCCTCTTCGCCTTTAGTTGTTTGATTCACATTAATGGTGTAATCGTGAGCAGGTGTCTATAGCAATATTAAATAGTATGTGTATTTTCTTAATTTCTCTAATACTGACAGCAGAACCAGTAACTTCGGAGTTTATCGATACCGCAGTCTTTCATAATTTAGCCCCAGGGACTGTATAATACCGAGCCAGGTCTCATTAGAAAATCATACCTATGGGAAAGTTTTTGTGAAAAAAATTGTATAAAAACATTGGATTTTATACAAATCACCGCAGCTCTGATTTGAAATTTTGCCCGATGAGTGGCACTAAAAGTGTAAGGCTCCATTACTTTTTAAAATAGCATAGGCCTACCACCAACACTACACCTAAACCTACCCGATAACCCAGCTAGCAGGGAACGTTCTCAGAACTTTGGCTAACATTCAGTAAAGGTTTTTTAATGTTTTAAAGAAAACATTTGAATGTAATGTTCAGAAAATGTTTCAAGAATTTTTTTAAATTTAGAAAATGTTCCTATAATGTTAAATGCAAACAAATCTAGAACATTTTCCCTGCAACATTTTGAGGATGTTTTGAGGATGTTGTTGAGGTAACATTATATAATGTTGTCAATAAAACATTCGCACAATGTTTCAATAAAACAAAGGAAGAACATTCTCTCAGCAACATTAGGAGAACGCTATAAGAACATCATTAATGTTTGAGGTGATGAAATGTTCTGTATAAAATGTTCTTCTAATGTGACGTATTAACCAAGATAGAACATTTCACCTGCAACATTTTCAAGTTGTTTTGAGGATGTTATTGAGGTAACATTATATAATGTTGTCAATATAACATACGCACAATGTTTCAATAAAACAAAGGAAGAACATTCTCTCAGCAACATTAGGAAAACGCTATAAGAACATCACTGTGGTTTAAGGTGATGAAATGTTCTGTATAAAATGTTCTTCTAATGTGACGTATTAACAAATCTAGAACATTTCACCTGCAACATTTTGAGGATGTTTTGAGGATGTTGTTGAGGTAACATTATATAATGTTGTAAATATAACATTTGCACAATGTTTCAATAAAACAAAGGAAGAACATTCTCTCAGCAACATTAGGAGAACGCTATAAGAACATCACTGTGGTTTAAGGTGATGAAATGTTCTGTATAAAATGTTCTTCTAATGTGACGTATTAACCAAGATAGAACATTTATCTGAACATTTTGAGGATGTTTTGAGGATGTTGTTAAGGTAACATTATATAATGTTGTCAATAAAACACTCACACAATGTTTCAATAAAACAAAGGAAGAACATTCTCTCAGCAACATTAGGAGAACGCTATAAGAACATCACTGTGGTTTAAGGTGATGAAATGTTCTGTATAAAATGTTCTTCTAATGTGACGTATTAACCAAGATAGAACATTTATCTGAACATTTTGAGGATGTTTTGAGGATGTTGTTAAGGTAACATTATATAATGTTGTCAATAAAACACTCACACAATGTTTCAATAAAACAAAGGAAGAACATTCTCTCAGCAACATTAGGAAAACGCTATAAGAACATGATTTAGGTTCGAGGTGATAAAATGTTCTGTGTAAAATGTTCTTCTAATGTGACGTATTAACAAATCTAGAACATTTCACCTGCAACATTTTGAGGATGTTTTGAGGATGTTGTTGAGGTAACATTATATAATGTTGTAAATATAACATTTGCACAATGTTTCAATAAAACACATGAAGAACATTCTCTCAGCAACATTAGGAAAACGCTATAAGAACTTCACTGAGGTTTGAGGTGATAAAATGTTCTGTATAAAATGTTCTTCTAATGTGACGTATTAACCAAGATAGAACATTTCACCTGCAACATTTTCAAGTTGTTTTGAGGATGTTATTGAGGTAACATTATATAATGTTGTCAATATAACATACGCACAATGTTTCAATAAAACAAAGGAAGAACATTCTCTCAGCAACATTAGGAAAACGCTATAAGAACATCACTGTGGTTTAAGGTGATGAAATGTTCTGTATAAAATGTTCTTCTAATGTGACGTATTAACAAATCTAGAACATTTCACCTGCAACATTTTGAGGATGTTTTGAGGATGTTGTTGAGGTAACATTATATAATGTTGTAAATATAACATTTGCACAATGTTTCAATAAAACAAAGGAAGAACATTCTCTCAGCAACATTAGGAGAACGCTATAAGAACATCACTGTGGTTTAAGGTGATGAAATGTTCTGTATAAAATGTTCTTCTAATGTGACGTATTAACCAAGATAGAACATTTATCTGAACATTTTGAGGATGTTTTGAGGATGTTGTTAAGGTAACATTATATAATGTTGTCAATAAAACACTCACACAATGTTTCAATAAAACAAAGGAAGAACATTCTCTCAGCAACATTAGGAGAACGCTATAAGAACATCACTGTGGTTTAAGGTGATGAAATGTTCTGTATAAAATGTTCTTCTAATGTGACGTATTAACCAAGATAGAACATTTATCTGAACATTTTGAGGATGTTTTGAGGATGTTGTTAAGGTAACATTATATAATGTTGTCAATAAAACACTCACACAATGTTTCAATAAAACAAAGGAAGAACATTCTCTCAGCAACATTAGGAAAACGCTATAAGAACATGATTTAGGTTCGAGGTGATAAAATGTTCTGTGTAAAATGTTCTTCTAATGTGACGTATTAACAAATCTAGAACATTTCACCTGCAACATTTTGAGGATGTTTTGAGGATGTTGTTGAGGTAACATTATATAATGTTGTAAATATAACATTTGCACAATGTTTCAATAAAACACATGAAGAACATTCTCTCAGCAACATTAGGAAAACGCTATAAGAACTTCACTGAGGTTTGAGGTGATAAAATGTTCTGTATAAAATGTTCTTCTAATGTGACTTATTAACCAAGATAGAACATTTTATCTGAACATTTTGAGGATGTTATTGAGGTAACATATTATATAATGTTGTCAATAAAACATTTGCACAATGTTTCGATAAAACAAAGGAAGAACATTCTCTCAGCAACATTAGGAAAACACTATAAGAACATCATTAATGTTTGAGGTGATGAAATGTTCTGTAAAAAATGTTCTTCTAATGTGACGTATTAACAAATCTAGAACATTTCACCTGCAACATTTTGAGGATGTTATTGAGGTAACAGATTGTAAATATTCACTATTTTTTTTATAAATATTCACTATAATTCATTCCTTAAATTGAACAATCTCAGAACTAACATTATATTGTATTATTAAACTTGAGTTCTCAATGTACTATTGAAATTAATTTCTGCATATTTTAATGTTTTCTTTTTTTCTACAATTGACGAGTTCAGATGCAAAAGCCTGTGCAAGTGGCATCTGAAATTTTCTTCTTAAATTAGCATTTTTGTCAAGCTTGTATGTTTAGGTTCAGTAAATTTCACTTTAATGGCAATTAATAGGTCCTTTTCATTGCCATTAAAGTGTAAGTCTTCAATTATTTTTGTACATAACTGATATAGCATTGTATTAGCAACAATTTCCTTCACTGTTTTGTTTCTTTACGCTTTATTAAAAGAAAAAAAAAAGAAACTTCCCCCCAATGTTCAAGACATGGTTAGCTTGGTTTATGTAAGAATGGAGAATATACAATATTGCCACAATGTTCCATAATGAAGGAGTAACATTATCAAAACAACATTTGTAAAATGTGGATATTATTCCAGATTGTGATGAAGTTTGGGCCAGATCATCATTACATCTGGCACTTCTGTTTTGGTTCTGGATCTGGCTGGCATCATGTTTTTAACACCATTGTGTGAAAGAGCATTGGGCTGAACTCAAAAGAAACAAAATATAATAAGATACAAAATATAATAAGAAACAAAAGATGAAATGCATTATTTTAGCTGAACTGCAAAAGTGAGATGAATTCTGGGGGAAGGGAAAGTCTCGTATATGGCTGAACTGTTGCGTGAACGTGTGTACCACAGGGCAGGGATGGGCAACTTTAATATTGACGAGGGCCAACATTTTTTCTCCTTGATACCTGTGGGCCAGATTACTAATGTTCGACTCATTTAACTGGGAGTGGGGCCGTCCACACTGTTTTATCCATTGTAGGCACCGCTCACATTGTGTTTTCGGCTTTGGGAATGGAAAGAACACAACTCCTCCAGACAATCTCTCGGGGTATCTAGTGTCCGATTTACAGACGCCGTGGGCGCACCACTTCACCATCTTGGTTGGAGTCAATGTTTGGCGGACCTGCTCACATAGTAACGGTTGCTATGATGTGTGATTGGACATTTGGGGGAGGGGCCGGCGAAAGGCTAATTACATTAATTGTGGGTGTATACTGCTTTTGAATAACAGCTAACTCAGGTTTGTTTTCATCCAGAATCCAAACGGCCTACTTAAAAATGGACACTGATGATGCAACAAAAAGTTTTTATTTACAACAAAGGTACTTTAATGCAAAAATTTCGGACTCCTAGGTATATATAACTTTCTTGCTTCTAACGAAGACAATCAGAGAAATATTAATCAATATCCTGACTCCTCTGAGCTTTATAATGGCAGTGAACAGGGTTCACGATTATGAGCTGAAGAAAGTGTATCCATCCACATCTATCCATCATAAACGTACTCCACACGGCTCCAGTGGGTTAATGAAGGCCTTCTGAAGTGTGAAGCGATGCATTTGTGTAAGAAAAATATCCATATTTAACAAGTTATGAAGTAAAATATCTAGTGGTCTGGCCAAAGCTAGATATTTTACTTCATATACACCTACGATGGCTTGGTTGAATAAAGCTTGGGGTAATTTTCAAGCACCAAACACAGACCTTAAGACTGTTCTGAAGTTCAGTGCTATCATTTGTAACTGATCAGACTTAACAGTTGTCATATACAGTGTTAAGTTGGGCAACCCTTTGCAGAATCTGTGAAAATGTGAATAATTTTAACAGAATAAGTGAGATCATACAAATTGCATGCTATTTTTTATTTAGTACTGTCCTGAGTAAGATATTTTACATAAAAGATGTTTACATATAGTCCACAAGAAAATAAATAGCTGAATTTATGAAAATAACCCTGTTCAAAGTTTTGGGAACCTTTGGTTCTTAATACTGTGTCGTTACCCGGATGTTTTTTTTTTTTTTTTTTTTTTTTGTGATGATTGTTCATGAGTCCCTTGTTTTTCCTTAACAGTTAAAACTGCACAATATTCCCAGACCCCTGACTCTTAATGCGTCGTGTTTCTTTCTGGAGCATCAGTGAATGTTTGAAACTTTTTTCTTAGTTGTTCTCAGTGTGAAAAGATGAATCTCAAAATCATACAGTCACTGCTGGAAAGGGTTCAAATATGCAGAAGATGCTGAAAAACTGAAGAATCTGCAGGACCTGGAGGATTTTTCTGAAGATCAGAGCTCAGTTTAACTGCTCAGAACAAACAAGAGACTCATGAACAACCATCACAAAACACACAAACAGTCGTGGATCATCAGGTAGTGACACAGTATTGAGGACTTGCAGTTGCAACTTTTTATCTCACAATTCTGAGAAAAGTCAGCCAAAAAAAAAAACAATTGCACAATGACATTGACATTGTAACTCACAATTGCGAGAAAATGTCAGCAGTTTATATTTTTTCTTATTCCATAGTGGAAACAAGCGTCCATGCGCACATACTGTAGCTCATATATAATGTGCAGATTGCAAACGGAAACCTCCAGGAGCACAGAAACTTGTCAACTGTCCTATAACTTAACAATAACAAAACAGCATAGAAACTGAAAGTTATGGCATATATTTTTCTTTCTGCTTTAACTAAAACCTACAACTTCACTATTAGCAAAGAGATGCTACGCTGGTAGGATTAATTCACACACACAGTTGCTCTCGCTGATGCATTCAAATACAGTGCTACTTTATCTGTATCTAAATGAAAAGAAAAGCAGAAATCTGTAAGAGATGTAACGATCCATAGACAAAATAACTGATGAAAACTAGCTATGTCGTAGCAATAGAATTGTTTGCACCGTTTTGCTGCAGCTCTGCACAAGTTGACTCGAGTTCGAGTCTCGGTTCGAGGTTCATGCTTTTCAAGCCAACATCAAAGTTTGTAGTTGTGTTATTAACATAATGGATTAAGTAGATGTGTTTTAAATAGCAAACAGAGTAGATACTTAAAGTATTATATCTATTGAATATCAATATTGTTTGCGATCTTACAATGTAATATGTATTTTGTGTTTACACTGTTGTATGCTCCTCTGTTATAGGCTCTGAGGAAAAACTCTACACACAGACGCTCTACACACATACGGCTCAATGCTGCTAACTGGCAGAGCAGCTGGAAAACTGAAAGACAAGAAAACTAGAACATTAATACGGATAACTGTATTATTTTTCTTCAAGGACCAGGTCAAGCAAAGACAGTGTTGAGCACTCAGAGCAAACACAGCAGTCAGACGCAGGATTACACACTGGATTTTAGAATTCTTCAACATGTGATGTTGGACATTTACTGTTTCTAAAGCCAATAATTTATGTGGATGCCATTTATAGACCTGTTAGATTTTGTTTTATTTTTGAGATTAATAAAATTGTATGTTTTAACAATGTTATAGCTAAGCTTTTTTTCTTTTTTCTTTTTTGAATATTTAGGAGAACATTCTGGGAACAAAAATAAAACTTCCTGCTAAAAAACTTTATAAGAATGTTAGGGGAGGATGTTCTAATGTTATGACTAAACATTTATAGAAGGTCATCGCAAAACTTTTGTGTTTTGTAGAGAATGTTATCTTACCTTTTAGAAGAACATTCTAAGAACAAAAATAAAATTTCCCCTACAAACTTTATAAGAATGTTAGGGGATAATGTTCTAACAATGTTATGACTAAACAGTTTTAAATGTTTTAGAGAATGTTATCTACCTTTTAAGGAGAACATTCAGGGAACTAAAATAAAACTACCCGCTGAACATTATAAGAACGTTAGGGAATAATGTTCTAACAATGTTATCGCTAAACATTTGTAGAATGTTTTTTAGAGAATGTTATCCTAACATTTAGAAGAACATTCTGGGAACTAAAATAAAACTACCCGCTAAAAACATTATAAGAACAATACTGATAATGTTCTCAGAACATTTTTAGAACAAAAAATTTCTAGCTGGGATGACGTCAAAGTTTTAATCGGAATGTATATAAACAAATATAAAAGGATATTTGAATCAGATTACAATGTTTATAGTACATGTAAACAGATCTGCAATCAGATTCAATTCATTTGGATTGACGAAAATCGGTGCATGTAAACGTAACCAATGAAACTCTGAAACTCTACTGTTGGGTGCTCACAGTGGGACGGTTCCTGGAGCTTCCCCTATCAGCTGCCAGGCTTAACCATCGTATTGTGTGTTTTGTAATGTCTTCATCAGTGGCGGTACGTGATACATGGCTCTTTCTCACAGCACCTGTAATACACAAGCAGTTTTTCATTAAAAAAATTAATTCACATTGAAGCTACCAGTTTTTTTTTTTTTTTTTTAAAAAAGGATACACATAACCACTGCTTTAAAAACAAAAGTGTACTATCTGACATTTATAGGTACACTATGTAACTTTTGGTGCTCTAGCAGTTAATAAACAGAACTGCATGCGTCGTGCGGAAGAACATTATAGCCGGAGCTACTTCTCTCCGTTTATGTCTATGACGAGTCATGCAGATACTGCGCTACTCCACAGCGCTGCCGACCAGAACCAGTCTGAAATAGTCCCAGTATGAACTCACTCGTTACATACATTTTGAACAACAACAAAAAAAGTTATGTGTTGGCAAAAAAATAAATGTGCTTAAATTTTTTAGCCAGGCAATATTTATTACATTTACTTACACAGGAGGAACTTCTTGGACTCCATCTGGTTGAATGCGGGAAAGGATGTTCCAAGTGACACGTTTTGTGTCATGGCGCCCAACAGTTGCACGGGATAAAATAGAAAATGTAACAAAAATCTTGTCAATTTCTTATAGTTGAAAGGTTAGTTCACCCAAAAAATTAAAATAATGTAATTTATTACTCACCCTCATGTCGTTCTACACCCGTAAGGCCTTCGTTAATCTTCAGAACACAAATGAAGATATTTTGATTGAATCTCATGGCTCGGTGAGGCCTACATAGGGAGCAGTGACACTTCCTCTCTATGGTATGAAATAGTGATCTGAAACAACATTACATGAGGTGGAGAATTGTCAAATGTAAACAAACATAGACTCAAACTAGTATACTAGTATTTACTGATACAAGTGGGTTTTTAAACTTTTACCCATAAATTATAGGTAGGAATTTTTTCAAATGGCACAATTACTACATGTTAAAAGCTGTAGTTGTGGACCATTATCAGTATTTGACAAAAGAACTAGCTAAATCAAGTTTAAAACAGTTTTTAGTCTTACTTTCCTCAGACGTTTGGTAAAGATGAAATAGAAAGAAGAAATACTCCAAAAACACACTGGCGGCACTTGAATGAGCTGTAAGCTGCAACAGAACACACACACACACACACACACACACACACACACACACACACACACACACACACAGAGTAACTTATTAATTAAGAATTAATATATGAAATAGTGATCTGAAACAACATTACATGAGGTGGAGAATTGTCAAATGTAAACAAAAATAGACTCAAACTAGTAACGTACACTAGAACTTAAGTTTACTGATACAAGTGGGTTTTTAAACTTTAACCCATAAATTATAGGTATAAATCTTTTAAAACGGCACATTTATTACATGTTAAAAGCTGTAGTTGTGGACCATTATCAGTATTTGACAAAAGAACTGGCTAAATCAAGTTTAAAACAGTTTTTAATCTTACTTTCCTCAGATGAAAGATGAAAATTGAATTCTCCAAAAAACACACTGGTGGCACTTGATTGAGCTGTAAGCTGCAACAGAACACACACACACACACACACACACACACACACACACACGGTAATTTATTATTCATGAATTAATAGGATATGAAATAATTATCTGAAACAACTTTACATATATTCTCCACCTCATGTAAACAAAAAAATAGACTCAAACAACTAGAAGTTAACTCAAAATTTTATTTGCCAAATTATTTTTACTCAAATCTAAGTTAATGCGAATGACACTGAAGAGCTAATTTGGCCACAGTCATTTTTAAAAACATCAAACAAAGCAATGAACGGTAATGTTACTGCATACAGCTGAACAAATAAAGCACATTTTAACTTTAAGAATACCGTGTTTAGTGTTCACCGACCTGCCGGCTCCAGCTTTTCCACGGTGAGGAGAAGGATTCAGTGACGACGTCAGTTGAAAAAAGGCGCGTCCGGTCAGTGAATCCGCCCAGCTTCTGTAACAAGTCCGCGAGTTGACAGTGCGCTGTGCGGAGGCGGGGCATATCCTGTGCGCGTTGCCGAATTGAATCTGAGCGTACAGCGGAGCTGGCGACTTGAAGGCGGATCCGCCCCGGAGTCTGTTGCTATCTGGGGAGTTATATCAAAGTCCCTTTAAGACAAGTCATTTCACTCGGCGGCCATCTTTGAAACGCCTCTCGGGCATCCTGGGCATCATGCAATCTCTTTGAATAGGGAAACATCAAATTCTCCAAAACTGTTCGCCAACCTTACGATTAAAATTCATATTTGAAATCACCAATGAAATCTGACAACAACTGTCTTATAAATGTTTTATCCAAATGCTCGAATCATGACAAAAAAACTGTATTTTTTAGGCTGGATCAAGCTAATGCGCATGCACAGACCTAAATGCGCGTCTCTTCTGCCATGTTTCAGAGGCGCGCGTCTGACTGTTTCTATAGAAACCGGTGCTTCTAAGGGCTGCTGAAGTGACGCGATGACTTTACCAGTCGGCGATTGGCTCTTATTTAGAAGGCGGGACTTATTCCACCATATTGCGCGTTACGCTTTCTCCCATTCAAAACAATACGAGTGACACGTCTTGTGTTATTCTATAGTCTTTGGTTATATTCATGCCAGAAGTGTTAGAAAATTAAGTGTAAACATTATGACGTCACACTGCGGCCTGCCCACTGGCCGGTGAGGGTTAAGAGGTTAAGAAA